>OU015747.1:104924456-104965870 GCA_907169655.1 Acomys percivali | reverse complement strand
GACAGACAGACACACAGAGAGAGACAGAGAAAGACAGACAGAGAGAGCGAGCACAGGCCTCCCAGAGATATGTACGGAACATGGCCTAACAAGTTAAATTAAGATTGCACATAAGCCAAGGCTAGTCATGGCGACCCAATAGAAGGAAAGGGGTCCCAAGAGCAGACAAAAGAGCCAGAGGCACAACCCACTGTTGGGAGTTGCACAAGAACACCAAGCTACACAACCATAAGGCATATGCAGAGGACCTAGCTCTAGCTTAGAGCCACACAGGGTCTATGTTTGTCGCTTCAGGCTCAGTGAGCCATTATGAGCCCTGCTTAGTTGACTCTGTGTGCCACATTCTTGCAGTATCCTCTACCACTCTGGCTCCTACCATCTTTTCTCACCTCCTTCTGCAGGGTTGCCCTGGTTTGCCTAGTGTTTGGTTGTGGGTCCCTGCGTCTGCTCCCCTCAGTTGTTGAATGAAGCACTTCTGATGACAACTGGGCTAGGCACCAGTGTACCAGTCTTCCTTGTAGCAGACTATCATTAAGAATCATTCCATCGACTTTTGTTTTGTTTTGTTTTGTTTTGGCCAGTTGTGTTTCATTCTATCATGGGTCTCTCTCTCTCTGGGCTGTCTTGCCTCGATGACCAGGCAGTGTCAGGTGTAGGCATCCTCTGGTGGATCCTAGACATACGAGTGTGGCGCCTACCAGTGGGACTCCAGCATCAACCTAGGCACAAAACCTTCAGCATGCAGTATGTCCTGCCTGCAAGATGTGCTATGGTAATGGTGGCCAACCATTGTCTGGTCCAACTTAAGGTCCCTAACTCTGTGTGTGTGCATGCGTGTGTGTGTGTGTGTGTGTGTGTGTGTGTGTGTGTAAAATATGATGCATTTTTAAAAGGGAAGTTTGAATGTGAGCATGCTGCCTTCTTAGAGTTCCTGTGTCTTCATTGCAGCAGCACACAGGGTGTGATTCCCTCCCTATGAGGTGTACTGCAATGTTCCCACAATAACCCTTTAAAGGCGGCTTCCCCGAGTCACACTGTAAAGATCTTATCACATCCATT
Source organism: Acomys percivali (assembly GCA_907169655.1). Classification (NCBI taxonomy): domain Eukaryota; kingdom Metazoa; phylum Chordata; class Mammalia; order Rodentia; family Muridae; genus Acomys; species Acomys percivali. The sequence goes on along the minus strand of OU015747.1, from coordinate 104,964,811 downwards.
GAATGGCTTCTAGATTATAGAAAGCAATCTCCTTAAATCTCAGTGGAAGAAATGGTTTATGTGTAAGGGAAAAGAAAATTACTGCCTCTTTCTGATAAGATCCAAAGAACACGAGCCTTTTGTTAGCATAAAGAACAGGGAAACAAGATAACCACAGCTCCCTGGTGGCAGGGAGCCTGCCCTGTGTGATTTGGTGTTCTTCAATTTTCTTTTTATGTAGCCAGTTTTTAAAAAGCGTCCTTGCAATGGGTGGGTGAACTGCAGCACCCTGAACGGTAATGACTTCTTACACTCACGTGGCAGTCATGAGTAGTATGGATCACCACGCAGCGTCCTCAACTTTCTTCTAGGGTACTGTACTGAACAGCTAGCTCTACAGAACGCTATTAAATTGGTCCAAAGAAGACTTATTTTCCTTAGCAGCTTTCGGGGGGGGGAGGGGTTAAGTGAGCCATTGGCTAGTGCTTGGGAGCTGTAGTCCCAAGGGGTAATGGTGCTGTAGGTTCAGGACTCCTTCATGGCCCACAGCTCTTTCAAGGCAGCACACTGCAGTGCCTGATTGGAATTCCAGAGGGCGTTCATGAGTACTTGTTGATGGATGAGATTTAGCATTCACACCCCTCGCTCCACTGTCACAATGGTGGCAAAACTCTTCTAGATCCGGAAGGGAATGTAGGTCGATAATAACAAATGTTATTTTTCTAAGCAGGTACTCTAATTGACCCCTGGCATTCAGGTGAAGCTGACATTCTACGGAACAGCGGTGCCGTCTGTTTGGATCCAGCAGGGTACTTAGAAATATATGGGGCAGAAATCAAAGTTGGGGAGCAGAGAGCCCTGAATTTCTTGTAGCGAGTTTGAGATGTTTGCCAGCTTATATCCTCAGACCTCCATGCTACGTATGCCTGTGGCTCTGCTTCCCTGGGAGAGTGGATGCTCCAGCCAAGGCTGTGTCTCCTCCAGGGCCTCTTTTCGCAGCAGCATGTCCAGCCTAAAAATTGCTGAGTTAGGGGAGACCGAAGGCTCAGGGCCCCGGATATCTCGCTTTATACAGAAGGGCATTCATTAAATGCTTGAAGGAGGTTTGAACGAGTAGCAACTAAGAGTGCGATAGATGTCCACAGACTACATCGAGTTTCTTGCCTTGAAGTGTGTTAGAGAGTTCTAAGGGCTGCTTTACAGTTGTATGGAGCTGAACAGAAACATCTGATCACCGACAGTCCTGTGTGCTGTGCTTGCGGTCAGGCCCCGGTCCTGTGTCGGGAGCCTGCCTAGGTCACTCTGCTATGCAGACTTTGCTTCGCTTACAACTGTCGTTTGTGTTTAACTATTTCCCATCTTCTATCCTGGATTAAGTTCAAGGTGGAACTGATATCAGCTGAAATGATACAAATATTAATTTTTAATAATAATATAATATAAATATATAATATAAAAATATAAAAGTTGAGATTAGGTTGTGCCCTGTCCCAAGTTACTCCCTATTGTATAAAATATACTTTTTTTTCTGACTGTACTTTGTCCCATAGATTCTGTTTTACAAGCAGCTGTTGATTCCATTTTTGGGACAGAGGATGATTCTGTACCTGGGTGGACACAGGACCAGCAGTGTATATCTGGCACAGTCTACTTGACATAGATGACAAGTGATTTATTCCTGGAATTGCAAAGGGTGCCCCTTATAAATATATCATCAGAGTTAATAGAAAACATAGGGCCATATGGGCATATTAAAATTTTATTAGGAAAGCCAAGCCCAAGAATGTATCAGACACTCTAGACCAAGGAAAGGGTGAAACTCCTTCATCCCAATCTCGTAAAGAGCAAACACATAGACGCCTAACACTGTGAAGGTAGTGGCTCCTCCTGTCCTACTGTTGTCTAGCCACAAAGCAACCTGCTACCTGACCACCTAGTGTGTGCATCAAAGAACAGAGGGCAGAGAACTACTTGTCCAAGAGTCTTCAGTTCAGCTCAATTGAAAAATATGGCCTACTTGAATGACCCTATATCTTGAATCTATGGTCCAGCAGCAGCCACAGCAGGAGCCACAGGAGCCACAACAGTCACAGCAGCCAGCCTCTGCAGTTACAGCAGCCACAGTAGCCACAGCAGCCATATCAGCCTCAGCAGCTTCGGCAGCTCTGGCTTAGTTACCTCATCCCTACAGACTCACCGACATTCCTGTTGTTTTCTAAGCTCTTTCAGGAATATTTGCCTCTTGAAACGTTTGTACCCATTGTGTGTATGTGTGTGTGTGTGATTAGTGCTATATATGTGTATGACTATATGTTAATATATGTTATATATAATAAATTACTATGTAATGAGCAATGTGTGAGTTAATAATATCAATCAAGGCACAGGATGCAGGAGAAGGGAAATGACATGGGCACCTCCTGGAAGGTGGTCAGAAAGCAAGTCTTCACTATCCAGCCAAATCAACGGCAAACCCTAGGCAGCCGAGGGAGGGGATGCATGGGTTGGCTTCACTGAACCCGAGGCGGCAGTTCTCAGACTCCATGTTCACTGGAATTACTCTTGGGCTCTTTGGGAAACCCCAATTCCCAAGTTGCACCCCACAGAAATTAATTAACAATTTCTGGAACTCGAATCTCAGAATGACATTTAAAAAAACAAAACAAAACAAAACAAAACAAAGCAAGGCCCATGGTGATTCCAGTGTGTGTAAACAAAACATTATTTCTCAAGCCTTTAAGTCACCCACATCGCAGGCCTTCTGTTGACATGGGAATGTAAATTCCAAGTCATCTGGCTTGGTGGAGCCTGAATCTTCTCGCTCCCAGGAGCTGTTGATGCCCTTTGATTTCCTTTGTGTCTTCTGCAGTACCTCCAGACACTTGTCAATGCCTAGTAGATAATTATCCAGTTACAGAATTGATAAATATTTTGGATATAAAGGAAGAAATAATCTTCAGAGATGTTTAATTTATAAATGCTTCAAAGGGAGTTTTGTTTTCTCCTCTCAGGCTTAAAGAAGACAAAAGAAAAGAAAAAAAAAAAACCAACACTTCAAACAAAACATCTTTTGTTTTCTTGGGTTCTCTGTAAGAAAACAGACTCAATAAGTGATAACAGCTTGTGTTGTTTTCCTGTGCCTTGGACACAGTTTCTTTAAATTCTGTTACGAGGCTCCCTGGGTACAACGTTCAAGAATCATTCCCAGAGTGCATTAAGTTCCCGTGGAGTCATCATTTCATGACAGCCGAGGTACCCAGAGCAACGGCTCGATAGACACAGGCTCCTTAATGCTCTTTATTAAGGTTCACACCACTAACGCATCATTTTCTGGTACACAGGACGCATCCCAGATTTGTTTGAGAGATGCTGTTGAGGATAAAAGCTATAAGATTCCTCAGCCTCTCATCAAAGCTTAGAGCATTTGACTTAATTAAAAACACTTCTTCAAAATACAATCCATTACAGAGCCTCTCAGGGCTGAGTGATCTGTTAGCCCCGAGATGGTCTGGAAGGACTGGAACTAAGTCATGGTGTGCCCTAGCTATCTCATTCTTTCTTTCTTCACTCGCCCTCACCAGATCTATTTTGTTTTTGTCTTGGCTTTGTATCCTTTTTTTTTTTTTTTTTCCCTTAAGGTGTTTTGAGGAAACTTTTGCTTGAAGAAAGAAATGTGTGAGCCACACAATTTTATGAGCTAGTCAGACTAGATACCGGAACAATCTACTTTGCCCGGTGTTCAAACTCAGCTTCTGCTTAGCACTTAATTAGGGCCTTCCTCTTCTCCCTGACCACCTCTCCTCCATCCCACAGGCATTTGTCAAATTCCAATTCTTTTCGAGTTTTTAAATGGTGGCCTTTGCTGTTTTATCTGTTGTAGACACTTAGCTTCGGGCTAAGGATACCATGGTGCAGGATGCACCCATTCTCTGATTTTTTTCCCTTCCTTTTTGCTGACCTCCTCGTGTACTTTTTGTGAGTATAACGCAATTAGGAGTAATGGCTCTCTGGTTTTCCTGTGGGCTATTTCTGACTCCCTAAGTAGATCAAAGACTTGCTGAAATCTTGCATTGGCAATATTTACAAAGCATGCCCAAAAGGCTAAGAAGGCCCTGGAAAAACACGGGGGTGGGGGGGGCGGAGGCGGAGGGGATCCTGTCCTAACTTTTGGGTCAGGAAAGGAATGAAAGAAGACAGGACACTTAGGCTAAGTGGGATGGGGGGGGGCAGGAGAAGGGTAGAAAGAGGTGGGAGAGTGTACGGCCGGTGTCCACACTCCAGAAGAATGCTTGCAGAGAGAAGCTGAGCTGGGACTTGATTTGTGCTTTGCAATCACTAAAGAAGCTTAAAGGAGGTAGAAAAAAAATTTTTTTAAAAAATACAAGAGATAATACAAATTGCACTTTAAAGTGTCAGAGCAGTGCTATAGACACATGATTCAATGTGTTTATCCAGTTCACCAGCCACTTTATACAGCAGACAGAGCTATGAGACTGAAGTGATGAACGAGGGCTGGAGCAGTGGCCCAAAAGAGAGGCATTCCCTGCAGGCTGGAAGGACGGGCTGGGAAGTAGGTATGATGGGCCTGTGTTACTTAAAGTGAGAGGAGACAGATTTGTTCCTTGACTCGTTGTGATGGGTTCAACAAAACACAAGCCAGATCTACTGTGTATCACTTTGCCACCCATACATCAGGACACAAAATGATTCATTGTGCCCAGCTGTCAATTTTCTCAAGTCACCAAGTGTATTTTGTCTGATCATTAGCTCTCATTAATAATTACAGCATTGGCATTATATATGTCCAAATTTTCAGTTAGACAGACTATAAATGTCTCCTGAAGTAACCACCAATGACCTAAATGGTACCGTGCAACATCCTTAGAAATATCACCATGATTCTTTTATCTATCATCCTAACGCTCCTTCTGTGTTCTAAGCACGGTGGAGTATGTTTTAGAAACTTCAAGGCATCCAAGGATTTTCTGTGTATCTCGCACCCCCTTTCTCCTCTAGAAGTGATCTTTTTGGATTTGCTTTGTTCTGGAGACTCCGACTGTGTGCCACCTTCACTCTGGATTTTTATATGATATTTATTATGGGAGGGCATGAGATTCTTGACAGGGTTGACATGGTAGGTCACAGGTGTGCACATCGTCCAAGATGACTGAGCTACGCTGGGGCTGACTCTGCTGGTGCTGTTAACTAAGAGCTGCTTTTATTAGGGTCCCTGAGTATAACACCTGTGCAAACCTGCGCCTAGTGTGTTCCTCTGTTACCATGAACAGAGGCCAAATTCACAGGAAGCAGAGCCCCTGGTCTAGAATGGCCATTTAAAGGTCCATTTGTTAAAGTTTTTGTCATTAATTTTGGCACTTTTGGCACTGTTAAGAGAAAGAACCTCATGAGAGGAAGTCAGGTCATTGGGAGCATGCGCATTGGCTGGGATAGCGGCGCCTCAGCACCTTCCTGTCTCGTTGCTTCCTCTTTTTGCTTACTGGACAACATGGGTTATCTATCTTCTTCTGCCGTGAACTTCAGCAGTGATGTCCTCCCTTGCCACAGGCCCAAAGTGATAGGCCCAACAGCCACAGAATGAAAGTCAGCCGAGATTAATGTTTTCTCATATTAAGATGGTATCTTGGCTATTTTTCACAGTGGTGGAGAGCTGACAAATCACAAGTTCTTGGAATCTGAAGCTGGAACCCACGCGTCGTGGCACACGCCTGTAATCCCAGCACTTGGGGAGGCAGAGGCAGGCAAATCTCTGTGAGTTTGAGGCTAGTCTGGTCTACAAAGTGAGTCCAGGACAGTCAAGGATATACAGAGAAATCCTGTCTTGAAACAACAGCAATAGCAACAGCAGCAGCAGCAGCAACAACAACAACATCTGAAGCTGGTTATTCCGAAGGAAGTAAACTCCAGACATATTCAGTTCTGGTACCCAGAAGATGTCTGTTATTCCCGGCTGACTGGCTTGAAATGGGCTCTTGCTATTGGCTACAGCAGTAGGCACGGACATCATGAAACAGCTCCTATTAACTGCCAGAACCGTTAAGGACGTGCGTAGGAAAAACACCTGAGTAAACCTAAGAGCGAATCCCTTTCCACCCCAACGTTGAAGAGTTCCTTAGGGTTATAGCTTAGTGAGGGATCAGTTTGTCCATGTGAGGGTGGGTACATTTACTTTCTGTGAACAAGCCCTACAATGTGGCCTGAACATCCGCTGCAGGTGTGGAGGGGCTGTTTGGGGGTTCCTCGTATTCCTAGCAAGGGTCTTATAACACTTACAGAAGTTGTTCTCAACCTGTGGGTCGCGACCCCTAGGGGGGGGTTAAAACAACCCTTTCTTTCACAGGAGTATCCTATAGACCATCAGAAAAGACAGGTGTTTACATTATCATTTATAATAGCGAAATTACAGTTATGAAAATAGCAATGAAAATAATTTTACGGTTGGAGAACCACTGATTTAGAGCGATGATAAAAGATAGGAGGCACTCTCTTGACTCACCATAACCAAGTGGGGGGGGGGGAACCCAATGCTCATGTGAAACTGTAAGCAAGTGATTCTAATTAAGAAAGGGGCAGCTGCTGATGCCTAGAATCAGGCTTGGAATGGTGCAAACACTGTCCTCTTAGAGCCGCTCCTGTCTCCTCCTCCCTCAGGAAGGTCTTTCAAAGAGAACAGTGTCTCACCTTTAGTGATTAGTTGATTACACGCCCACAGTCTCCTGTTGGTTAAAAACTACACAATTTATACTAATATAGTCAAGAAATCCCCAGTCTCAGGGAGTTTGAACTACTGTTCAAACGTGATTTGGCACTCCTTTATAAGGGGGAGCTTATGGAATAAATTTTTCCAGTAGCTTATTTCTATTAAATAAATAGAACAGCCTTAACCCAACAGACTCACTTGGTTCTCACTCTGTTGAAATGTCCTTCAAGATTAAAGTGGGGCCTGCATCAGACAATAAAAATGCACACTTCTGGAAATCTCTGTGTACTGTAGCTTGTTCTAGAATCATTGGATGGAATTGAGAAGCCATAAATAATCAGATACCCACAGTGTCCTGTGCTGGAGAGAGATGACTTTTATGTTTCGGCAGCATCTGTTCTAGTATGCTCCAGAGCAGCGGTTCTCAGCCTCCTAACACTGCGACCCTTTAATACCGTTGTCCTGATCCCCCCCCCCCACTATTTCACTGCTACTTCCTAGCTGTAACATTGCTATCACTATGAATCATAATATAATTATCTGTGTTTTCTGATGGTCTTAGGTGACCCCTGTGAAGAAGTCATTTAGCGCCCCCCAGGGTTTACAACCCACAGGTTGAGACCATTTCTCTAAAGGCAAGCTCCCCCCGCCCCAAGTTAGAAAGACAAGAGCTAATTATGTATGCTAACGATAATTTCCTTGCCTTTCTGTTATGCTTCACTAGACTTTGAAGTGACTCTATGATTTTTGAAATGATTATGTTAAATGTGTTAGGAAGTATTTTAAAGCTCTGCTTCACTGTCAGGTTCCCAGGGGGAGCTCATTTAAAATCAGTTGGAAAAATAGCTTTGTAGCTGTCAGGACAGTGTTGAGCTCCTGGTCTTTACATCCCTCTTAGGTTCTAGAATTCTGACAGGCGTGTTAGTGAGAGACAGCTTAGACCAGATGGATAGCACTGACTCTTCTCTTTTTGAACGGTTCCTCTGGCTTTAAGGTTTCTGCTTCTCCTTATCTTCCTCCTCTTCTTGCTTTGTTGATTCACTTGTTGTTTGTTTGTTTGTTTGCTCATTTATTTTAAGACATGGTCTCTTCAAATAACACAGACTGCCCTCAGAATTGCTTATAGCACAGGCTGGCCTTGAACTCCTGATCCTCTTGCCTCAGCTTCATGAGTTGTGGGAATACAGATGTGCTCCACCATGCCTGGCCCACTTAGCTGCTTCATCCTAAGGAGCATCTTCTACATTGCTCATCTCTTAGTGCTCTGTCCGTGGCTCTCCTCTCAAAGTGCACCCTGCTTGTGGCCAGTCCTATATAAGCCTTTGGCTCGGTTTATTTACATGTGCTGTGATTTCCTCTTTAGTACTGATATTAAAAAACATAACCAAACCAAACCAAACAAAACAAAACACCTAAGTGGTATTCCACTTTCAACTTAACCTACATGTTATAGCTGGTTACTTTTCAAAATGCAAATTGGGTTGTGTTCTCCGGCAGGGGTTCCACTTCACAATCGTGGAAATTAAATGCTTCCATAGCTCATATAAATTCCTACACATCTGCCTACCAGTGACCTCTGCATCAGTTATAATTACACCAATACTGCCGGGTAACAAACAATTGCAAATGTAAGGGATTTACTTAAGAAAATTATGATCTTACTTAAGGTGGTCTGTGGAGTGGTAGAGTTTGACTTTGGTTAGAATTGTTCTTATATTTAGGAGCCTCTGGGCTTCCCACTGCCTAGGAAGAACTTAGTTGGAATGACAGGGACATTGTTTTCCTGATTGTCCAGAAGGCTAACACACACATTAATGGGAAAGGCAGAGGTAAACGTGAGCATGTGCAAAATCTTCCAAGGTTTCTTGCTGCCTAAACTTAGAATCAGCACACTGCAAACCCTGCTGAACTGCATCAAAAAACTGAGTTATAAGATGTCTCCCTGGTTCAGGAGTTTAAGAGAAGGATTCTACCTGTGTATTGAGAGAAAATACAAAATTTACGTGGCGATGGGTTTGAATACAGGGGAAAGAGGACTGGAGTGTTCATTGCAGCCGGCATATATTTGAAGAAAGGTTTCAGCATTCAAAAGAGACCTCAGGCAATAAGGAAGAAAATACTGTCCATCGGTTCTGTGTGCACAGTCCATCATGATTTCATTAGAGATGATGCAAAGAGAAGGAATACAACTCAAATGGAACTAAAATCCCAACCTTCTTGTGTTGTGCCCAGTTCTCAAGGACCACTCCCCCCCCCCCCCCCCCCCCCGCCCCCAAACCACCAGGAGTCAGAAGGCATATGCGAAAGCAAAAAGCCTGTATTCTGCAGAAATCCAGTGCACTGGAATCCTCGCCTATGCAAAGCAAGATGGCAAAAGACGCCGAGTTAAGCATTTTTTGTTGTTAAATAGATCAAAGGAAGTTCCACGGTCAGTTAGGTAATCTTCCTTCTGATGGCACAGATCAGGAGCAAGGGTACGAGTACATCTGGGATTGGTTAGGGCTCTGGGCCAGGGCTAGGGGCTCCCTGAAATGGTTCAAACCTGTTCTTCCTCCTCTTCTTGCTTTGTTGATTCACTTGTTGTTGTTTGTTTATTTGCTTATTTGTTTTGAGACACGGTCTCTTCAAATAACACAGACTGCCTTCAGAATTGCTTATAGCACAGGCTGGCCTTGAACTCTGATCCTCTTGCTTCAGCTTCATGAGCTGTGGGAATACAGATGTGCTCCACCATGCCTGGCCCACTTAGTTGCTTCATCCTAAGGAGCATCTTCTGATAGGTGTTCTTGAGGCTAGTGACTCTGGAAACTGGTAGCTAAGCAACCTTATCCTCCTCAGGTCAGGTGTCCTGGTGTTCCTGATTGGCTGTCCATTTTCTGTGGCATTTCTCTCTCTCTCTCTCTCTCTCTCTCTCTCTCTCTCTCTCTCTCTCTCTTTTTTTTTTTTCCCTGTGGCATTTCTAATAACTGCTGAGCTCATTTCTGAGGAATGGAGGCTCAGGCCTGCTCCAAGCCAACAAGAAACTTAAGCCTGACTTAATCTAACCAGGCCTCTTCACTTGTAGACAAAATAATGTAATGCGGAGGTGGGTGGTGGGGTGGGGCATGGAGACCAAACTGCTACGGAAAAAGACACACTAAGAAAATAGAAAAGGTGTATTAGAAATTATAAATATAACAGGGTGAGAAACTCTGTGGAAACTTAGAAGATAAAACTGAGGCTTTCCCGCCCCTATTAAAACACAAATAACAACAAAAAAGGGACAATAAAGCAAGGTGAATAATAGTCAATTCTGAGCATCTCATATCTGATTAATAACGATCCTGAATAACTGATGGAGATTTTCAAAGGTAGGAGAACATATAGAGTCCACAGAGTTTACCCAGAGGAAGATCTGATTAGGGGTAAGAGGGTGGAATCGGCACATCTGTTCTTGTCTTTTCTCTGGCTTTATGGAATCATAGGGGTGGGGGTGGGGGGAACAGGATGGGGAGGATCAGGCACAGGATCACCCCAGCAACCCACGTTCCATGTGGTTTGATTTGAAAATGTAGAGGTTGTTCCATGAGAAGAGGAGTAAGGACGGGGCAGGGTGTGTGGGGGGGAGGGGGGGTTGGGGGAGGAGGGAGTGATAACTCAGACATCATCTCTGTTGAATTAACTGTGTTTAATTCAGGCTTGTTTTGAAAGTGGACAAAAGCGATATATTCAGTCCACTAGGAAGTGGACACAATGTCGCTGCTAAATGGAAGCCCTTAAATGTTGACATGAAGGGAGTTCAGTGTGACATGTTTAGTAGGAAGTGGGAGAGGAGGGGAAGCAAGACAAACCAAAGTAAACATCAGCTCAAGACAAATGAAGATCAGCATATCCTCCAGGGTCCCCTCCCCCACCCCGTGGGAACAAGACCATCAACTCCCACGAATCCTTCCGGGTTTCTATTGTTATGAATACAGTTGTGTTGTGCTTAGCACCTCCTGACTTTTTTTTTTTTTTTTTTCTACCTGTCTGTTTTCTAAATGCTAGATAAATGTTTCAAAGTCTTGTTGCCACACCTCTTCAGGGATAACTGTCAACCTTTATTCGGGACTATGTCACATAGAGTTTCAAATTAGATTGTGTTTCAAGCTTTAGAGGGTAGCTGTTGATTGAGATGGTGAACTCCTCCTCACTGTCTGTTTGACCCTCTGTTTTACTCTTACTTAGACTGCTTCCCCATTCCCAATGTGGAAGGAGCAAAGGAGAGGAAGTCATGTGACCTCTGGTCTACCCAAGTTTATTCACAGGGCAACTAGCCAGTGCGTACCTTTAAATCAGTTCACCTATTTGGTCTTCAGTTCACCTATTTGGTCTTCAGTTCTATCCTATGTCAAATGGGGTTGGGAAGGCAAGATAACTTCCAAAGTGCTATCTAGGTTGAATAGTGTAGTCTCAGATGATTTAATTTTGAGAAGTAACGTATAACACTTTTGTACTTTGGTGGAGTGATGATGAGGTATAAGTCAATCTCATCTTTAAAAAGCATTTTTTCGAAGCTCTTGGCTAATATTTTTTTGTAGTTGAAATAGTATTATTTACTATTTAAAATGTCCATCTAGTTCTATTTGTTAAGATAAAAACTAAGTCAATAATGTGTGTGTGTGTTTTAATACTGGCAGTTACTTTAGGTGGACAGATCAACTCATGATTTCATTGCTTCATGTTTTTATGTTCACTGGGCTTTCTGGCAAATGAATCGAACAGGTCTTTAAACAACAGTGGGATTAGAGGACACCTCGAGTGCTGTGGCTAACTGGAATCCGTGCATAAGCCCACGATTGTATTCCACTAATGCGCCCACTGTTGAGTCAGGTCAGCATGGTCCTGGGGAGGGGTTGTTGTGTTTTCACACAGGCCTTCTTGTCAGGTGGTCGTTTTTATTGTGAACTGAGCTGTGGTGGATTTCTGAGCTTCATGGAGTTAATAGCCATAAAGTGAACTGGTTGACAGAGGTGGAGAATAAAAAGAGAGTTCTGGAAGGCATTATCAGCCCTGAATAAAGTATGCACTACACTGAAGGTTTTTTTTGTTTTTTTGTTTTTTTAGTGTAGTAAGTAATTATGAGTCACTGTTTATAAACTTGCTTATATTTGTATCACGCAAGAGAAGTGTTTTCGTAAAACCCATAATTGTTCTGGAAAATAGTTATTCATCAGTATAAAGATAATGCTTTGAACACAAAACATGCCAATGCTGTTTATAATAAAATGTTATGCTCATACTACAATAATTATGTTTCTAACTTGCTTTTGCTCTTTCCCTATAATACCTGAGAGCAATAAAACCGCTTCCTATAAGCAAAAGTCCGTTTTCCCTGAAGACAGCTCAGTCTCACAAAACATGAAGTCTTGTTTCCAAAGTGATGAGAGCTTGGATGACAGGATAGCAGCATTTACTTTTAATAATTTCCTTAAGAAGACAGGATATATTTGAATTCAGAATTCCATAGCCATTCTCATGTAGTTTCATTCGCTGATATTACAGTCACCAAAGCCTACTGGCTTCCTTCAACTTTCACAGTCTTCCCCGAAACAGGAATTGGTATGTATTTACTGTCTTCAAATATGCAGTGGCTCTCATGATTCAGATTTACAACTTCTGCGTATGTGCCTCAAAGTCACCATGGAACAGAGCTACCTGCACACTCCTGTTTACTGCAATACTACTCACAAAGGCTGAGGTATGGGATCCACATGGGGGTTCATCCAACAGACAAATGAGGAGACTGTGGTGTCCACATGTAACAGACTTATTCAAGCATAAGGAAGAATGGAGTGATGCCAATGTAAGAGGAGGGATGAAATGGAATCATCACGTTAAGTGCAATAAGCCATCCCCATAAAGAGAGATATTGTGTATTTTCTCTCACATGTGAAAAATCATGGAAAAAATAAAGGACACAGAAGTAAAAAGGGTACTGTTGCGATGTGGAAATGGAAAGGGGAAGAGAAAAGAGGGTAAGACTAAGCAACTAAAACGGTGCCTATGAATAAAGTATATTAAGTGTATATGGAAAATAGCATTAAGTTCCTTTGTATATAATTTGTGTATGCTAATAAAAAAGGAAAAATACCATGAGCTCTAACCCATGGGAACTGATCGTCCATTCTCTTGGTATAAAGACATTAGAATTGAATACCTTGATGGCAAACTGTAGAGGAGACGGTGGCTGCCCTGCAGGCTAACCAATGTGTAACTAACAGTTGGAGAGGACTTGCTTCCTATACTCTCCTCGGAAGCACTGTTCATTTTATCAGAGTCATCACAGTCACCCAAATATACATCGCCTCTTATTAAATGTCAGCTCACAAAGGCAAAGGTGTCAAAGCGTGAAAAGGGAGGGGCTGGGCACAATTCCATGTTTAGGTGGAAAATAAGAGTTTAAAAGATAAATTCCATAGTATCTGAGGAGAAATAAAGTTCAAGGAAGAGCTAATGCCACTGGTAGGAAGGAAATCACTTGAGAATTCTTAAAGCCTCACCGTTATGCTCAAGTTGAACATAAAGGTCAAATACAATAATCTAAACAAACAAACAAACACTGTTAAGTGACATTTAAGGCAATCCAGAGAGACCTGCCCTTCAGTAGAGTCTAACTGGGAATCTTGGTAACTATGAAGAAGCAAATGTGCAGATAGCAAGGAGAAGGCACAATGGCCTCGAATTTTCTGCAATACAACATTGAGCTGTGGAGAACAGAGGACTCATGTTTTTTTGTTTTGTTTTGTTTTTTGTTTTGGCTCATTACAGAATAAGTTTGTCACTGTGCACCAATACTATCCTCATCTGGAAAACAAGAGGACTATATTGGTTTATAATTCCATGATTTTTACTTGACTTTCTGTCTAGACACCATCTTTCTCATTATAACTCCTTTGACATTTTTTTGTTGTTGTTTGCATTTTAACAGTGCACTACAGTTTTAATTGCCTAAAGAAACAACTAAAAGCTTTTTAGTACTTTAGGAACTCTATTTAAAAAAAGAATTTAAAAATGTGTATGTGTGTGTGTGTGGTGTGTGTGTTTATACCATATGTGTGCGTGTGCCTCAGAGGTCAGAGGAGGAGGTTGGATGTCCTGGGGCTGGAATTACTGATGATTGTGAACTACCCAACTAGGACGCTGAAAACTGAACAGGAGTTCTCTGAAAAAGCAGCAAATGTTCTTAGCTGCCGAGGTATCTCTCCAGCCCCTGGAGCCCTGTGTTCAATATGCTTTCACATCTGAGATACTGTTACTAGACCCAGGCCAGCCCACGATCTGTGTTCACCAGCAGGACCTGTGTTCTTCATCGGAAAGTTTCAACACTGAACCTTTGTTTTGTTTTGTTTTTTTCTTTTTTAAATAAAATTTCAGCAACATGGTTATAGTACTGAACAGCAGGCCTGAAAGGGTTGCCGGTTGGCATCAACTTAAATCAGTGGCATCCACCTGAGAACCACCTCGACCTTCTAGAAATTCTCAAACTGTTTCCTAGATTTAGTCCTTGATCCAGTCCCCTTTCCAGGAAATAACAAATACCTACGTGAAGGTTAAGTGCGGCTTCGGCACAGCCCCTAAGAGAGCGCTTGCGTTAGGGAAATTCTCTGGCGGACAGACAATGAGCATTTCCTGCCATTTGGCAGAACAACTCAGTCTGTAGACTAAAGCCCCTGGAAGAGGAAGAGAAAACAAGCCTCCTTGACCTGGACTGAACTTCCTCATGCGATTCTCCCCACGGGGAGGAAAGTCAACTGGCAGCTTCTCAGAAGAACAGGAAGGCCATGAGCAGGCGGCCCAGCGCTTGGTAGAAAGAGCAGGTGTGCGCACCCACGCTGGGAGGCCGGTGGGAAGACCATACGTGCCACGAGGCATCAAATGGCCTCGCGGTCCCCAGAGTGTCTTCCTTTATTACATAACCTCTTAACAAGGCTTCGGTGAGGACCCACATAGCATTTTGTTTACTTGTCGACCATTGACCACCAGGATACCATACTATTACTTCCAGCAAAGTAAAATGATGATTAGTCCATTTTCACTACGCCTTGGAGGCAGTCCGCAGAAAACCTAAAGCCTTCAATCGTTTCTACGTCAAATCTTTTGCCCACAAGTCTTCATTCAGCTTAAGTGTCCAGCTTCATGCCTTTCCTCTCATCTGGCTCACGCTGTTCAAGGAACAGGGGAGGGGCCAGGGTATTGGGGGGAAAAAAGAAAAGTGCTAGATTATACATAACTGCAACCAAGACAGGACTTTATGGGACTTGTTGCCTTAAAACTACTCTGCAGGGGTCAGAGTGATCAAATCAATGTCAGGAGCCAAGCTGTCAACTTCACCTTCACTCAACTCATGTTACAGTGTTACACTGAGTGCTGTGTACAATGCATGGAATCTTGCTGATTGAGCTCAGATGCCTCTCCCATCTCGTTCCTGGGCTTAGCCATCAAATGGAAACCCCTTCCTGCGTACACTGCCCTCTGCCCGCCCTTCCCAGGCTGCTGTCCTGAGCTCTATCAACTCTTCTCAGTTCACTGTCTCTTTGCTCTTATCATGTTCTTAAGGTGTTTGTTTGTTGGCTGAATTGGAAACCTCTGCCATATATTTACTTCAAAACTGTTCTTTTCCTCCCACAACACCCTCCTGCATGTTCTCACAAAGCCTGTTCCTCCCAGTGAGGTCACGGCGCTGGGCTTGTCACACTTAACATTCTGAATGTGTTTGTCGAATGACTGACTGACTCCGCTACCTTGGCTCTTCTCACTCTGTGACTTCAGATCTTTGCTCTCACCCTGGACTTCCAGTTTGCCTCACAGATTTCCTTCATAGATTGGCCCTGGAATTCTAGCCAAACCAAAGCCCTGACTCCCTTCATCCAGCAGGAGTTCAGAACTCCTTTAGGATCCAAAACAGTGTCTTTGACATTTACTCCGGACTGTCTTCCCTTAGCTAACCTGCCCAGGCTTCTGCTCTTAGTTCCCTGCTGCTTAGTTTCAGCTTGACCTTTCAGGGACCATTCTAATAGCCTGGTTTAGTTCTAGTCTTTGATTGCTGATTTTTGGCGCCCTCTTGTGGATATCGGCTTGAGTTTGCCCTTTCCATGAGTTCCGACGGAGGTGGTGCTGTCCAGCCTCATTTCTAAGGGAAAGGGTATTCAGATAGTGATAATATTCGATAGTACATGCTTTGATAAAAAATATGGGTACTGAATGGAAGGTGTTAAGGAAACTTAAGTCTCTCTAAGAGAGTCAAGCCGAGCTGTAAAGAATCATAAAGTGGAAGGGAAAGTGGGGCTCTTCCCGGTAGACAAGGAGACAGGCATAAGGCAAATCAGTACTGAGCTGGCTGGGCTAGGGGAAGGGTGGGTCCCCGAGCTTAGGCCAGGTTTATGGCAACTGGGGTGCTAGCCCTCATAGTAGGGGAGACTAAAAGTTGGGATTGGTGGGTAGTTCTCTCCATTTTATATATTTCTTTATAGGTGATCAAAATCATAACTCTAAATTATTATTATTATTAAACATTTTATTAACATACTTGAATAATTAGAGAGATTGGTTATACTTAGATAGCCAATCAAAACATTATTTTGGTGGCAAACACAAAGTTAGTTTTAAAAAAAATTTTAATCAAGATAATTTTGGGGGGTATATTCCTAGTTTCAGGTAATAAAACTATAAATATATATTCTTATACAGTGTAAACTTTTAATATTTAAAGCTTGGTGTTATAGATCTTTCAAGCATATACAAAAATAGAGAAATGCTTTAGCACATACCTATCCATCACCAATATTTTTAAAATAATTTTAAAAAATAATTTAATTAATTATTTTTACATTCCAATCTCAGCTTCTCCTCCTTTCTATCCTCCCAATCCCTCCCTCTCCTCTCTTCTCCCCCAACTCCCATCTTCCTTTCTCCTCAGAGAAGGGAGAGCCTTCCATGGATATCAACCAGCCTTGGCATATCAAATTACAGCAGGACTAGGTGCATCTTCTTCTATTGAGGCTAGACTAGGCAGCCCAGGAAAGAGAAAGGGATAGAAAGGCAGGCAACGGAGTCAGGGAAAGCCCCTGCTCCTGATGTTGGGGGTCCCACATGAAGACCAAGGTGCACATCTCTTACATATGTGTAGAAGGCCTAGGTCTGTCTCATGAATGCTCTCTGACTGGTGGTTCAGTCTCAGTGAGCCTTTATGGGACCAGGATAGCTGATACTGTAGGTTTTCTTGTGGTGTCCTTGACCTCTCTAGTTCCTTCAATCCTTCCTTCCCCTCTTCTACATGATTCGTAGAGTAGCACCTATGTCTAGCTGTGGGTCTCTGCATCTGTTTCCATCAGATGCTGGGTGAAGCCTCTCAGATGACAATATGTTAGGCTCCTGTCTGCAAGTATAGCAGAATATCATTAATAGTGTCCGGGTTGGTCTGTCTCTCATGGCATGGTTTCATGTTGGGCAGATTATTGGTTGGCCATTCCCCTCAATTTCTGCTCTGTTGTTATCCCTTCATATCCTGTAGGGAGGAAAATTGTGTGTTGACAGTTCTGAGGCTGGGTTGGTGACCTCATTCCCCCATTGGAAGTCTTATCTAGTTACAGGAGATGGCTGTTTAAATTCCATGTTGACTGTTGCTAGGGTCACCCTCATAGATTCCTGGAAGTTTCCATTGTCTTAGGTTTCTTCCCAGAGATGCCACCCCCACCCCAGCACTGATTTCCGTCTTCTCTTCCAGTTCTCTTCCCTTCATCCTCCCAACATTTGATCCCTCTTGTTCCATTCCTCACTCCTTCTCTTACCCAGTCCTTCCCTCCAGCCACCTTATTTCCCCTTCTCTGTGAGATTCAGGCATCTGCCCTTGAACTTTCTTTGTTACTTACCTTCTTTAGGTTTGTGTGGATTGCTTTTATGTCAATGTCATTAACTTTTTATTACTATTGCTCTGTAGTACATCTTGAAATCAAGGACGGTGATACTTCCAGAAGTTCTTTTATTGTACAAGGTTGCTTTAGCTATCCTGGTTTTTTTTTTTTTTTTTTTATGAAGTTGAGTATTACTCTTTTAAGGTCTGTAAAGAACTATGTTGGAATTTTGATGGGAATTGCATTGAATCTGTAGAGTGCTTTTGATAAGATGGCCATTTTTACTTTGTTAATCCTACTAATCTATGAGTGCGAGAGATTTTTCTATCTTCTCATATTTTCTCCAGTCTCAGAAGCAGATGTGGCAGCGAATGCTTGCTGGCTCAGAGAAGCAGAGAAACTACCCTGCTGACCTCGCTACTTAGCTGATATCCCTGAAGGAAAAAGCCCTTTCTACTTTTTGAATACCTATTTTTCAATGTCCTTCCTTTCTGTTTAATCCCCATTAACTGGTTGCTTCCTCCACCTCTTGACCTAGGGTTAACTTTAAAATCCTGTTTACAGAAAGCTCTCAGATTAAAGGTGTGTGCTAGGACTGGGCACACCACAAGTACTTATTTATGGTAAACAGAAAGCTCTAGGATCAAAGATTGAGCCATACCATATCTGTTTCTAAAACAGATTTTTACAGTTCACAATTTCAGGGTTCACAATAGGATCAAATATCCTGCAACAATTGCCCGAGCCTGTACTTCAAGTACTGTATTGAATAGATATGGAGAGAGGGGTAGTCTTGTCTTGTCACTGGTTTTAGTGAAATTGATTAAAGTTTCTCTTTGTTTAATTTGATGTTGGCTATTGGCTTGTTGTATATTGCCTTTATTGTGTTTAGATATGTGCTTTCTATCCTGATCTCTCCAAGACTTTTATCATGAAAGAGGGTTGGATTTTGTGAAAGGCTTTTCCCAGATCTAATATAATGATCATGTTGGGTTTTTTTTTTAATTTCTTTTTTTAAAATTTAATCACTTTACAGCCTAATCCCAGCTCCCTCCCTCCTCTCCTTCCACCCCTGCTCTCATGCTCTCCCTACCCCCATTTCCCCCTCTCTTCCTCAGAGAAGAGGAGGCCCCTAAGGGGTACTAACCCATCTTGGTGCTTCAAGTCACAGCAGGACTAGATACCTCTTCTCCCACTGAGGCCAGAAAAGGCAGCCCTGGTAGGGGAAAGGGATCCAAAGGCAGGCAACAGAGTCAGGGACAGCCCCTACTCCCATTGTTAGGAGACCCACATGATGACCATGCTGTACATTTGCTACATATGTGTAGTAGGTCTAGGACCAACCCATGCAAGCTCTTTGGTTGGTGGTTTAGTCTCTGTGAGCACCCATGGGCTCAGGTTAGTTTACTCTGTAGGTATTCTTGTGGTGTCTTTGACCCCTTCAAATGCCACAATCTTTCCTTCTACTCTTCCATTAAACTACTCGAGCTCTGTCTGTTGTTTGTCTGTGGGTCTCTGCATCTGCTTCCATCAGCTGCTGGATGAAGCCTCTCAGAAGACAGTTATGCTAGGCTCCTGTCTGTGAGCATAGAAGAGTATCATTAATAGTGTCAAGGGTTGGCTCTCTCCTACGGGGTGGGTCTCAAGTTGGACCAGTCATTGGTTTGCCATTCCCTCAATCTCTGCTGAATCTTTATCCCTACACTTGTAGACAAGAGAAATTTTGAGTTGACGGTTTTATGGGTGAGTTGGTGTCCCTTCCTGTCCACTGGAAATCTCACCTGGCTATAGAAGGTGGTAACTTCAGGCTCCATGTCCTCCAATATTAAGTATCTCAGCTAGGGTCATCACATATGCTCTTGTAGACCTTCCCTGTCCCATAGATGCTCCCCTACCCATTTCATTTCTTTCTCCAGGTTCTCCCCTCTCACCCCCACCTGCTTGCCTTTCAGTTTATTTACATGGTGGATTACGTTGATGGATTTTCATATAATTATCCTTGCATGCCTGGGATGAAGCCTACTTAATCATGGTGGATGATGTTTGTGATGTGTTCTTGGATTCATTTTTTGATTTTTTTTTTTTTTTTTAGTATTTTTGTATCAATGGTCATAAGAGAAAAGGGTATGAAATTCTCTTTCTCTGTTAAGTTTTTGTGTGGCTTAGGTATCAGGGTAACTTAACCTCACAGGACAAGTTTGACAATGTTTTTTTTTTTTGTTGTTTCTATTTCGTGGAATAATTTCCAGAATATTGATATTAGCTTTTCTTTAAAGGTCTTGTAGAGTTCTGTACTGAAACCATCTGACCCTGGGCTTTTTTTTGGATGGAAGACTTTTGATGACTGCTTCTATTTCCTTAGGGGTGATAGGACTATTTAACTTGTTTACCTGATCTTGATTTAACTTTGGTAAGTGGAATGTATTAAGAAAATTGTCCAGTTTATATAGATTTTCCAATTTTGTGGTGTACTTGTTTTTTAATTAATACCTAATGATTCTTTGGATTTCCTGGGTTTCTGTTGACCCCCCTTTTCATTTTGATTTTGCTAATTTGGATATTCTCTCTCTCTCCTCTGCCTTTTAGTTAGTTTGGCTAAGGTTTTTTTGTTGTTGTTAATTTTCTCAAAGAACCCACTATTGGTTTCTTTGATTCTTTGTATTGTACTATTTGTTCCTAATTCATTGATTTTTTTTTTTTTTAGCACTGAGGTTGATTATTTCCTGCCATCTCTTCTTTTGGATGTGTTTAATTCTTTTGTTCTAAAGCTTTCAGGTGTACTGTTTAGTTGCTAGTTTGAGTATGTTGTGCCTTTATTTTCATTGAATTCTAGAAAGTATGTAATTTCTTTCTTTTTTTCCCATTCCTGAGCCAGTGGTCATTGAGTAGAGAGTTGCTCAGTTTCCATGAGTTTGTAGGCTTTCTGACCTCTGCTGTTGTTGAGGTCCAGCTTTAATCCATGATGGTCTGATATGGTACAGGGGGTTATTTCAATTTTCTGGTATCTACTGAGACTTGCTTTGTGACTGAGTATATGATCTGTTTTGGAGAAGGTTCTGTGAGGTGCTGAGAACACACATACACACGCATTAAAAAAGATAGTATACTTGAAATAAGGCTTAAACCAAGTTACCACATGGCTCTTTTGTTTATGTTGAAGTGTATTTTAGTACTATGAAGGATTTCCCACAACACAAAACTTATGTATGCAGAAGCTTGTGTTTTCTTTCACTGTTCCATTATACTGTGGTTGTTATCATTGTTCTTGGGTCACTCAGTTCCTAAGAAGTACTTACTGCACATCACAGGTGCACTGTCAGTGTTTGATGTACATCCCAATGGATGGCAGAATGGGGGTAGGGAGGCACTTCAAGTTGAGAGAGTAGCTGCAAGTGTGACGAGAGGAAGACACGTGAGGTCAGTGCACTTAGGCAAATATTGGTTTGTTTGACACAGGGTATCCTACTGCCCAGGTTGGCCTCTAACTTGCTACTTGGCTGAGGCCGCCATTGGAGTCTTAATTTTTCTATCTTCACCACCCAAGAGCTAGGATAACAGATGTGACTGTCTAAGCTTGGCAGTCAATATTCTTTAGTTCCTCATGTTGTGGTGATTTGAAGTATAAAATTTTGTTGCTACTTAACAACTGTAAATTTGATACTGTTATGAACTGTAATGTAAATATCTGATATGTGACGCCTGTGAAGGGTAGTGATGGAGAGGTTGAGAACCTCTGTTTCATATGTATGGTTGGAACACAGAATCAGGTGATAGAAGATGCTGTTGAACTTAAGTAGGAGCCAGACCCCGCAGTACTAAGCAGGCTGTTTAGTAACTTCGGCAGGACTTTGCAGAGTGTTGGGCTTCATACGGTCAGGTCAGGTCAGGTCAGGTCAGGTGAGCGTTGCATTTTGGGAAGCCTAGGTGACCGAGAGACTGAAAGATCCTGTGTAGACAGCGTCACCAGAGAAACACTACCAACCAAACAGCAAAAACCAATTCAAGAGAACTCAAACGATTTATTGTGGTGTCCCAGGAAAATTTCAGGGTGAACCTCTGCAAGTGTCTTCTCCCAAGTCCTGCTCGTGAGCTTCGTTCGCACAGCTTTCTCGAACCTTTGACCTTTTATCCTCTCTGCTCATCTATTTTGCTTTGCTGTCTCCAAATAGTTGTTTTCTCATATAAATACAGATAAGTGTCGGTCTTTTCCAGTTCCTTTTCAGACCATTAGGCCATGTGGCAGTCTCAGTTAGACAGGGTGGGGGTGGGGTCGGGGGGCAGTTGCTCTTCCATCTCCTGTTGCTGTCTCTTATGTAGTGCAGACTTCCACGGGCCCTGGAGCTCCTGTCTGGACGATGGAGAGACCATCCAGATAATCCATTTCTTTCTACCTGAGCTTTGCCACTTCGTACCTTGACAGTATATGCAGTTTGCTCTGCTGTCCCTGTCCCAGTCTTGGAATTGTACTGAGTGTTCCTCATACAGTGGGCACCACTCCCTCCTTACCTTTTTAAAAATGAAGGTGAGTTTTTAGCAAAGGAAGCTTCTAGGCAGGTGAGGAGGGAAATAAGATTAGGTGTAAGGCTGGAGGTGTAAGTCAGGAAGGGCTCCAAGAAGCTGATTTTGCTGTGGGATTCAGAGCTTAAAGACTATTTTGGGGAGCTGGGTTGTTTTAGATGAAATTTAAAGTAGCTATTGGAGATATAATGATTATATATTTGTGTATTTTATGGTCTGCTAATTTGTGTAGTAGCTTTGGAATCTGAATACTTATATTAGAATTTTATGTAAGTAGCATGGCTTTCCTAAAAGAAATCTTTATAGACCAATCATTCTTCTTCTTCTTCTTCTTCTTCTTCTTCTTCTTCTTCTTCTTCTTTTTCTTCTTCTTGTCCTCCTCCCCCTCCCCCTCCCCCTCCTCCTCCTTGTCTTCCTCCTCCTTCTTTTATTAAACAGCTGTTGCTAGAATGGATTTTTTAAAAATTAAATTTCTTTTAAAAGTCAATGTAGAATCACTTCTTTGAGGAAACATTTCAGCAAACTTGTGTTACTGTATTAATAGTTTCATTACTTTCAAGACCTATATACACGTATGCAGTGAAATTGATTACACCCACTCCTACTTCTTCTTTCAACTCCTCCATATCCATCTCAACACAGTTTTTTTCCCAGTGTCCCCCCCTCCTCCTCTCCCCCCTCTCTCTCTCCCTCTCTCTCTCTCTCTCTCCCTCTCTCTCCCTCTCCCTCTCCCCCCCTCTCTCTCTGTCTCTCTGTCTCTCTCTCAAGCAGTGAGTGCTGCTTACATGCACATGGGTGTGGGGCTATGCACTGGAGCATGTGTATGTCACGTTGTAAGAGGCACACAAGATAGGCCTTGGATAAATGGCTACAAAAGGGGTTTTCCCTACCTTTAGATTAAGACTTGAGGACTTCCATGTAACAGGAAGCTGGACTTTCTGCAGCTCTGTTGACATAGAAGAGTGTTTCCTTCAAATGAATGTTAAAATAACCAGATGGGGAAAATACTAACCATTCAGTTTTTAAAAATTCTGTTCACATGAAATAAAAAAGCACAGGTTTCATTGTTTCTATTCCATTGGCAGATATGCTTTTTCTACTTAAAAGCATACCAGTGCTCAAACTATGAGTGGTTACTTTGTAAACTAGAGCCCATGTCAGCCTGTAAGCCTGTAAGACCAATCCTAAGCCTTGTAACATACGTGGAAATTCTCTCAGCAAAGCACTACTGATTCACGCGAAGGGATAAGCAGTGCCTATCACCACCAATCTGGCTTGTCTCTAGTTTCCCTCAGAAATTCCCAGATGCAAAAGTTCATCAGTGGCAGAGTGGACCCTAGAACCTCATTTCTGTCTCTCTGAGCAGAGGAGTTTTTCCCTTGGGTCAGACAACTCTCTTAGCTTTTAAAATGAGCACTTAAAACACATGTTGATTCAGACTGGTGAGATTGCTAAGTAAGTGGGTAGAGGTACTTACTGCCAAACACAATGACCCGGAAGGAGAGAACTGATTCCTGCCAGTTGTTCTTTGACCTCCACATGTGTATCATGGCACACGCACATGCACGATGTTAAAAAACAAAACTTGAAAATACATAGATTTACTAGCTTTCAAGTGCCGGAATGTGAGCCGACTTATAGAACATGTCAAAGAGCCTGGAGCCTGTGCTGGAGTGGCAGGGAGTTTGGAGTCACACTGGCATATCATAAAGCATATTTTTTTTTTATGTCTCCTAGTCTTTGCTCCTGTGACTTCTATCATCTCACCATCTCTACCTGGCCTCATTTTTACACTAGTAATATACATTATGGGTTTGCCGATGATGTAATGAGGAAGCTAGTTTGGAATGTAGACATACTTGCAGCATGTGTGCATACTTGTGGCTTTGAAGTTCCTTCTTCTATTACAAAGGAAATAAATTGCAGAGCAGTATATAGCTTCTGGCAAGAGTAGCATTTCAACTGCATTCTTGGAAGAGGAATTTCCCCCCCTCCCCCTGTGTCTGGTACAAATTATGACTCTTAACACTGGGTTTATTTTTATAGAAAGCTCAATTTATCTTAGAAACTAGCACTAACAACCATTTAAGCTGAGGCCAAATGTTAATGCAGAGTTTGATGGCAAGGACTCTATCATCTTAGCTTTCAGTAAAATTTTGTATAGTTCTTTGTATAGTGCCTTCCCTAGATTTATTAAGGTATAGTTGGCAAAAATATATTTATTTAAGATGTATGGCATGATGTCTTGATATACATTTATATTTGAAATGATCACTGTGATAGATAAATGTACCAATAACTTCCTGTAATTCCCTTCCCTACCTCCCTTCTTCCATCTTGTATGTCCCTCTTTTCCTCTATGCTCTCCTGTCTCACCCCTCCTTCCTGGCCCCTCTCTCTTCTATGTAATATATTACTGATCCCTGCAGGAAGAGGATGAGAAGTTCTGGCCTAACAGATGCCATATTTTTCTGAGATAACCAAGAGGCTTCCCACCGACCTTGTGAATTAACAACAGGTTATATCAACTTCTATTTTTCTTTCACTCTGAGTTGTACCAGACTTGGCAAGTTCCATGAAATATTCTAATTCTCCACCACTTATTTCTTATTTCTAACCTTTAATGGCTGAGCCATTTCGCTAGCACCCCCACCACTTATTTCTATTGATCAATGTGTACCTAAAACTTCTAGACCCACCTGGAACAAAACAAGTCAGCAAACCAAGCAAAACAAGACCAAAGTCACCTCGATGTGAACTTTATGTACACTCTCTTCAGTAGAAACATCTACTAAGTTCAGTGTCTATGACAGAGAAGAGGTCCATGCCAATAGCAAACCGTGAGCATCCAGCTTCCTGACTGGGACATCAAACTGAAGGATTTAACAGTGAGAAGAAGCTGGTACTGACACCTGGAAGTTGAGCATTTATGGGGAGTCTAGCATTCGTTCTCCTGACCACCAAGTGTTCATAGCATCCAACAATCTGCAGAACCATTTCAAAAACCATTACCTATCATGTAGACTATATGGTAACAAGTCTCACTTTTCAAATTTTACTTTAAAAACCATTCCAGAAGAATGATCTCAAAATGATCTCAAAATTCACAAGTGGCCAAATGAATGGCTCCTCCGAGGTCACTGCATGGATGAAGAGGGCTGGGGGTTGTTTATACTAGGTCTGTTCTCTCCCATTCCCACAACTGTACACAGCAGTGTGGCTATAGAGGACTCTAACACGGTGCTTCTTAAATTATAGCAGACTATGAATTGCTCGTTATTACAATATAGATTTTGATCTAGCAGGTTTGGGACAAAGCTAGAATACCTTTGTTTTACAGAAACAGTGCAGAGAAACGAGTTTCAAATAGCTCTTCACCCTTTGCTCTATACATTGTAGAAAAATCTTAAGTCTATGAAAATTTGTGGACCCATTGGCAATAAAATTCCCTTTAACTACAGCAAGGAGTTGGGAAAGGCTCTTGGAATAAGTGGAGGGCAGTAGTAAGGGAGTGAGGGACAGTTAAGTTTATCCCAGTCGTAAGTTTTTGACAGTGGGTCAGACCTCACACCTGGTGAAAGAGAGGTAAGCCAGCAAAGCCCATCTCTTTGGGAGTGGCCAAGATCCATAGGTCTGATGTATCAATTTTAGGGGAGAGGCACATGTAGAACTTTATGAGAACATCCTTCCCCTTGGACAGATTAAAAGGGAGCAGAGATGCAGTGGCTTCCTGGGCTGTGGGGGTGAAGAATCCATGTTTATGGACTCAGCCCTCTGTCTTTCCTGGATACCTTCAAAGAACCCAGGCTGTGACTAGGAAATTTACGACTGACACCCATTGTTGGCTGGTGGCTACAGAGAGAAGGCATGATATAAAGCCAGTTTAAAACCACAGCCTGCATTTGAAACAAGCAGTCACAGGGCTGGAGCGCTTTAAGAAGGTGAATTTGTGTTTAATACCCTGTTCTTTCCCCTTCTCTGCTTTGGCCTCTCTGCACTTTCTGCCCTCTCAAGTATTCTAGAGAAGGTTTTATTTCCCCAGAAATAACCTCATCTCATCCTCATTGGTAAGGTTACTAGAACATAAATACTTCTGGAAGGTATTTAGTCAAGGAGACTCTGAGAGACAGTAAGTCTTTACAAAAGATGAAATTTTTTTAATGGCCACTTCCAGTTCCCTAGTGGATGCATCTTTTGGGTGATCTAGTCTACAACTCCGAAATAAAACAAAATCTTGTTCATAAGTGTGATTATATCACAACTTAAGTGAGAAATTCATCTAGACCATGACAGAGGGCTGGAGAAGACCCCAAACAATTAAATGCTATTTGTCTCCTTTCATTAATACAAACCCAAATAAAACCAGATTCTAAATTTTCTCTTATATTTAGAACTCAACAATTATTGTTTACATGTGAATTGTTTTTTCATAATAGATCTATAATTTGAAAAACCAAACCAAATAAACCAAAAACCAACCCAAAACCTGTATGTGCCTGACACCTGATGTATAGAATTTATCTGGTTTCTATTGACTAGATAATAATGATTATTATCTCTATCTTACAAGGAAAACGTGGTTCTGGGAGGTGAAGTGATTTGCATAGATCTACAAATCCCCATGTGGTTCATTCTGCCCCCTTATTTTCTTAATTTTACTCTTCCTTAAAAAAAATAAGATCCCAGTATCTATTGAGGCTTACCATGTTTCCCCATTTTCTTTAAATATTGTGTCAGTCTTATTCATGTGTATAATGGTCACATTCATCCCCATTTTACTCTCATCCCATCTAATTTCCATTCACTCCTCTCTTCCCCACAACTAGTTCCCCTCCTACTTAATGTCTTTTTTTGGTGCAGGCCTTCTGCAGATAAACAGTTTCAGTTGTTCATGGTTGTCACAGCTTTGCCAATTCCAGAACACTGCATTTCATAGCCCTCCTCCCATCCTCTCATCCTCCACCCATCCTCTCACCCTCCTCCCATCCTCTCACCCTCCTCCCATCCTCTCATCCCACTCCCATCCTCTCATGCTCCTCCCATCCTCTCACTCTCCTCCCATCCTTCCATCTTCCTCCCATCCTCTCACCCTCCTCCCATCCTCTCATCCTCCTCCCATCCTCTCATGCTCCTCCTAACCTCTCACCCTCCTCCCATCCTCTCACCTTCCTCCTATCCTTCCATCCTCCTCCCATCCTCTCATGCTCCTCCCATCCTCTCACCCTCCTCCCATCCTTCCATCCTCCTCCCATCCTCTCACCCTCATCCCATCCTCTCATCCTCCTCCAATCTTCTGGATTTAACAATGTTTCGGCTTCTTGCACTGTTTTTTTGGGGGGGAGGGTTGAAGGGGTGTTATAAATGTTCTGTTTAAGACTGAGGACTCAACAGTCACTTATTTTAGCATTTTGACCAATTACACATCTCTACATTATCTGTCATCCTTTATAAAAAGAATCATCTTTCATTAGGGCTGAGATGAGTTTAAACATTGCATATTTAGAAGGCAGTTTGACCACATGTCCATTCAACAAAACATCAGTAGAATGATCTCCCACCACTTCCTGCCCAAGAGCGTGTGACCTCTGCAGTCATAGGCTTACTCATAATTAAAATTAAAGCCTTTAATAATATAAAATATTTGAATGATAAAATGACAAATATTTAATGAAAAAGAAACCTATGCACACATTATGAGTTTGTATTTTAAAATAAAAACATATTTTAATATGCTCAGTAAATAAACATTAAAACCCTATTATTCACATACCAGACTTAGAAATATTGGTGTGTGTGTGTGTGCATGCATGTGCGCATATGCATGTGAATGTGTATGGCTGTTAAAAATTCTAATGTTATTTTACAGTTTCAAAAGAAAGTATACTAACTTTCCTTTATGAAATAAACTCTATTATGTTGGGGTTTGGTCTGGTGCTATGTATTCTGATGCTAATTCCTGGCCCCCAAGATCTGATTGCTGCCCAGACGAGCACATTCTCATGTACACCTGTCTTTGTTGTATAAACCTTGCTCTGCCTAACTTTAAGTTGATTGGTCAATAAAATTGCTAAAGCCTGTGACTGGGCAGAAGACAGGTAGGGGAGCTTGGGTTCCCAGGCTGGGGGTCTGAGAGGGACCGCGAGTTTGAGAGGAAGAGAAGAGGAAGCAGAAGATATAGAAGGAGGGAAAGGAGGCCAGGAAAAGGAAGTCACCATGGGGCAGTGTGGACCATAAGCACGTGGCCATGGGTGCTGGCCTGATGTATCAGAAGCAGCCCAGGCTGTAACTTTAAGGCAAGTAAGTTGGGCTGTGTAGTTGGGAAATAACAAAATAGCTCAGAGTGTTGATACCTGCCCAGTATCGGTGCTTTAAAGCTTTTTGTAAATCCAAGAGGTCTCTGTCTTTATGATTTAGGAACTAGCCGGAGTAAGGAGGCCCATTAAGAGTCCAATATTAATCCCACAACATTATTATTGAAAAAAGGCTCGCAAACAAATAAAAAAAAGAGTCACACACCCAAATCAACCAGACCTAAAGTCTTTACAACTTAATGAACTTATACAGTTAGAACTGGCATTCAAAATCCTAGGCATATATGTGTACACGTGGGTACAGTAAACATGAAGAAAGGAGAATGAGAAAGTGTAAATATTATGGGATGAGAAAGCACTGAATGCAGGAATGGTCAAAAGTTATGAGGGAGGATATAGCGCAGATGTTTTCCCAGTTCTAATAAGCTCTCCTTTATGATTCTAGTGCACTCTTTGAGAACCATTGCCTAGAGTTGAAAACCCGGCAGCCACTTTATCGCTTACTAGTTGGCACGGACTGACTGTCCAGAGATTGCTCCTGGCCAGAGCTTCTCCTCTCTGCTTCCTCAGAGAGCTAGCACTTGTTTAGCACGCTGAAAGTTCCCGGTATGTTTTGTTCTAGGCTAAAACAGGGCACATAGGCTGCTTAAGTAAACAGGCAACATTTGAACTAAATTTAACCGGGATGTTGTGGTGGGTTGCAGAAAGCATTGTGCTCTCTGGTTGACAGTTTCTTGTCTCTCCGCCTTCAGCTTTCCTCCGGAACAGGAAGTGGGCGTTCTGAAGAACCACAGAGCCTGCTCTCGGCATTTCCGGGCTCGCTGAGAGCAAGCGAGTGGCGGAAGAGACAAATCCTTGTTAGATAACGTTCCAGGTTGATTTCTAAATCAGGGTGTACAGGATAAAGGTCTCCTGGGTACAGATCAGCATCTCAAACTTTGATGCTTATCAATGCAAACCACTTTCAACTCTTCCTCAATCAGTTCTAGTGGGCAGGTGCCTGAGGTAGGGAACAAGTCAGCCCTGAGGAATGAGGGCAGGGCTCCCACTGAAGGCTGAAAGCAACAGCGTTCCAATCTGTGGTTGCCTTCTCTTCTAACTTTTTTATGGCGTAGCTAATCAAAACCTTTAGTGACTTGAAGACTGAGGCCTTAGAAACTGCAGTGGACATGGAGAAAACTAGCCTTCACGCAAGAGTTCTATCAGTGTGGCGAAACAAACAAACAAACAAACAAACAAACAAACAGAACGGCATCAATATCCTCCTCCCAAAAGTTCTTTTAGGAATTCTTTCAAGAATTTTACTGGAAGCTGAGACTATGTGACAGTTCCCATCTGACATCTAAAGCAAGGGAAAGTGTGCCGAGGTAGAACCGACACAGAACATTTTATGCTGTATTTACTAGATTTTTGGTTGTGATCCTAACTCCCTCTCAAATTGACAATGTCTTTTCCTATAATAATTATTGTTACACATGTACGTATAAATATATAGATACAGCCTGCTTTGTCCACTTAGTGCTGCTTGGGTGTGTATGGTTTCAGGGCCAACCCCTTTGCATTGAATAAGCAGGGCTCGTCTCTGGAGAGGCTAATTCTCTCTCTCAGCAGTCTGCTGTTCTTTGTCTAATAGTGGGATTCCCTGAGGTGAGGTTTCCACCTTTCCTGTTAGCATGAATATTGATATTGTCATTGTTCAGGTTGTCTTTGGGCAGCTGCATTATTGAGTATTATAGGTGAAGCTCTGTTTCTTAACAATTAGACTTTATCATACAACCCAGCTATCCTACACAGGAGGGAAAAAGGTTAAAGGGAAACAATAAACCTTCTGGGTATCAGCTCCATGGGATGCCGTGGTGTCTCCGGGACTGTGCGCTGATCCTCTCCCCATCCGATCCGCACCCTCGTGATTCGAACCTGCAGCCTTCTCCACTCCTCTCTGCCTACCTGATTTCTTTCTTACCACAAACACAGGGGGGAATTCCAGGGACTGGAAGATTCTTCGATGTGTTGAGCCTCCAGCTGCTCTTTCACTAAACAGTGAAGTGCCTGTAACTTGCCTTTTGTTAAGGGCCACTGCTCCCCCCCCCATACAGGTCTGTTTTTAGGGGCAGGGCTGTTGGTATCTCAGCGTGGCCCCTCTTATGAATTTGGATACTCTAAACCTGAGGAGTTCTGAGGTTGGACAGTGGGCATAGCTTGCGCTCGCTCCTGATTACTTGCATTAATATCTTCCCCAGAAGCATGTCCCAAAGCTCTCCTGTTAGTTCTGAGAGACACAATCTTAAAATATGGATGGCTTTTCCTTACCTTGAGAAATCAGTCCTAGGGTCCTTATGGACTGAAGGGATTTTCAGAGAGCTTCTATTGAATGACACACACAGAGTAAGGGCTAAGGAGGAACTTGGCTGGTTGTGTACACACATACACACACACACACACACACACACATACACACACACCACCTACATCACACACACATATACCACACATATGCTACACATACCCCACAATCACACACATACCCTACACATCAAACACACGGCCCACCCCCACACCACCCACATCTCTCTCTCTCTCTCTCTCTCTCTCTCTCACACACACACACACACACACACACACACACACACATCAACCATTCCTTGGAAACTCAACTGGAAATGATAGGGAATCCAGGGCTTTGCAACCGTAGACCACTGTGGAGGTCTACAGAAAGTATCTCAATACATGGTCAGTTTAACATTGTCTGAGACAATCAGACAGGTGACATCTCACAATGCGCTTTTTACATTTTCTTACTATGATGTAGAAATGCTGACACCTGCTCCATGCCAGCAGGACCCTTGCAGCACAAGGTCCACATAGGTTAGAACTTTTGGGTTGGGAGAGATTTGATTTATGGAATATTTTATTAATTTCATCTGCTTATGTATTATCTCTGACCATTTTTTTCTTCACACCTTATAGCAGGCAATACTCTCTTTTATCCAGGATCTGACTTTTTAAATTTATTATTATTATTATTATTATTATTATTATTATTATTATTATTATTACCATTTCCATCATCCACAGCGTGCAGACTGACCCTCTTAGGACATAAATCCTACCCCTGTCAACCCTCTGCTTAAAAATAGGGATTCTTGTCTCACTATGGACACCCCTTTTTTTCAGAAGAAGAGCCCAGACCCTTACGGGAGCCATCAGGACCTGCTTTGCCTGGCTAGGTCACCTCTCCAAGGTCAATTCTTTTGGTGTTTGTTTTCAATCCGTGCAGCCACAAGGCCTCCTTCCTGATCTTGGTACAGAAGCATCTTGAGTGACCCTCAGTGGGCTTAGCTGCTCTGCTCCCTTGATACCCACATCCTGGCACTCTCACTAAAGATTCTTTTTGTTTTTTTTGTTTTTTGGTTTTTGTTTTTCGAGACAGGGTTTCTCTGTGTAGCCTTGGCTGTCCTGGACTCCCTTTGTAGACCAGGCTGGCCTCGAACTCACAGCGATTCACCTGCTTCTGCCTCCCAAGTGCTGGGATTATAGGCGTGTGCCACCACGCCCGGCTTCACTAAAGATTCTTATGCCTTTCCTGGTCACCCATTTAAAACAGTAGCATCTTTATCATGTTTCATAGCCTGGCCTTAGCTTCCTAGTTCATGCCTATGTCCTACATATTGTACTTAAAAAAAAAAATCTCATGCATCATCCATCTTCTTCCCTAGGATGTGAGCTCCACAAACAGGTTTTGCTTTTTAAAAAAAAAAAATTAATTGATTGATTTTTTTCTCTATAGTCTTATATTTTAATACTTACAAACGGTGCCTGGCTCAAGGTGATAGCAATAAATATCTCTGCAGGATTGATTGTCTCACACATTGTTTCTTTAAAGCCCTTGGGCCATGTATTGTTTGTTTGCATTCCTAGGACAGAGCACAGTGCCTGGCAGTTGTTTTTAATAGACGTTTGGCATATCAGTAAATGCCGATCAGCCTTCCAGAGGACGCTCATGTTACTGAGCATATAAACACAGGGAAACTGAGCCCTTTCTCGTCTGATTTGTGTCTTCTACTGAACTGTCTTTAAAAGCATCTTCATTACATTTAGTATTATTCTTGTTAACTATCGGACAATGCTGTTCAAATGCTTAAAACTCTGCATTTGAAAATGTTTTTATTAAACTTCGTTCCAGTGTTCTTCTCCTGGTGGCTATCTAGTGAGATAAACATTGAGTGCAGCTAGACTTTTACAAAAACTTTTATTCTATACATCTGTGATTTATACCATTATGGTATAGGATATGGTGTAGACAGGCAATAAATGGTAAAAAAAAAACCAAAAAACAAAAAAAAAAAAACCAAATGACTATAATCTCACATAGTTAAATTTTTTTCTGCAAAGAAGCAGCTAAAATCTTAAAAATGTCAAATGTCAGGGACTTCATATTTACAATACTTCTTCAGGTAACTCCGTTCTACATCAGCGGTCCTCAACCTGTGGGTCATGACCCCTTTGGGGGTGTCACATATCAGATATCCTACTTATCAGATATTTTCATTATGATTTGTGTAGTAGCAAAATTACACTTATGAAGTACTTGTGAAATAATTTATGGTTGGGGGTCACCACAACCTGAGGAACTGTATTAAAGGGTCACAGCATTAGAAATTTGAGAACCGCTGTTCTACATATTTTCCTCTTTACATCCCTTGACTTAGACCTCCTTGATCATCTTACTACTTTCCTACCCTTCTGTAAGCACAATTTTAGTATCGAATCCTAATATTTCATTTTTAAAAAGAAACAATAAATGTTAAAGTAAACTGATACTTTAAAAATTAGCATAATATCCTTAGTTCTGGGATCCAGTGTCTTCTTTATAAGGTTGAATTTTCTTTTTAAAGGTTGGATAATATTCCATACTGTATGTCAACCATATTTTCTTTGAGTACTTGCCCACAAACATTGTTTTCTTGTTTTGGCTCTTTGATATAACTGCAGTGAACATGAGAGTTGAGTTTAATCTTCATAGGATGAGGATTTACTTTTGCTGAGTAAACATCCAGAAAAAAAGAGTTATTGAGTCACATGATGTTTAATTTTTAATTTTCAGAGGAATCTCTCTGCTGTTAAAATCTTTACTACCCATAGTATTTTCCACAGTGACTGCCAATCTGTATTTCCATCCGCAGTGCATTTGGGTTTCTTTGGTGCTCTGCCATCTTTGTCATTCTGATAGTAGCTATTTTAATATGTGTGAAGTGGTTTTAATTTGTATTTCCCTTCAGGTCAGAGATGGAGATTCTCCCAGGCTCAATTGATAATGTGAAAGCACCACTTTCCCTAGTTAAGAAGCTACAACCACTCAAATTTAAAACATTGTTACTGTCTATAGTCATCACGTTTGTATCTCCTCCAGCCTGAGTCTCCATCTGCTGCCTCACCACCAATGTCAGTTTTTTCTCATTCCAAAGCCTTTAATGCATCCCCCTACTCAAAGCCTGACTGTGTATGCTCCCAAGGTTGATGTGTTGCTTTCCCAACCTTCCATCCCCTCTTTATGATTTCCTTGGCATCCTGTTAAAAGAAAAATTTTATATACAAGAGAGACAAGTGAACCTTATAAAAACCAAGATGACTGGGCTGGCAGTGTGGCTCAGTGGTAGAGCATGTGCTTAGCATAAAGACCTTTTGTTCAATTCTCTGAACCCAGAAAAACAAAACGAAACAAAAAACCCAAACAACCCCCAAACCCCAAAACAACAAAACAAAACAACAACAAACAGTGATGATTTTACTTTCTAAGGTTTGGTTATATTAACCATAAATGTTGGTGGTTCCAGGAATTTGGCATGTCAAATGCGTAAACTGTTTTTTAAGACTGAGACGTTGTTATGAGATGATGGGAAATATCACATTCTGTATTCTGGTGCAGCTGATTAAATTAAGCAGGAACAGTCCAGCACGAGTAAGCCATGGAAGGACATGACCTTTCCCCTAACGTTAAATAGTCTGAGTCTGTGACATCTTCCTGCTTCTCACATCACTTTAGGAACATATTACTTTATGTAGTGTATCCCTAGAGTTGTCTGGAGGGCACAGATGAAATCTAATGAGCTTCTTAGGTGGACTGTATTCCATGGATAAACACGCGCCCTGAGTTGAAGTTTCTCTAAGGTCACACACTACTGGTGTCTATGTGCTCCTCTTCTGCCACATGACTTTACACATTTGTATTGATAAAAAGAAAAAGGAACGCAAAAAAAAAAAAAAAAAAGTTTTGCGCCTTAAAAAAATTTGTACAGTGGAAATTCTATGAAGAGACTAGTTTTCCCCTTTTAACATTTCTTTTTTTTTAAATTTTGGTTACCTGAATTTATCATATCCATCTGTTTTTTTTTTGCTTATGAAAATATTAATAATATTTTAAGCACAAATCCAAATTATCCATACTTTTATTTCTTTTACATTTTGGGTCTGTGAGTGTAGGGTCACTCATATGGTTCACAGTAGTCATGAATTAGGTGAAAATAATGCCAGTCTTTGCGTTGATGAGCATTGCGCTAACAAGGCATAAAAAAGCTCACACCTAGGAGTCCAGCTTTGTTTTTTATCCTCTCCTTTTGGCAGGAAGCCTGCAGTGAAAGTGCAACTTGTGTGCATGAAGCTAGCCAGATACTGTGTGCTTGTGCTAACACGAACTTTATCTTTCTACCACTAACAATGATTGGAATAAGCAGAGAAGGAGAAGCCCGTATCAATTATTGCAGCGATCTTGAACTCATTGCTAAAACAGCTGTGGGAGAGGCTTTAGAATGCTGCCAATCGGCCCTCTGCTGCCACACCTGCCTGAGGCCCAAACACAAGCCTGCCCAGGTGGGAGAGAGCCCACGGAAAAAGACAGATGTAATGGGTGAACCAGGAGGTGACAGTTCACATTGCTAAACGACATTGCCATTTGTAAGATATTGGCCGTGGTAATTCTTTTCCTACCAAGTTTTCTCACATAATTTCCAGAAAATTAAAACCATGACCTTGCATGCAAATATAAAATGAACACATGTCAAAGATTTATTCAACTCATTTATTAGACTTGAAGAAATAAGCAAATGCTAACACTGTTCTTAAAAGTATTTGAAGACTTAGGTATTTTAAAGAAACTTAATGAATGACTTCTAGGATAACACTCCTGGATTAGATTTTAAAAATATGTTTACTATCCTATGAGACAATGAGTCATTGTCCTAGTGCATTTTCTGTTCTAACAAGAGCAGGCGGCTAACAAAGGAGACATATTAATCCTGTGGCTCTAGAAAGCCATGAGCATGGCGTTGGAGTCTAGTTGACATCTGGTGATGCTTTCCTTCTGGGTCACGACATGGCTGAGGGCATCATGTGTCAATGCAGCAAGATTACCTTGGGTGTCTCTTCCTCCTTAGCAAGCCCCTCCTACCACCACGGGGGCGCCTACTCTCATGACCCCCACTCCTCACCGCCCACACGGGGGCACCTACTCTCATGACCCCCACTCCTCACCGCTTCCCACTGCACCAACTGCAAGTTCTAGTTACCTACGACGTTGAAGGTTAAGTTTGAAATCTAGAATTTGGAGGGTGAAGTAAAATCACACCAAGCATGAACTTTGGAGGAATTTATTTTACAAAACAGAACAAAAGGCAATTTTATTGGACGGAATTCTGCAGGTGTTACGGCATTCTACCTATATCTCAGAGTTTTGAGTAGAAGCAGCCGCTTCAGCAAGGACATTGCCCTGGAGTACATGTCACCTGTATCTGTAGCCACGTGTTATTTAGACAACTTACCATCTATAGTTTTTCTATGGTAAAGATTACAAAACAAACAAACATAAACACCCTCCCCCCAAAAGAAACCTCCCCCCACAAAAAAAACCAAACAGATCATTTAGGATTAAAAAAACTATATATTTTTCTAACAGAGGCATCACGCATACATAACCATATGGGAAATAACCTCAAGTATTAGATCAACATAGATGGTGTGGGAAGGGTGGTAAGTGCTTAGACAAATCCTTTGAGGCAGGGCAGGACGGACCACTTTGGCTTTACTATTGCTATTGTCAAAACTTTGTAGCAGCCCTGTTCATGTGAGCAAAAACCAGAGATAGCCCAGGGGTCTCTTCAGAGGACCATGGGCAGACAGCTACCCTGTTCTATCCCCAGACGATCATTCAGTAGCCGAAAGGCACCATAAGGGTAGATATTGTAAGTATAAAAAAAAGCTTCAAAGGAAAACACAGAGATGATATGATTTTGTAAAGTTAAAAACAATCAACTTTGAAATTCATTTCTAGATGTGCATGTTGATATATGTTCTAATTGTATGAGATGATTGGAAGAAAGAAACGTAGAATAAGGTTGGCAGTTCCATTAGGTTGGACGATATAGAGGGTTGTAATGATGCTGACTATATATTAGCTGCTCATCATTATTTCTGTATAAAAAGCTCTGCAAAATTTAGTGCTGAACAAACCCAGCTGCTTAATTATATCTACAGATTTCATCGGTCAAAGATTTGGGTGAGACACAGAGGATTTGCTTGTATTTGCTTTACGATGTCTGTGTCTGTTGGGAAGATGTGAGGGATGGGGCTGACCGAGTCATCTGGAGATGTCTAGCATCTGATGCTGCCTAACGGCGAGAATACCTATCCATAGCCTGTGCACATGGATTCACAGTGTGGGCTAGTCACAATGCTTGTTTAATCCTAAGAAAGACAAAAAGATACTGTATCTTTATGAAGTAACCCAGTTGCACAGTGTCACTTTTGCCAAACTGAGTTGGTCCGGCAAGTATAGCAATCCTCCCAGTTTCAAAAAGATGGCACGGAGGACGTTGCTATTCTGTGGGTGGAAGGCTAATGTCACAGCATATGTGATGGGAGCCGCCTCTCCGGCCATTTCCAGCTGTGTTTTGTGGATCACTGTAGTCTGAATCTTACATGTCCCCTGCAAAGGCCCACCTGTTAAAAGATTGTTAGTCATGCCACTGAGAGGTGGTAGGTAGTTCAGAGGCAGGACACAGTGATAGACTCTAGGCTACTGAAAGCATGCCCTGAAGGGGACTGTGGAACATCTTCATCCTCCTCTTTTCCCTTTTTTGATGCTGGCCATGAGATGAAGGAAGAGCTCTGTGTAACCTTGGCAAGCTTCCTGCCCCAATATGCTGTCTTTCCACAGGCTCAAGAGCAATGGACCATGTACCAAAACAGCGATCAGAAACAAACTTCATCTCTTTATATGTTGATTAGCTCAGGCATTTAGTTGCAGTAGAGGGCGGCTGACTAATGCATAGCCTCTGACAGTGGTAAAGAAAGATATTGTCAAATCTTGTTTGTTGTTGTTGTTGGGATCTTTGCATAATATCAGAAAGACAAAATAACAACAACAACAATAGAAAAAAACCCACCCCCAAATAAATAAGAGCATTCTTATACCAATAATGTATCTTAAGCAGTATTATATTTACTATGCTTTGCTGCCCTGGCAGTCCAACACACAAAAACTAACCTGAATATTAGTGTTCACTTCTCTCACCGTGGATTACTAACCTTCATTGAGTTTCCTTCACACCATGCTTCTTCAAACCTTCCCACTGTCTAGGCTATGCTCTCCTTCAAGCTCCCCAGTCCATCAGCGTTAAGATGGACCATGTCCGATTAGACTGCAGCGAACTATTTGCTCTTGTAATATTCTAGAGGATTTTTCTTTTTTCTTTTTTTTAAGTCTTTTTTTAAAAGATGTATTTACTTATTATTATGTATATTGTTCTGCCTGCATGTACACCTGCACACCAGAAGAGGGCACCAGATCTCATTATAGATGGTAGTGAGCCACCATGTGCTTGCTGGGAATTGAACTCAGGACCTTTGGAAGAGCAGACAGTGCTCTTATCCTCTGAGCCATCCCTCCAGCCCAAGGATTTTTCTAAGTACTGAAAGTCCACACTCACTTTTCAGTGGACACTGCACACAACTGCCTCATACCCAATTAGGGAGGCAGAAGGCTTTGCAGTATTCTTTCATGCCGCATCATACAGCACATATATAGACTCCAGTCAAGATTTCTTCATTTGAAATAGTTTTTATGATCTAATACAGCCATTAACATTTTAAATGGAGAAGTTTTAGTCCCATTTTTACTGCTTTGAGAAAAAGAAGAATTCTTGATCTGATATATTAACTGCCCTAACCAATTTTTGCCACATTTACACATTTAATTAACTAATTATATTTTGATCTAAGATGATCACAAAAGATCAGACTCCTAGTAACCCTTTATTTTAACATATGATTATAATCCCTCACTCAGGATGAGGACTCATGTAAGTCCAAAGTCAACTTGGCCTACATAAAGAAT
The DNA here is from genome assembly GCA_907169655.1 of Acomys percivali. Classification (NCBI taxonomy): domain Eukaryota; kingdom Metazoa; phylum Chordata; class Mammalia; order Rodentia; family Muridae; genus Acomys; species Acomys percivali. The sequence goes on along the minus strand of OU015747.1, from coordinate 104,926,027 downwards.
TCCAGGCCATCCAGGGCCCCATAGCGAGACTCTATGTCAAAACACACACACACACACACACACACACACACACACCCCACCACCATCACCACCACAACCACAACCACCACCACCACCAAAATAATAAAACACTGATGAGGTTAACTCCACATGAGTTATTTTTAGCAAGTGTCATTGTTTTTAAGGACACAATTGCTGCTGCTCATCTTAAGATTATGTGACTGTTTTATTTGCCTCCTGTATGGGTTTCAGAATCTATATAGTGATAATGTTCATTCATTTACTTATTCATGTTACATAACCTATACATGGCCCTACTGGTAAGAACGTAGGATGTAGTCACTAAGCTCCAAGGCTGTGTGCCCCTGCTCCTGCCTCTCCCAGCTTCCCCTTGAGCAAGGGCCTTGGCCAGTCTTTGGTCTGCTAGCTCAGCTTCACAAGGGTCAGATTTCCCAAGAGTGTCACCTTAAGAAGGCAGGGAAGGGTAGGAGGTGCAGATTTGTCACCTTAAACAGGCAAGTCTTGGTAGAGGAGATAGGATCCCAGGAGGTTTTTTAAAACACTTAGTGGATTTTTTTTCTAAATCATGTTTGAATTTGGTTAGTTTTGATATAAGCCAGAAACATCCTAGAACTCAGAACAAATCATTAACTTGTCTTGAACCACATAGTAAATGTGATAATTTTTATTGGTTTTGGAATAAGCCTTAGTATGTGAGAACCAACATGTAATTCACACCAAAACTACTTTTTTAAAAAATCAAGTATATTAAAAATTTCACTTGAAGTTTTATTTTGATATTCTGTATGAGTGAATAAAGCCAGCCTAAATAAGCTTCTGGAAATAGTGCCTTGAGCACTGAAGAACCAATGTTTTTAAATTTTATTGCGCAGCTAACTTTCTTCTTCAAAGCGGTTCCTTTTAACTGCCTGGTTGTGCCCCATTAAGCGGTAATAAATCTATAGGGATACAAAATCAAAATTTTACTAAAAGTGATCCAAGTGTGACTTCCCCCCAAACTAACTTGTTAAAATATTCCTCTCTATTATTATTTCATGACTAACATGTGCTTCATTTTACTATTCTATTCTCTTCAGCCAAAATTTTGTCCATTCTGCAGGGACTGCACACTTCACGTTGCTGCAGGCAATAGTTTCCCTTTTAGCTTGCTTTCCCCTCACTCAACAGTGACTCTCTTACTGGGTAGAAAGAGAAGGGGAGGGGGAAGATTTTCAACTCTCCTTTCCAAGTTCTGCCATTTTCTTTTTTGGGTGGTTTATTATTGGCCAAATGGAAGGTGGCTTCAGTGAGGGTAGTTTTTCTTAGGAGCAGCGAATTATTGAAAAATCATTAAGAGGAAGGCAGTGGAAGTGATATAGAGGCAGCAGAGATGTTGAGGCTGCACAGGTGGTTGTTGCATGTTCATGAATATTTGTTCTGTTATTAGTTGTTACTTTGATGTCAGCCCCAAACTCAGCTCCTTGTCCTCTGAGAATGTCCTCAGAGAATGTGTAGTTTTAAAGTTCTCTCTCTCTCTCTCTCTCTCTCTCTCTCTCTCTCTCTCTCTCTCT
>OU015747.1:104906170-104924258 GCA_907169655.1 Acomys percivali | reverse complement strand
GTGTGTGTGTGTGTGTGTGTGTGTGTGTGTGTGTGTGTGTGTGTGTTTTCTACATAGGTGCTGGGAATCTGAACTCAGGCCCTCGTGCTTATGTGCAAGCACATTGCTAACTTATTCATCTTCCCAGCCACCCCCTTCCTCTTCTTGTAGTCCCTAATGTCACCAGGAGGGCCCTGCCCCCATGACCTTATCTAACTTACTTACCTCCCAAATACCCCTTGTCTAAATAACATCACCATTGTAGCTTGATCATTAAGTTAGCAACATCTGAGAGTTGAAGGACACACCAAACTACAGATGAGGTATTTTCCAATCAGAGGGGGGTCTGTCTAGAAACTTAACTGAGGTTTATTAAATCCTGAGTCTGAAGACAATTTTATGAGACTGCACTGTTGATTTTGGTCAGTGACTAGTGCATCTTGGCGTTCGCCATATTAAGGCAGATTCAGAATTTCTATGATCTTTCTCCTGCTGTGATAATGAAGGTTCTCAGGCAACAGCTTTGAGATGGATGCTTTTATGAGGACAAGATGATGGGAGAAGCACATGACACAGAACCATCGCAATCAGGGCACCCATACGTTAGTTAAAATTAGGCGTTTGCTTGCTTTGCTTTTAAACACAAGATGAGCTTCTGAGCTTTAGTGATAACCATCACCTCCCTGACAGCCTTTTAAAGAAGTCCTTCTGTATGCTTTTTGTTAGTGTGGTATGAGTTATGCAGAATAATAGTGTAAAATTTTTGCTTATGGCCAATTTTTTGTAGAGTGATTTATCAACCATTACCTGCTAACAGATAGCCTTTTTGCACTTAATTTTTTTTCTGTGTTTTTAAAAAGTGCACACGTGTGCGCATGCGCGTGTGTGTGTACAAGTGTGTGTGTGTCTGTTTATATACATTAGCGTTGTGCTCTTGGAGGCCAGAAGAGAGCAGCAGATGTAATGGAGCTGGAGTTACAGGTGGTTGTAAGCACCTGCGATGTCAGTGCTGGGAAATGAACTCAGGTCTTCTGTAAGAGCTGTGGCTTAGTTACAGTTTCTATTGCTGTGAAGAGACAGCACGCCTACAACAGCTGTTAACAAGGAAAGCATTTCATTGGGGCTGGCTTACAGTTTCAGAGGGTTAGTCCAATATCAACATGGCACTGTGCAGACAGACTTGGTGTTGGAGAAGGAGCTGAGAGTTCTACATAGTGATCCATAGGCAGCAGAAGGAGACTGAACTACACTGAGTGTAGCTTGAGCATACGAGATGCCAAAGCCCGCCCCCACAGTGACACACTTCCTCCAATAAGGCCACACTTAATAGGACCACTCACTGTGGGCTAAGCATTCAAACACATGAGTCTATGGGAGTCTATGGGAGTGCTGCAAGCCGCCACAAGCAGCATGCACTCTTGATTGCTGGGCCACTTCTCCAACCCACGTGTGCTTTATCCCTACTTAATTCAGTTGTTAATTTAGCCCTCGAGGGTTCCCACTGCTGACTGAGAAGAGGTGTACTCTTCTACCACAGCCAATCTTTACTTCCATTGTAAAGAATGACTCCATTTGAGAATGTGCTCCTTTCCCACACAATTTCAGGGAGGTAGAATATTCTGGAAGGTACAGGGATCTACGATTAGCAATACTTTTATGGAAGGACGTGTGATCAACTTGAGAATAGATGCTCTATGAAGGACTAGATATAGAGCTGGAGTTGGGACAGAAACAGCAGTAGGCAGTGGTTGCCCGCATCTTTGCACAGACCGTTTGTTTCTTGATGGTGTGAGAGTTGTTGATGAGAACAGCTGGCTACCACTGGCACTGGGACACAACAACAACGTCTGCACTGCACCAGGGAAGAAAACTTACAGGCACAGCTGTTTCCAATGGAGACTCCGAATCTGTAGCCCTACAGACAAGAGCTTCATCTTTTCCATTCCACTTAGACTCACTGTAGCATCTTTAGTGTTGAAAATAAACTGAGCACTTCCCCGGAACTGTTAAAAATATCACTAAGGGCATTCAAGCTTGGTACCAAACCTTGGGAAAGTAGCTAATTCCAAGCAAGGCACCACATGCTAGCTGTGAGTCACTGAGGGGGCAAAAATGAGCCCCAGGACTCAGGACTTGGTTGTCTCAATGGGTAGGCTACAGGGCCCCAGCAACAGGAGAAAGCAGGATCTGAGGATGCAATGCCTGATGTGGAGCCTAGGGGGCGCGGGCGAGTACAGAATGGCAGCTGCAGGGCAGATCACAATGGACCCTTGGAGAAATCGAAACACAAAGCTTCTAGAGTTATTTCCCACATCTGGCAGGTCTGTCCTCCCTCCATTCCTTTCCTTAGCTTCTTTTAAATGGGAGTTGATGCGCAACTGAAGTGAGAACGTGGATGGAATCGTTTCGAAGTCTAAGGATCACTGATTGCAGGGAAGGTCAGGTGCAATTCTCCATCTTTGCCTAACAGGAGAATGGCTGACAGGCAGTGAAGCAAAGGCCCCTCTTGCCTTTTCCAAAAACCTCCTTTGAAACCAGTAGCAACTTTAAAGAGGCAAAATAGAGGCGGTTATACATTTCTACTAATTCTTATTCCTGTCAAGGAAATGAAAGGCTTAAATGGGGACAAATCAATGTGAGAGCCGCAGATTCTCTTTCTCGGTGTCTTCGAATGGATCCGAGACCACTTTAATCTATAGCTCTGATGATCAAGAGAGAAGTAAACAATTTATCTGAGAGCTCAAAAAAGAAAAAATTGGAATATTCACCATGTACCAGGAATTTTCCAGAACACACATTGCATTTCCTATCCCTGTGAGAAGAAAGAGGAAAAAAAAAATCTTATTTTATGGATGGTGAAGCCACAGATTGGGGAGGTTAAGTTTACTCCCAACATATAGCTGGGTATCAAAGCCAAGGTTTAAGTCCAAGTCTGTATGGTTCAGAAGCAAATTTTACTGAGAAAAGGGTCTAAAACGATTAAACTAGTTAATAAGCCTTAAGAACACAGTGCTAAGTAAGCACTGAAAATGCCAAGGTGAATTAGTGCAGTACTCATTCTCACGGGGCTTGTGGCCAAAGCTGTTTTTATCTATCCATATCTACGGGGGAGGGGAGAACTCGGTATAAAATGCCAGCAGCAACCCCCGTGTATGCTTTGTCTTTCTAATTAACAAGGACTGTTGTTTCATGAAGCTCTCCCCGTCATACATAATATCTTCTGCTTTAGGGTTTATAAAACAAGTATCTTGAGATATTCATGTCCCCAGGCCTCATGCTACAACAGAGTGACTGTAGCTACTTGGCCTACCCCCTTGGTGAGAGATGGAGGCAGAATCGTGTCATCGCCTGATGAGGACTGATTACACTTGAGAACTTTCTCGTTTGCAGGAAGATGAGAGTCCTAGATAATCAAATTCATCTTTAATCGGGTACAATTCTGACATCGTGGATTTTGAACTGTTAGATTATGAGACAATGCCTCCTAGCATTTTGATGGAGCTATATTTTTTTTAAAGCATTGGTGTGTGTGTGTGTGTGTGTGTGTGTGTGTGTGTGTATACACACATATGTGTGTGTGTGCATATATATATATATATCCCATCACTATATATTTTGCATTTTATTTCTTAACGACCAAACCAAAAATACTACTGAAGAGAAGCAAACACTAAACTCTAATCTCTTAAATGTCAAAATAGATCCCAAAGGCTGAGAAGTGAGGTACCCCTAGTAGCACGTCTCACTGCAGAGAATGACCAGCAGAGGGCAGCATTAGTTTTCGAATGTTCCTTATGTTTCTACTGCTCTTAAAGCACTAACTTTGCAGGAGCTATTTGGTAGAAATCTTAGGCTCTGAAACATGATTTTTTCCCCCCAGTCATAAAACAGTAATAACATGGGTAAATTAAATCAAAGGGTGGTGAGGATTACTAACATTCCAACATCTCTGATAAGAATCAAGCAGATTTTGTTTATTTAATTTGTATGTGGTGATTGTACATATATATATATATATGTATATCTATACATATATATATATACACACACATGCATGTAAGTCAGAAGATAATGTTGGGTATCTTTCCCCATCACTCTCCGCCCTAGGTTTTGAGGCAGGGTCTCTCAATGAAATGAGCTCATTGCTTCAGCTAGGCTGGCTGACCAATGAGCTCCAAGAATCTGCCTGTTTCTTCTTTCCCAGGGCTGGGATAAAAGATACATGCCCCTCTGCACTTGGCCATTCTGCAGGTACTAGGGATCTGAACTCAGGCTCTCATGCTTGCATGGTAGGCTTGTTACAGCACTCCAGCCAAGCTCCTGTGTGGCATTGCCAGGGAGCACCAGTTGACTCTAATGACGCAGGGGACCTCAGTACTGAATAGCTTCTGAGGAGCATGTGCTTACTGAATGTGTGAGGTTAGGGAGAGGCCAAGGGAAGGATGAAAACTTTTCACTCTAGTTCAGTAGCTCTCAGGGGTCACATATCAGATGTCATGCATTTCAGATATTTATATTATGATTTGTAACAGTAGCAAAACTGCAGTTATGAAGTATCAATGGAAATAATGTTACGGTTGGGAGACATCACACCCATAGGAACTGGAATAAAGAGCTGCAACATTAGGAAGGTTGACTGTTTTACTCTCACTTAGAAAGCACTTGTTTCTGTGAGAGTGTCTCCTAGTCTCTCCACGAACTGCAGCACAGTTTTACATCAGCGAGTTTGGGTTCCATAGCTTTGCCTTTAGAGTGATGAATGCCACTGGCCGACTTTCTATTGTGCAGGCACACCTACATATGTGTGGCTTGACTGGACTTTTGAAAAAAGAAATGAAAATAGCATCTATCAATTGTTGGTTGAATTAGATAAGCCACTTGAAAGAGCCAAAGTCATAAAAAAAAAAAAAAAAGACAAAAACAAAAAACAAAACCAAATTAGGGAAGATGGAATGCAAGTTGTTAGTAGATATTTGGGCATGTGTGAAAGTGTGCATATACTTGTGTACATGTGTGTATAGAGGCCAAAGGCCAGCCTCAGTACTAGCTATTTGTTTATTTGTTTTATGAGACTGAGTCTTCCACTGGCCTAGCACTTGCTAAGTTGGCCAGGCTAACTGGCCAGTGAGTCCCAGTGACTCATATCCTTGATGCTGTTGCCCCAGGGCGGGGATTACAAGTATAAACCACCAAGCTTAGTCCCCTCCCCAAGATCTGGGTATCAAACTCACATCCTCATGATTGTAAGAGTCTACTGTCTGAGCCATTTTTTTTTTTTTAAATCTTACTTTTGTTGATTCTTAGTTTGTAATTATATCATTTATTATTATTTTGTTACATAGGTCGATAGCAGCAACACCGGAAGCTTACATTACTTGGCATGATGCCCATTTCTTTTCAACATCTGTTAAGTTTGTTTCTAATTTTATACTCTCAGTTTTGCGGCATAGCTAAATATTTGGTGTTTAGGAAGGCCCATCGGAGGTGAGTGAATGAATTTTAATGCCTGCACCAGCGCACTGTGCACTTCTTTTGAGAAAGTCAACCTTCAGACGTTAAGTACAGGGCAAGTGGGAAGAAGTCTTCCTTAATACACTTTTGAGGTTTCCTAGTTACCTCCACCTCCCCCAGCTTCTGTTTCCACTAAAGAAATTAATAGGGTCACTTTAACTGCATGTCACATCTCCAGGTGGGCTAGCTTCAGTGGGCATGGAAGGCTTTGGTTGAAATTAGCTCATCAAATTATGTTGACATTTTCTCTGACAAGAGCCATGCTTGGTTAGAGCTTGCTCTGCCCCTGCTCGGGTTCCATGTCTGGGTTCACGCAGGTCAAGTTCATCAAGGAAACAACAGCCCTCACACACAGCCACAAGCTGTTTTGCTTATGCGGTTTCTCTAGGAAGGGTTGGGGTTTACGCTGCTCTAGGTTCTGTTCTGTCCTGCACTAACAGTTGCAGGGGAGGAAGCACATACTGAGCTGGAACCTGCCACAAATATAGCTGTGTTAACTGACTGGGGGCTACCGACTTTAGCCCCATTAGCAATATTTCTGAGCAAAACAGTTGTAACTTAGAAATATGTATATATATATATGTGTGTGTGTGTGTGTGTGTGTGTGTGTGTGTGTGTATGTATGTATGTATACATACAATGTGTATATATGTGCACCCATATATATGTATACATACAATATGTATATATATGTACACACACACACACACATATATGTATTTTTTTTTCACAAATTGTTACCACTCTTAGTATTTGTGCGGCCCGAGGTATTTTTTTTCAGCCTTGTTTTCATGGTAATGAATTGGCAGGTGGCAATGAACAACAGTAGGAATACTGTTTTAGGATGCATTTGCAATGCTTATGTTTTTCTTCAGTTTGATCTCTGTTAAGTCCAACCAAATTTCTCCAGAAGGTTCTGTCCTCAAAGTGTAAGACTTCTCCCTGTCTGTTAGGCACACACTTCATTGTGTGGATGACACTGAGAAAGAACAACTTGTTTTTGATGGCTTAATATTTATCAAAAAGGTTAGTTTTTGCAGTTTAATTATGCATTAGCTTTAAATTTTATAACTGCTTTAGGCTTATAGAGGATTATAGGCAAGAGTAAATTCACGCAGACCCTAAGCCCAGCTCCCATGTTGCTGACATCTTATGCTGGTAAGCTGTACTTTTTATAATTAGGGTCTTAGTTAGGATTTCTATTGCTGTGATAACACATCATGACCAAAAGTAACTTGGGGAAGAAAACTGGTTTCTTTCCTCCTAAACTTCCAGATAACACTGGGGGACGTCAGGGTGAGAACTCAAGCATGGCCAGAGTGTGGAGGCAAAAAACTAAAGAAGAGGCCATGAAGGGTGCTGCTTACTGACTTGCTCCTCATGGCTTGCTCAGTCTGTGTCCTAACAGCACCCAAACCCACCCGCCTTTGGGTGGCACTGCCCACAGTGAGCTGGGCCCACTACCATTAAGCATCAATTAAGAAGATACCCCACAGCTTGCCCACAGGCCAATCTGGATGAGGGCATTTTCTCAGAAGTTCCCTCTCCTCACATGACTCTAGCTTGGGTCACATGGAGCAATACTGATCCATCATCATTAACCAAACGTCACACTTTGTTTATATTTTGCATCTTTGTGTTCTGTTCCATATTTCATTACACTTTAGACTTCTTGAACAATGACAAGAAGCCCAGGGAGCATTCTTGGAAGGAAGAGCAGAGCCTTTCCTTCTATGGCACCAAGAGTACATACTATCAGCAGGGAAACTCAACGCTGATCCCAACCCCCAACCTCCCCAACCCCCCCAACCAGCCGCCATCTTTCAGAAGTAGCACTTGCTGAATTTCTCCCGTGAAGTATGGCTCTTCCGTGTTCTTTCCCATAGTAGTTGAGAGCAGATCCATCTGTAGTCCACACTTATGGGGTGGGTATTTATTCCTTGTTTTCCTGAGCATGGAAAATCTACGCATAGGATTTCCAATTCTTCCATGTGGGGATTTTTCTAATTATTTCATTAAATTAGCTAGCTATTTGAGAAAGCTATATGGCCCAAGATGATGCCAAAATTTCACTTGACCTCATGATCCACCTGACTATGCCTCCTGATTCCTGAGTTTAGAGACACGGGACACCACACTTAGTGGCTTTATTTCAGTTACTTACTTATATCTTTGTGTACTCAGCATATACACTTTAATGCTGTGCTATTCATTGCCTTGTTTAAGCTTTCTTTCTAGTTTTGATGACAGGAAATTCTTAAAATTTTTGTCCCTTATGATAAAGCCTATTGTGTATAGTTTTTAATAGCGTTTCTTATATTTCCTCACTTCTGATTCTACAAAACACACAAGGTTAATGTTGCTATTCCCTGTTCCAGCCTTAGAATAAATCATTTCTCCAAAGATAATGGTTTCTTTTTATTATAAACAAAATTTTGTCATTGAAAACCAAGAGTTGGGCACTTGGCATACCATTCATGATGGGATGCCATTGCTTCTGGAGATTTTTTCAGCTGACTGAAAAAGAAAGCCTATGAACACACCAGTGGGCATGTGTTCATGTATTTATATATTTCTGCATGAGTTCATGCTTGTCGAAACACTGCCCATGAATGGAGTTGTGTGAAAAGCATTTTGAGCACTTGTGAGAAAACTATAAGAAAACAAGACAACAGTCTTGTGACCTCGGTTTCCTCAAAACATGGAATTGTTCTTGGAACGTCTTTTGTGCTTCTCCCAGGTACAGCAGGTAGGAATGAGTTTACTTCAGATTTTCCTTACAAGTGGCCGTTGTTATCTGTTTACATGCTTCCATAGAAAAATGTGTTTTTGCCACATGTGGCTTGTCCTTGAGTTAGGACACTTACTCATGTGACTCCTCCTAAGCCTCAGAGTATAAACTCTCTGATTCTCTGAACAAAGTTGGCCATTGCATGGGACTTCAGCCTGCCTCATTTGGAGGCTCCACTCTCCCAGGCTCACACTGCTGCCGTCGAGAGCAGTAAGGAGTACACACAACTCGTCACTCTAGCTTTCTGGAGACGAGTTTTTAGTTTAAAATATTTTAACTAGTGTAGATTGAACATAAAAGGGATGAGAGGAGAGGAGAGTTGGTTTCATGGTGCAGTTTCTTGTTTCTTCAGAGACCCTAGGAGTCATTCACTGTCTTCATTAACGTGATTTAAACAGGACTGAGTTCTTAGCAAAAAAAAAAAAAAATAAATAAATAAAAGCAGTTGGAATGAGGCCAGTTCATTCCTCCTCTCATTAATTAGTACCAGGAAACAGTGGAAGGCTGCAAGCAGCTGTAGTTTCTCTGAAAACAGAGCAAGAGGAAAGAGTCTCAAACTGCATTAAAAGAATCACGAGGAAAGCAAATGTGCCAAAGAGCTACCAAGTGTTGGAATGTAGGCTACAAAGGTAGGCGACGTTCCCAGCTGTCTAGATTAGTAGGTGTTCTGGTCTCAGAGCCCCTTTCCGACCCCATAAGGTAAGGTTTTGGGGACTGCAAGTGAGTCCTGAGCCCAGGAAGTGTGTTGTTTTGAAGGCACAGAGGTAGGTCTGCAAAGAGAGAAGGAAGAAAGTTTTACCCTTTTAAAACAGAGGAATAAAGGTGCCAATGGGAAGCCGGTTGTGCCTACCACCTCAGTTCTAATAACGGTCCCTATTGTTTAAGGGACATCAAGAAACGCATATTGTAACATCAACCTGCCCTTTAAAAACAGACCATGATCAGCCGGGGTGGTCACAGGTCATGAGGGTTTGCCCCTAGCAGACAGGCCATGGGTTCATGAACTCTTTTATTTTCCTTAAAGAGCTTTCATTTCCACTTTAACACATTCTGCTGAATTATCTTCACTTCTACAGCAACTCGATTACCTACTTGGAGGTAAGTAATGAGGTCTCACCCTAGCAAGTTGGTCTAAGCAATTTCTCTGTCCTTACAATGATCAAACTTGCTTTTTGTAATGTTTGGCTTTCCAGGAAATTCACGGGCAGCCTTATTATGGAGTCATTTTATGACAATACGTTGTACTGGCAACTGTACTAAAAGGCCTGCATTTTACTCCTGCCTGTCCAGGCAGCACTTGATGCAGTCTTGTCATTCTGAGTATTGTTTGTACATATTTGAAGTAGTTAAGGAAAGGCTCACCTTATGAGGCTGTTGGGAATATTAGGTGTGTTCCTGAGCGTGTTTACACTTGTGTCTGAGTGAAGGTCTCACATGAAGTTGTTGTCGTTGTTATGAATAACAGTGGATTCAGCAGTTCCTTAAAGGGCCATTATTGAATTCATACCACATTAGAATGAATAAAACACAGCCCTTATTTCAAAGGAATTCATGGCATTGTGGCAGAAAATAAAATTAGCTTTAATTTATAACTAATAAAAAAGAAAACTCAGGAAAATGCTGAGCAGGCAGAAAGGTCCAGCATAAAAGACTACTTCATGAATAATTCATGCATCAAAAGATACTAAAGATGGAGTATCGTTTTCTCCTGAATAGGCCACAATGGTGTGTCATGGACCCCAACAGTATCATAGAAGGCAGTTGTGCATTCTCAGTGTTGCCACCAACGCTTTCAGTTCTATAAGAAATTGACAGGGACAATGTGGACTAGAGGCAGGAGATGAACAATGACAGGAAAGGCAAGTTGTGGTAAGTTGGACAGGTGCCCCAACCTCTCAGTATTCTTTTTTTTTACTTTCTCTTATGCAGATTATTATATTGATTACCTATAAAATTTTGGAACAAAGGTTAAAAGTGGTCAAGTCTGTCAATATATATCAACCAATATAGTGCCTGGGATGTAGTTAGAACTTAGAACTGTTAGGTAGTGGATCAGGTGAGGTGGGGGAAATGCCAGTCATGGGATTAAAAAAAAAAAACCAAAAACCACTTACTTTCAAGTGTTTCCTTTTTGCTCTCAACCTCAGTCTCCTCTCTGTTTAATGAAGGTCCCTTGTCAGTTTTCTATTGAAGTGACAGAGCAGCTGAGATAACCAACATTAAAGGGAGAAAGACTAATTTTAGCTGATGGTTCTTAGGTTTCAGTTCACTGCTGCTTGGCTCTGTTCTTTGGGCCTGCTGTGGTCCAGGGGCTCATGTGAGAGCACACAGAAGATGTTGGTCATCCCAGTGCTGTCATGAGGCAAAGAAAGAGAGAAAGGAGAGCGCAGATCCTCCGTAGCCTCTTCAAGGGCATCCCTCGATGACCTAATTTCTTCCTACAATGCACCACTTCTCAGGAAAGTCATACTGTAGGCTGGTGACCAAGCTTTTTAATACATGGGCTTTTTCCCCTCAGTAAACATTGAGCTCGGCTTTATGGGATTTTTCCTGAAGTATTAAGAAAACAGCCTGTAGGTCTCTGGGTCTTTATTGCAAGTAGAAGGGAAGTAGAGAGCTGAGTCTTTACAGAGCAGGCCATAAATGAAACACAAACTAGAGTCACAAACCTTAGAGAGTCAGGGTCTCAGCCAATCCCAGAGGACGAGCTTGCTTTTTTTTTTCATCCTCCTGCCCTGAGCCCATTCTCTCTTCCCAAGGCAGCACATTTCCTGTTCCATCACTGAAGAAAAGAGTTTTGTCTATATAAGGACTGGAAGATTAGACCCCTAGTGTTCTCCCCCTTTGGCCTGTTCTCCTTCCTGACCACAGGCTTTGTGGCTTCATTAAAAAAAAAAAAAAGTAAAAGCAAAGTGTTACATTCCCCAAAGCACACCATGACATAGCTATTCTGTGCTTTCTTCTGTGCTTTCTCTTGACATTGGTACCCAAGGAGAGCAAGAATGTAAACATCTGTTTAATATAAACCCATTCCAGACTTATAACTTGATTAGTATAGAGAATATTTGATGTGATTAATTTTCCAGTTACAGCACACACGATGGCTTTCTGTCCTTTTATTGCCTTCTGAAGGGAGACAAGAGAAGGGCAAACCTAACTTTAATTTGTGTGTGTGTGTGTGTGTGTGTGTGTGTGTGTGTGTATGTGTGTGTATGCATAACTGCAATGCCAGTTATAATCACTCTGGCCCATACAAAAGTCTACTTCACTTAATTCAATGGCAATTGCTAGTTACGTAGGCTGCAGAAATGTGCTAAAGCAAACATAACATAATGCTGGGCCACCTTCCATAGAGAAGCAGACATTTTGGAAAGGATCATTGAGGGTACATGAAGCCGTTTAGAGATTTGCAAAAGGCTGGAGAGTCTTTTATGGCTCTAATTAAGTCAGTGTATGCCTGAGCTAGGCTTTATCAGGCCCTGAGCAACTGGTGATCCCAATTAGACGAGCGTGTAAAATACTTAACCAACATGCTTGTCTGCTTCAGGGCACACAGAAGAAGTTCAAGGATAAACACAGAGTTGGAGAGGTCTTTCTATTGAGTGCTGGGAATGTGCTAGACTCATTAAGAAAAAAGAGGTTTTCTTATATACTTCATTTCCCTCTCCCTCAGGAAGATCATAACTAATGAGATTGTAGGCAAAAGACTTTTGAGACTAATTTGGTGACTGTGAAGCAAGCAACTGGCAGTGTCCAATCATCTGCTACATGTTCTGGAAAAATCTGCTATGGTGTTCATAGCCCATCTCCACTCCCACCGCTGCCTCTGGGAACTCTCAGGAGGTCTCAGGCAGATCTAGGACAGATAAACTGAGACATCCTTTTGCTTTTTTTCAGCTTGTCTCTGTCTCAGCCCTTAGAGTTTTCAAGGTTGTTTGTGAAGCCTTTATTTATTTTAGAGTTCCATTTGCGGCAAATTTCATTAAAAGCAACTAAAATCTACAGATAATTTTGAGGTTTTTATCCTAGCCCCTCCTTGTACTGTACATGACTTATTAGCTCATGTCCTCCTGAAATGCAGCGACACTGAGGAGCCATGATAAACAAGGGCTGGAATAGGAGACTCTTCCTGTCTGTACCTTTGACTTAGCCAGGATGTCAAACTCTACATGCCTCTGTTCACTGAGATGAGGGATGCTGTTAGTACTGTGGATGCAATTTATTTGTCTCTCCTTTTCTAATTTACGTCTTTTATTCCATCTTTCAAAATCCGAGTGATTTGCCCCATGCTGCCTAAATATTTTTTAGTTTAAAGCCTTTTATTGTCTTTGTGTGCCCTCAAGATGGAGCCCAAGCTTTCCAAGCTGATGATATATGCTGGTGTTCCTGTTCCTGTTGCCTCTTCTGGGGTTTGTCTGTTGATGTCTTGGTGCAGGGCACCGTACACATCAGATCAGAACCTTGGTATGTGAGAGTTAAAAGTGTACATGGACTTTGACCACTAGGGATGGGTCCTAATGGATAGGTGCCTCCCCATTTTACCCCACCAATTCTCCTTTCTCTTTCAAGAATAGGTTTTAGGTATTTGATAGTTGTAAGGGATTAAATAATTAGTAGCCCATAGCAACAGCTGGCACCATAAAGCAGTCATAAAGCCCTCGCTCTGGCCCTCCATTGTTTTTGTCTATAGTAATCTGTACCTTATTTACATCCTAAGGACATATGGATAAGACTCTCAGAGTTAACACTAGAACAATTTTAGAAACTATTTATGTGTCCTGCAGGTAAATGATAGAGCTGAATCAAAGACTAACATATGATTAAATTAACAGACTTGCTCTTTCCAAGTGTATATACTTTTCAATAGCAAAGGTAGAGAACAGGCTAGAATGTACTTTTTTTTCCTGAGAAATACACTTCTTTGATCAACGCTGTTTTACAATTATGTTTTTGGCCTTCCCTTTCCTATCTTCAACCTGGGATGCGTATCTTTCCTAACTCACCTTTTCCCAATTTATAATCTTGGTTTTCTCAAGTGGCTGCTGCCAAAACATGCATATAGGGTTTCATTAACTAGAGAGAATGAATAAATTTCTTGTCTACTTGTTTCTGGAGACATGCATTTCAATAGAAACCAGACTTTATTGAAAGGAATGAGAGTGTATATGGAGGCCTTTGCTCTACCCAAGACATGGATCATTGAGTGCAGATGGGCAAGGCAGAGAGATACATCTGCGATTGTAGAGGGTAGGAATTCGCATGTCTCTACATAGACGCATATGTAAGGAGCATATCTTTTAAGAACTGAATATTCCTTTTTGTGTTATCCTCCTTTCTAACAGTAGTGTTCTAAAGACATTCAATACAGTCTTAAGCATTACCACCCACTTGTTTCAGGATAATAGGGAAGCTATGTACTAATTAGCTTTCAATCATTCTAAAAAAATGCACAAGAGAGTAAACTTATGAGAAGGGAAGGTTTGTCTTGGGCCAATTTTGTAGCTTTCAGCTCATGTTCAAATGGTCTATTGCAGTGGTGTTTGACAGTGGGGGTCAAGACTCCTTTGATGGTCTAATGACCCTTTCACAAGGAATGCCCAAGACCATCAGAAATATCAGATATTTACATTATGATTCACGGCAGTAGCAAAATTACAGTTATGAAGTAGTAACAAAAATAATTTTATGGTTCGGGAGGTCACCACAACATGAGGATCTGTATTAAAGGGTTGAAGCATTAGGGAGGTCAAGAACCACTGATCTATTGTGTTTTTCAAGCCTCTGATGAGGCATAGCATCAGCGTAGATTTCAGGGCAGAGGACATGCCCACCTTATGAAAGCAGGAAAGTAAAAGATACAGGAAGGAGCTGAGTTTCCTGGATCTCCTTCAAGGACAAACACTCACCAACCTAACTTCCTTACAGCAGGAATCACTTCCTCTTCTCATTTCTCAGTTTTATCATCTGTAAATGCATCATATGTTGAGGTCAAAGCCACTGGGAGGCAGTCAATATCCAAAGTACAGCAGCTACTAAAGACATTCTATGAAAAAAATAAACTCCCTTTTTAGTTGTTTATCACTTTTCATGCCTTGTATTCTTAATGTAAATGCACATAGGTTCAAACATTCAAATTAGTTAAATATGATGGCAATAAAATTAAACTTTGAGTATAGAGTATATTGCTAGGTACTGGGCTAAATATGAGTACTGCTTTATTTTATTCCCAGGAAAAAGAAAGCAATCTCACAGAGATGGAAGACTACTGAGGTAGGACCTATAGCTTTCCTAGTTTACCGTCTTGGAAGAATTCTGAAGGCCAGTGGAGTCAGGACCCTGGTAGGGGCTAGTAGACTGCCTGAGCTGAGGAAAGGGACCAGGAAGTCCAGGGAGCTTTTGCTAGAATGTGTAGTAGACAGCTCTAAGAGGAGCCATGTGGATAGAGACCTTCACAGGTTTGCAGAGAACCAGTAAACTCTATGTCAGGAAAACACTCAAGGCTCAGGAAAGAAGCACTTAGTGGGATTCAAGGTGACACTTACCCAGGGATGAAAATTTGCAGCCAGTTCTCACTGGTCCTGTTATCCAGCATCAGGTGACATTCAGTTGTTTCTAAAACTATTTTAACTATACCAGTCTATGAGACTATCACCCAAAGTTCCTCAGAAAGCAAAACTGAAGGTGTAAGAAGTGGTAAGGAAAAGAAATGGAACAAGGAAGAAGCCGATTTGAGTGTTTTAGGAAGCTGGCTAGTGCTAAAGGCTGCTACTTAATTCATTCCCACAAAATTATCAAATGTCTGAAAGCTGCTCTCCAAGAATAAAGGCGAATGAGTGGGGTACAAGCAAGATCCATTCTCTCTGGTCTTGACTTGCAGAGTATTGGGCGAAAGACATAGATAGGTCCTTTCCTAGCCATGGTGAGTAATTAGCTCTAGACTGAAAACTGTCCTGGTTATATCTAAAAAAATTAAGAAGAGAATTCTAAAAAGGAGATAACTGTTTTCCCAAAAAACTTAACTCTGTCCCAGAGCAAAGTTCAAGGATACTTACAGGAGTACTGAGGCGTCTAGTACCACTTAAAGTAAAACCTACAATGTATGACATGCCAAGATTCCAAATCCTGAATCCTGAGGAAAAGCAACCTATGTACTGAGACAGATGTTAAGATTACCAAGCAATTACCAATTTCTATTCCTGCATGCGGTGGACGAAAGATTGAAAGGGAGGCATCAAAGTTTTTAAAAGGATCCAAATTGAACTCCTGAAGATGGATGAAAACTGCAACGTTTGTGATGAAAAGTACACTAGAGGAACCACTGAAGTTTTAGAAACAAAGAATAGATGAATAGAACCTAAAGAAATAGCATAGAAACTATAAAATAATGAAACTAGAAAAAGGAAAAATTAAGGGAAACGAACAAAATGCCAGTGAGTAGTGGGACAGCTTCAAGTAAGTGCCCCTTGCACATATCTTCCCAAAAGGAAGTCAAGGAAGGAGACAGAAAAAGCAACAATGTTCCAAATAGTCCAAATCTGATGACAAGAGATAGAAGAAGTTTAAAACCTCCAAGTACGGGAGACACAGGAAGAGCAATAACAACAGCTAACAACAGTGATAACAATAAGACTCCTAACATCACCAAGAGGAAAAGATCTGGTTCCTACAAAGGAACATATAGAATGATGGCAGAGATTTCTCACTGGAAACAATGAAAGGAAGCACAGGGGGAAAAACAAAACAAAACAAAACAAAACAAAACAAAACAAAACAAAACAAAGCTGTGCAAGCTAAGATTTTTAAAAAACTTTTCTATGTTTTTCAAAAACAAAGGTGAAATAAAGATCTTTTCAAATGTACAAAAGTGAGACAATTTCTAGTAGAACCACACCACAGAAACTAGTGCGGTACCTAAAATGCACCACTTTAAGTTAAAAGGGATACAACATAGCAAAGCGGCTCAGGAGGGGTGAATTGGAAGCATGCCCCCCTCCTTTCTTGTGCTCTACTTCTGAGCTATTTGCCCAGCCATAGTCAGTCCTTGGTTCTTCTACATGTAATATACCCGAAGAGAGGCTGTGTTCAATTAAAGATACAGATTAGAACCTCTAAATCAACCACCAACCAAAAAGTAATAGCTAACAATCTAATGATGGAGATATAATAAAAATCATCACCTGTAGGCATAAGGTTATTGTGTAGTTTGACTTTCTGTCTACATGTTGTGTAAACTCTGCTCCCCAATTGTCCTCCTGTTATGTCAATAAAGCAGCTTACAGCCAATCAATGAGCAGGGGAGAGACTAGGGCTGGACTTCCTGCCAGCCAAGAGATGAGCAGTCAGGGGGAGAAGCAAAGTCACTAGAAGAGGCCCGTGAAAGATGAAGAGGATGGAGCTGGAGCCTAGGAAAGCTACAAAGTGCAAGTATTGCTGGGAGTAAGACAAAGTAGCATAGAGGGCTAAGAACAGACTTAAACTGCTCAGATTGCGTTGTGAAGCCTTGTATTGTAAAGAGTCTCAATTATTTGTGTGATAGCCGGGTCAAGAAATAAGCTAAAAGAAACAAACACAGTTTGATAAAAACAATTTCAACAATCACCCAATCCAAAAATATTCAAAATAAGGCAAGAAACTAGGAAAAAGAGGACGAAGAACAGCTAGACTTCAAATAGAAAGGTTCTAAGCACAACTATACCCTCCAACACACTGAATATAAATGGACTAACTGTATTTATAAAAAGGCAGAGATTGTTGGCTTGGGTTTTTAAGAAGGACTCAATTGTATGAGGACTACAAGAAGTACGTTTTACATGTAGTGACACAAGTAGGTTAAGAATGAAAGATGAAAGCAAACATTATGCCAACACTAGTCAAAGGGAAGTTAGAATGCTGTTATAATTATTAGACAATGTATAGCTCAGATCAAAAATTGGTACCATTGAAAATAAAAGTCCTTTTTATAATGCTAAGGATATTTTTTATCAATCAAGAGGACATAATACGAACTGCATTTGGTTACAAACCTTCAAAATACACAAAGCAAAAAACTCACAGGACTTCAAGAGGATTGACAAATCCACCGAGTGCTATATTTCAATCCTATTTTCGATTACTGATCACAAGTAGGCAGAACTCAGCAATGATACAGAACATTTAATTTAATTAAAATTTAATTTTAAGATTTGTTTAACCCCATTAAACAAACTGGTCTGACATTTCTTGAACAGTCAGTTTACACAACAACACCATTAAAAAAAAAAACCCAAATGCATCTGGATTATACGTGGATCATTTAACCCTGATTAGGTAACTGCCGTTTCCAGTTACAAGTGAATACAAGAAGGCAGGAAAGAGGTAGACAGCTTGCTGAAGGTCACAGCTATTAAGCATCACGCAGGGCTTTGCCCCCGGCTGTCTGCGGATGCGGGTACTCTCCCACCTCCCTGAGCACCTGGAATAGCTCAGGTCTCTAAGACCTAGAATGAAATCCTTTTTAAATAAACAAAAGAATGGACTACTCACATAACGTTCAACGTTCCCTAAATACTGTTTGGAAAGGAAACCCCTTTCCCGGCCCCCTCCCTTCTCATATTCCCACCCAGCCCAAATGGCCTGTGTGCTTCCTTGAAGGGTCATGACTTATAGGTATCATAAACTCAAGTTCCACAGCTGGTGGGTCTGAAAGGGAAGACAATCTGAGAGTATAAAAGGCTAGTGGGAGCTGCTCTTCCCTAGGCTGCCCCGTGGTTGGAGGGTGGTCTCGTACACACACACACACACACACACACACACACACACACACACACA
>OU015747.1:104887273-104902388 GCA_907169655.1 Acomys percivali | reverse complement strand
GGACAGGTCCACATGACAGCTCAGGCAGTGGTGTGTGGCTACAGGTGGTGCGAGTTTGAAAATATAGAGGAACATGGAACCCAGGGAAGAAGAGTGTCTAATTGCGGCCAGTGTGGTGATAAAGTGTGTCAGAAGATGCTCACATGGGAAAGGGTGGGAAGGATCCAGGAACACCAAGAGGCATGGAGAGAGAAGCAGCTGCCTCAGTTCATGGAGGTGGAAGCTGGCCTTTTAAGGATAATTAACTATGTTGAAGAAGCCTTTTAACCCTCAAAGTCATGCTTCCTGTATTAATTTTAATCAATTAATTAATTTTCGAGACACAGTCCTTTTAGCCCAGGTGGTCTGGAATTCACGATGAAGGCTGGGCTGGTCATGAACTCATGGACTACCTCCTGCACCTGATCCTGGTGCTGGGATTTCAGGTGTGCACCATGATACCCAGCTACTGCATTAGTTTGTAATGGCCTTTTTAAGACATATGTCCTTTATCATACAATTTACCCCTTTATCGTTATAAGTTAATGATTTCTGTTATATTTACAGATTGGTGACATAATCACAGCTGGTTTTTAAAACATTTTCTCACCCCAAAAAGAAGTCCTGTGCCATTTAGTTGTTAGTTTCCTACCCACTAATTAAAGTATTCTTCTCCTAAGAAAGCCACTAACCCATTTTCTGTCTCTCTGAGTTTTCCTGTTCTGGGCTTATACATGATATTGTTTATAACCACATGTGGCCTGTGTGACTGGATTCCTTAAGTCAACATGATGCTTTCAAGGTTCATTCATATTGAAGCATGTGTTGGTCATGATTTCTTTGTACGATCAAGTTATAGTCCATCATATAATAGACCACTTATACCACATTTCACCTATCTACCGGCCAGTGATGGAGTTGTAGATATTCTCTACCTTTATGTGAATAACTTAGTGAATATCTGCATACACATTTCTGTATAGACATGTTTTTATTTCTTTTGAGTGTATATTTAGAAGTGAAATCTCTGGGTCATGATAACTGTATGTGTAATTCCTGAGGGGATGGGCAAGCTATTGTTCAAAGCAGCTATAAGATTTTATGTTCCCAATAGCAGTCTGTGTTAGATCCCATTTCTCCATATCTTCATCACTAGGTCACCAATTATTAGAATATATATTAAACTTTTCTGTTTTTAATACAACTCAAATTTCATTCCTGTGTTCCTCTGAGCACAACAGGAGACAAACTGATGGTCCCTCCTGTCCTTTTATCACTCAGTGCCCTATTTCCCCCTGTTTCTGTGAAGGCAGCTTTCAGAGCTAGGAGGAGTGGGAATGGGCACCACTTTAATGAGCTGAGCATCTTCTTCCCTTTGACAATCACATTTCACTCTCTGGAACATCTCATACTGGTCTGTGTTCCTTATTCACTTGCTTGCTGTGTTTCAGGCATTGCTTAATGCTCTGTGGAGCCAAAAGAAAATCAAGCCAAAAGGAAGGCTCCTGCCATTATGGACCGTACATTCTACTGAAGAAAGGGGAACACAGGCAATAAAGAAAACGATCAAAACACACACAAGCATTTGATGCCTATGATTGCTATGAAGAAAACAAAAACCAGGAGAAGGACATGAGGCAGATTTGCAGGTGTTAGAATTTTAAATATGGTGGCTGGGAACAACCCGGAAGAGGAGATTTCATTTCAACAGTGTCTTGAAGGAGGGAACATTGAATATATCTTTTCTAGGCAGATGAACAATTAGCAAAATGTCTTAGTGACAAGAACATCTCAATACATTTAACCTGAGTGCCTGTGATGTACAAAGTGATAGAGGGAATTGGAAAATGAGGCCTGCAATAAAATAAGACCTGTTCAGGAAAGGGCTCATAGCCTTTCTTTCTTTCTTTCTTTCTTTCTTTCTTTCTTTCTTTCTTTCTTTCTTTCTTTCTTACCACGATTGACATGGAGAGCTTCTTTAGAATTTTATTGATTAATTTATGTCTATGGGTGTCTTATCTCCATGTTTGTCTGTGCACCATGTTCATGCACTACCTGCAGGGGTTAGAATAGGGCAGGGGTTAGAACGGGAGTTACAGATGATTGTGAGCTGTCATGTGAATGCTGGGGCTCAAACCCATGCCCTCTGGAAGAGCAGCCAGTGCTCTTAACCCCTGAGCCCTCTCCCCAGCCCTCGACCATAGAGTTGCTAAATGAAGCAGTGACACAGTTAGCTATGCACGTCTACAGCATTATCCTAGCATTAGATAGCAATGGGAAGCAGATAAAAGGCAGAAATGGGTCAAATAGAAGACTGTGGAGTCCTTGTGTGGAGTTGATAGCTAGAGGTGTTTGCTTATGTTTTGAGTAGAAAACCGAGGAGACTTGATGACGCACTGAATGTGAGGTACAAGGGAAAAACAAGATAAAATGAGTTCTGAGGCTCGGCTTGAGTAAACAGAAGTGTGGCAGCACCATATTCTGACATGGGAAGTAAGATACTGAGTGACAAAAGGACAGGAGAGACCATCAGCTTGTCTCATAGTGTGCTCAGATATGGGAGGGGCTTTCATTTTTGAACATGTATGAACTTGGTACACGTTTGATAAATAAATGGAGATGGAAGAAGGAAGTCATGCATATGACATAAAAGTCCAAGGGGAAAAAGCAGAATGAAAGATGTTTATTCCAGGCCCAAAGGCATACATAAAGATTGTGTTTAGGGCTGTCAGACTAGATGAAGGGGCTGACTGTGCTTGGGGGAGAGAGGCCTGAGGACTCATCCTGGAGACGCAGGGAATGTTTAGCTAGAGTGGTGACAAATAACCAGTGACGCGTCCAGAGACACTGGAATCAGAGGGGGCAGGAGAAACTCTGACTTCAGGAAGGAGACTGACGGTCAAGTGAAGGGAGTTTAACAATGTGGAAGCCATTGGTGACGAGTTGTCTCAGTGACGTGAAGGTGCTGAAAACCTGTAGGGAGAGACTGCGAGAGAATGGAGAAGAGAAATTGAAAATCGTTGCGGCTGTATTTCTGTGCGCAACTGCTGGGATGGTTGCCTTATTCGTAAGGCTAAATTTGAATGTAGTTGAGATAAATTATTCAGTTGATTCTTTTCAAAATGCAAATGTCATGCAGTAGAGTGAGCATCCATTTTGGGATGGAAGGCTGATGTGGTTTTCCTGACTCTTGTCATTTAAGCAAGCTGTCTAGTAATCTCGACAGGTCCTTGTTTTGCTGTCTATAAAATTAATGCATTGTCATTACCAGACGATTTTTATTGTAATCTTTTTTTATCATAATAAAGTGAAAAGCAATTGACTTTAAAGAGGCTGGAAACAGAAAGGATTTGATTTATTGGCAGAAACATCAACATTGCATGTCCCTTATATTTAAGAATTTCATTTTAATAAAACCCATAAGCCCTCAGTGGCTTTGCACAGTTTGATCCGACCTGTGTAGTGTTAAGAAAGCACCCCGAGACTTTTGTAATATAAAGATTCTTAAAATATTTCTCTGACCAACAGCAAAATTACTCTAAACCACAATGAACAGAAAGATTCTTACAAGTAAAAATAACATAATTTAGACTTTGAAAATTTAGCTGCTCTTACATGAACTGCACCTCAGGTTGAATGATTTCCACTTTGGTAAGTATGGGAAACAAGAAGCTGTCAGACCCTGCCACATCTCTGGCACATTGTGCAGGAACAGGAATTTTCACGAAGGCAAAATACACACACACACACACACACACACACACACACACGATATACATGTATATATGCATATATGATGTATATGTGTATATGTGTATATATGTATATGTATGTACACACATATATATTTATATATATGAAAGAGAGTGCTTTGAGGAACTAAGGAAACTGCACCAACAGTTAAATGAGGGTTTTAGTGTTTTTCCCCCTTTAGTTATGGTGACCAGAGACAAGCAGTCTGTGTCTAACTGCAACTCCTCAGCACCAGAGTGAGGGGTCTTGGGTGAACAGCGGTGATTTATTTCACAGGATGAAGCATTTTAACTTGAGGCAATGGATACTTCTTTGGATAATTTTAAGGCTAAGTAGAGATACTTTGCTATGCATAATAAATACTCCCCCAAGAAGCTGAAAGAGATTGGGAGTGGAGGGATGGCATAGTGGTTAAGAGCTCTTACTGCTCTCAGAGGACCTGGGTTCCGTTCCCAGCACTCTTACTAGGCAGCTCACAACTGCCTGTAACGCCAGCTCCAGGGGATCTGAAACCATCTCCTGGTCTCTTTGGGTACCAGTATTAATGTGATTATACCCACGCAGAGGCACTTGCCTATATACGTAGCTAAAAAGTAAAACAGTGAAGAGTATATTAAAGACTGGATTATGATAAATGAAGCTTTAAAATTTTATTAAGGATTTTTGCTCAGGTTACCACAGAATGAAGATATTTCATGCTCATGTGGTTAAACAGAGGAAAACCCTTCTAATTATTGTTAATAAAACAAAATTTGGCTTTATGGTTTGCTTTTGTCAAACAAACCATAATTGATAATTTTTGCTGTGTTCTCCTTAAGTATTCCATTCATCTTATAGGCCCAGCAACATGACAGATACTTAGGTATTTCTTTAAGGAATGCATGGATGAATAAATGAATGCTAAAGAATGGAAGAGTCCTCTGTGTGCTTTTGGTCTATTCTGTGCAAACAAGTGCTTCAAAGCGTATTTACATTTTGCTTTTCACATCTGTGAATTTATTTTTAAGTCACATTACTGAGGAGACGAAAGCTCCCGGCACATTAACTTGTCAATTAGGCCTTTTGGTGATAATTTACCTCTCATTTAAGCTTGACTGAGAAGGAATATTGTGATCTAGAAAACACTCAGTTCTTGGATAGTTATTGAAAGCTTGCATAAGCAACTGATTACACTGGGCAATGTGTCCATCATGTGGAATGTCTCAGCCTCATGCCCTCAGGCAGTCTGCTTACTCTCCAATTTTAACTGGACCTACTGATGGAGTGTCACAGCAAATAAAATAATGTCCAAGAAGCATTGTACAAACAAAAGATCCACAATGTTTTCCCCCCACAAGTCTACAGGGTTTTCAACTTCAGGTCTCTCTCTTCTGGTAAGCTCTGTTAGGGTTCTCCATATCTACAGAGGATAAAAAAAATGAAGCTGGCTCCATATAAAAGTGCAGCAATGGTAACTCTTCATTCTAGTGGCATTACCATGGTTAAATAAAGCAGTGCACGTGAAAATGTTTTAGAAGTACTACAGAGTTCATGTCCGAGTTAGTATTTGATGACCTCCCTTTGGTGGGGAGGCCTGGTGGCACTCAAAGAAAGAATAAGCAGACTACCAAGATGAGACTTGATAGCTTATGACCATATAGTGGGGGAAGAGGTCCCCCTCAGTCACAGACCTAGGGGAGGGGAATAGGGTGAAAACGGGAGGGAGGGAAGAGTGAGAGGATACAAGTGATGGGATAACAATTGAGTTGTAATCTGAATAAATAAATAAAATTAAATAAAATTAAATAAAATTAAAAAAAAAAAGAAGTACTACAGAGAGCCAACAAGATGGCCCAGCAAGTTAGGACACTTGCTGCTAAGCCTGGCTTGAGTTCAACCCCTCAGGTCCCACATAGTAGAAGGAGACAGCCAACTGAAAGTTGTCCTCTGACCTCCACACATATACCATGTCCCACCCCTAATAAATACGTAAACAGATGTAAGTTTAAAGTACCAAATTTTAACAGTAAAATATACTATAATGTGGATGGTTCAAAGTCACATTTGTCTGTAAAAGTTGAAGAAGAAAATGAAGTTACAGGGGAAACTGTACAGTATTTATATAATTAGGGAATGGCGCTAAACAGATGTTTACTTGGTGACTTGTCTACAAGTCAACATACAGGCAAAAGACAGTTCAAACCGGTTCAACATCAGTTCCGCTCTGATACATGGACTGATGGACTGTTTCAGACACATGAGTTCCTTTTTACATCATTCCCCTGACCCCACACCACTGCCTCATTATAGAGAAAAACTGCAAGGGAGTAGAAATACTCTATTATAAACCTTTATATTTATTTATTCACTCATTTATCCATTCACTAGTCAGCACATTTGTTCTTGTTTTTTAATATCAAGGATCATGCCATGTATGTTGATTCAAAAGCAGTGAAACACACTTCAGAAGAGGCTAAAGGTCTATGAGGAGGGCCACAGGGGGAATGCAATACAATATACCACAGTATATTCTGTAGTGCAGAGAAACACCAAATTCTCTACCCTCTTGAATTCATGAGGGGCTGGCTAGCAAAGGTGTTCTGAAAGAAGTGTCATCTGGGCTGAAATCTGAGGAAAGTTCATGAATAAAAGCAGCTTAATCAAAATGTATTAAAGGTTTTGCATTTCACGATGAAAGCTCTTGGGAGCTGGAAAGATTGCAAGGATTATCGTGGCATTGCTGCATTTTCAATTTAGAACTTTATCTCTTGGCACAGCAGAGCAAGGGAGTCTTCAGAGCTGGTGGCTGAGGGATGAGGCCTCTGCCATTCAGGGGAGGAAATCCTGGGGGCATCTTCAGGAGACCTGTGCACCTGGAGAAAAGGATAAATTTATGAATAATTAAGGAAGACCAATTGACTTGACTTTGTCCTACTTGTATTGGAAAAATAAATCTAACAACTACTTCCTGAAGTTAGCATGCAATAGGAGAGAGAAGAGGTGTGATGCAATGTTTCCTCCTCCGAGAGGCAGCGTCACTCCGAGGGTTGTGAGTATTGATAGTAGGCTCTTCATAGATTAACTTTTCTGAAATGAACATCAGCAATAGTCAGCAATAGTCACTGAAACATATTTGAGCAGTGTTCTAACTTCCAACCAAGTCCTAACCAGGACTCAGTGTGTTAATTTATTTTGCTCTTGAATAACCGGGATTCCACTGTGGTGATGGACTGTTTTCCTTATAAATATGTAATGATGTCATTATACATTTAGCACCATACAATTAACTGTCTTTGTTCTGGTTGCACCCACTCTAAACAGTTTTCTGACACTGTAACTTCATGTCATTCTTTATGGGGAGGCAGTGCTCCAGGCAGACACATACATCAGGTTCACCAGACAGTCATATTCTTCACTGGTAACTCATATTTTGGCATTCCAGTTGTATACATCAGCCTCCCTTGTTTAAAATACTATGACAGTTGTCATGCTCAGGTTTCTGGGCTTTTAAGTCTGGAAGCCAGATACTAGTCAGTGATGGCAAACTTATCACAGTCCATGTTTCCCTTGTGAGTCTGTTTGGGTGGCCTGACTGTCTCCAGGTATCACTCCCAGCATTTCTCACTGTCAGTGTTAGCTGAGTGTGCCAAGTAGCTGTTCCAGCCACTTGAAACTTAGACAGATGACAGTTGAAGCCACCGGAATGGGTGAGATCATCCAATGAGTGAGACTCAGAAAAGAAACTGGAGAGAGCTGTGGAGTATGCAAATGTTCAGGGGACAGAAGAAAAGAAGCTCACAGAGAATTTGGAAAAGGAGAGGCCATGAAAACAGTAGGAACAAAGATTATAGGCTTTAAGCAAGCTGTCAACTCTTTCCATTTATAGATTGATGAAGAGAAAGGACAAATAATAGTAAAGTTATTTTTTGAAGAAGTCTCATTTGACTTGTGGAGCCATAGGCTGAGCGGTAAGAAAATGAATCTCATGAGTACATGCTGTTTCTGGAGGTTGACCCCCAGCTCTTCCAATGGCTTCCTGGACTGTCATCTTTGTGTTTAATAGGATGTACCTTATGAGATTTGTGCATGGGCTAATTGTAGTAGATGTTCAAAGTTTCATGCACACAGTAAACTCTCAACAGACGTTGGGTGTTGGGTGTTAGGGTTGTGTAAGGATGTTTTGATTTCAGATGATAAGAAGGAAAGAGCCTTTAAGTACTGTTTGAAAGTAATCCACATAGTTGAAAAGTATTGCAAGTGACACCAGAGAGACTAGATAGCATACGGAACCAGGACTTAGAAGAGAAGAGATAGGTTACAAAGAAAGACCAGTTGTTGGCAGGTAATGTTGGTTCAGTATGAAAAAGAGAGAAGCAGAGAATAGATAGGCAGAGTTGCAGACCTGTGGTACATGAGGATACAGGATATGGATTCTTTTCTGCGCATGTGTGGGTAAAATGGCAGGTCTTTATTTTTACATACCTCATAACTCAGGCTTATATGACCTCACAAAATATGCCAACTTACTTTTGAAGAGAAGTAGATTTTCACAAGTTCTTTTTTATTTTTGTTTTAATATTTTGTTTAGGGGCTGGAGAGATGGTTCAGAGGTTAAGAGAACTTGCTGTTCTTCCAGAGGTCCTGAGTTCAATTCCCAGCAGCCACATGGTGGCTCACAATCATCTGTAATATGATTCAATGCCCTCTTCTGGTGTACATGAAGACGGTGTACTCATATACATACATCAAATAAATAAATCTTTAAAAAATAATAATATTTTGTTTAGATAAATGTGTGAAATCAAGTTGTGCCCAAGAAGGCAGGACAAAGTGTTTACTTGAGTTATTGTAACAAAATACTACAGACTGGATGACTTGAAAAATGTAAATTTACCATCACAGTTCTGAAGGCTGAAGTCCAAAATTCCAAAACTAAGGTGTTGGTAAGATAGCTTCCTCCTAAAGGCAGTGGTGAAGAATCTGTGCCAAGTCTTCCTCCCAGCTCCTTGTGGTGTTCTTGGCTTGTGGTCCTTAACCAGATCTTTGCCTTCATCTCCATGTGATATTCTTTCTGTGTGCTGTGTCAAATCCCACACATCCCAATTCCTTTTTGATTTTTTCCTTCTGGTGGAGAACACTAGTCACACTGGATTAGTGGCCCAC
The DNA here is from genome assembly GCA_907169655.1 of Acomys percivali. Taxonomy (NCBI): domain Eukaryota; kingdom Metazoa; phylum Chordata; class Mammalia; order Rodentia; family Muridae; genus Acomys; species Acomys percivali. The sequence goes on along the minus strand of OU015747.1, from coordinate 104,893,514 downwards.
CATATTAAAGCATGATCTCATTTTAACCAGTTATATCTTCAAGAACCCTATTTCCAAATATGGTCAAAATCTGAAGTGCCAAGGATTTCAACACCAAGTTTTAGAGGACACAATTCCACCTATAGCAGATTATCCATCATGTAACATTATAATTCAAAAACTCTTAAGTGTTTTTTTTTCTATTGGCACTCATGTCACTTAGCAAATTTCTTAAACAAAAGCTTGTGTCAGCAATCATCTTGGGTTCTAGGGTTGGATCTCTTTGTGGACATGAGCAGAGTCCTGACTGGCAGCTGTGGAGAAAAACAGCATCACAAGCACAGGATTGCTTAACCCCTTGAAAGAATTTTCATTAAGAACCCTGTGATTATTTCATTCATAAAGCATGGCATTTAATAAAAACTCTTTTTTTGGTCTTTTAAAAATGAATTTTGAGATATTTACTTTAATTTCAAAATGGTGGAATTTGTACAGCGGTTAGGCTTTCTGGGAATTGTGTGTAGGCACCAGGATATTTTAAGTTTTTATAACTCCAGATCCCTTTCTCAGAAACTTTAATGTTAGAATGTTTTTCTCCCATTGGTACAACATCTCTGAGAACTTTGTTTTAAAGTTTTATGGGAGGTGGGAGGATTCCTTGATGTTTCAAAAATAGAAGGTCATTGCCACTGAAGATGCTTCAGGGCAGCCCAGCAGCTGCTCTTGCCAAGATCTGCAGGGAGAGCCTGGTTAGATGGGCCTTTGGGTGACAGGTAGCCACAGACATGGAGCTACTACCTGTCACCTACTACCTACTGTGTTTGTTATCAAGCAGAAGATCAAGAAAACACTATGTCACAAAGCACAAGAGAGCCACGTTGTAAACACAAAGTTCTACTTTGCTAGGAAGTACATTTTAAAAATTATTTTATTGTTGTACATATATGTTTATATTATTACATATATATGTAATATATAATATATATATGTATATATATTATATATATACACACACACAATAGATTGCCTTGCCTATGGCAAGAAGAACCTTGACACAATCAGGAATTATATAAATGTTACATTCTTAGTGTTTTGGCTTTTTGTATTTGACAGTCTGAAGAAGACATTTTTCCTATCTTGAGCATCTAAATTTCTGAATGTAACTCAATCTCCATCATATATTGTCATTATCAACTTAGAACACCTATCTAGACCTAAAAACATCTTAACCCCTAAACAATTAAGCTTCATTGTAAAGCTAAGCTACCTGGTCTTCAACTCCCTCAGGGCCAGAAGGCTGAAGAAGATACTCCAACGTTATAGAGAGTTTTGGGTGACTATTCAGGTAGAAAACTACTTTTCATTTGGTAAAGCTACTAACCTGCACTCCTGGCATACTCAGATAATCAAGTTTACTCCTTCTCAAGTCTTGGAGGAAGTACATTTTTGAGATTCAAAGTAGAATCTTCTTTGCCTTTTGTTTTGTTGGTTATTTCTGGTTCAAAGCCCTTTGCCAGAGCACATAGGAAACTTCATTTCTATTGTTTTCCTAGTCCCCAGAGGCTCGCCTCTGCTCTTCTTAGGTGTGCACTCTCACTGCTGCCTTGATCAGGTCTTTGCATTTTTGCCTTGAAGTTATCTCCTTAGCCACATCCAAAAGGAATGTCTTACGCCCCCCCATCCTGGAATACTAGAAAAGCATATTTCTTAATGTTAAGATACCTCTTTATATTTATTATGTCTGCTATGCCCTTGGTGACTTTACATCTTTTTATTTCTTACATGATCTAAGGAAAATTAAGAGTGGATTGGACTTATCTTGATAAATAGATTTTAGTAAGTTAGAATGACATAGGCTTGGAGTAAATTAATCCTAATGTCATAAAGGACAATATTGATCAGTAATTGATATATAATTACATGTGCATTACAAGTTAGTGACTTACTTATTTCTCAAAAACCTTAGTCTGCTAACATTAAAAAGGACAACAGTTATATTTCCTTCATAGAATTGTCTTAAGATTAGAAGAAATACACCAAAACTCTTTAATGAAGAATGAGGACTCAGCATTGCGCTAGCAAGGGAAGGTTTGATAAGGTAGAGACACCTGTGACCTGGCTTTATAACTACACAGGTCCTAAGTCTTGTAGGGTCTCAGTCTCCTGTGCAGAGCACGGATTCATCAATGGTGTGACGATGAAACTAAACCACGGACTCGCTGAAGATGGGGAAACACACTCTTTACTTGTAGCACTTGCCAGTCTCTATTGTTTTCGTACTTCCGCATGGCCGCTTCAGCCCAGTTGGACGCCACTGGAAGTGGCCTTGGGAGTAGATATACCATATCCTCTCCCACTCACCACTTTAAATTTCTTCCAGAAGTGGGGATGCTTATGTTTTAACGAGTCTATTGTTGTGAAAGGACTTACTGTCATAGGCATACTCTAAATGTTAGTTTAAATTTGCTTAGAAAGTGAATTCTGTGGGCAGAAAGTGGTGAAGGTAGAATTAGCCCCATGGTGACCAAAAACGTAGGGGAAGGTTCTTCTTTGTTTTTTTGTTCTTTTGTTTTTCGAGACACGGTTTCTTTGTGTAGTAGCCCTGGCTGTCCTGGACTCACTTTGGGTAGCGGGTTAGCCTCGAACTCAGAGATCTACCTTCCTTTGCCTGCCACGTGCTGGGATTAAAGTCGTGCACCACCACACCTGACTGTAGGAATGTTTTCTTTTACATGATGATCTTGGGGAATCTAAACAGCAAATACCCAGGGAGGCTCATCAGCCCCCCAAAAGCGGGAACACAGACGTGAGATATGAGGAAGGTACTGTCTGCCCCAATCTCCATAAGGCACGCAGTGGGCACCTCACACTTACCAAATGCTTCCTTTCCATCTTACATGTGTTTATTTTTTATTTTTTTCCAGTACAGGCACCAGAATTTTCTTAGCTATTTGGGCAAAGTCCTCGGAATCACCGGGGACATCTCTTTACACCCCACATATAATCCCTCCACAAAATCTTTTGGCTTAATTTGCAAGATAACTTGGCGTCTCTTTGGGCCTTTTGATGTCCTGTAGCCTGAGACACTTTAACTGGTCTCCTTGGTATTCCCTCCAGAGCTGCCAGAAGGATCCTTTAAAAATGAAAGGCAGATTTCCAGCTCCTCTTTTTTTTTTTTTTTTACTTTTAGCGAGTTGCTGCATTATTATTTCTGACTTGTCAGGCCCTTTCCCTCCAGGGCCTCCACTCTTGCTGTTCTCTTCTTCCTTACATGACTATGTGACATCTGTCACTATTTCCTATAGCTCATGTCACCTCCTCAGAGAAGCCTTCTCTGACTGCAGTCCAACAGTTTCCCTGACTATTGGGTTTAACCTGCTTGGCACTAGAGACTAAGTGAATCCATTTTTTTTTAAACAATGTTCTACTCTTTCCATTAAATGGACACTACAAGGAGGAAAGCACTTAGGTTTTATGATTTTATTTCCCAGGACACTCAGTAACTATTTAATGAAAAATGGCTTTTCCCCCTAAATGTTACTTTCTCAGTGCTGTGATCAAATGGCTGACAAAAAGCAATGTAAAGGAGGAAGGACTTATTTTCGTTCATGGTTTAGGGATCCGCCTCCACCATGACTGGGAAGGCATGCTGCTAGAAGTGGCCCACAGGCTTGTGAGGCTGCTTACTCATGTTTTGATGGGCTAAGAAGCAGAGATGCGACAGGAAGTAGGTAGGACCAAGCTATAACTCAAGACCGTCCCTCAGAGATTCACTTCCTCCAGTTAGGCTCCACCCCCGAAAGGTTCCACAACCTCCTAAAACAGCACCCCCAGATGGTGACCAAGTAGTCAAACATAGGAGTCAATGGTTTATACTCAAATAAATCATCATGTACGGGAGATTCCCAGGAGTTATAGGCGGATGTGAGGTATCTGACATGCGTGTTGTGAACTGAGCTCGTGTCTTCGGCAAGAGCAGGAGATGCACTTAACTACTGAGCCATCTCTCTTTACTAGCTTTTTTAAAATGAGCAGTGGCATGTAAGCAGTGACTTGGTTAGCATCAGTGACAACTTCACACGCCTGGGAAGAGGGACCTCAACTAGGAAACTGCCTTTATCAGATTGGACTGTGGGGATGTTTGCAGAGGGAGGCGTGCGCGGGGGCGGGGGGGGGGCATTTCCCTAATTGCTAATTGATAAAGGAGGGCCAAGTCACTGTGGGTGGTGCTATCCTTGAGCAGACAGCCTTGGATTGTATAAAAAGGTAGCTGAGCAAGCCACAGGGACTTAGGCAGTAAGCAGCTGTTTTCCGTGGTGTCTGCTCCAGTTTCTGCTCTAGGTTCCTGCTTGATTGACTGAGTCCCCGCTTGGATTCCCTCAGTGATGGCCTCTGACATGAGCTTCTAAGCTAAACAGTCGGTTTCTTCATCCAAGTTGGATTAATAAAGTTTTAAAATTCCATAAGAGAAGGCAACCTGGGATAAGCAGGAAATCATTTCGATCTTTATTTGATAATTTTTGAACAGCACCTTAATTAAAAAAAATCATCTTATATAATATATTAATACTTCATTAAATAGTTACTGTTTTTTAAAAACCAGCCTTTCTTTGGTAAGTTACGTACAACAAAAAGAAAGTTCACAGATTTTAAGTGACTGATTTGATGAGTTTGACAAACCTGTGCAACAACGAAGCAGATAGCATTTTTTTTCTGGCCAAAACTCTTTCAACAGCTCCTCACACGTCAACCCTCCTTGTTAATGCTCTGACCCCTGCGCTTCTTCGGAATGATGGGTTTCAGATTTACTTATTTCTTTTGCATACATAAATAGTTCCTTTTATTAAATTACTGAGTGGTATTCAATGGTTACCGTTCTCTTGTTCACCTGCTGTCAATAGATGTTTGATTATTTCCAATTTGCAATTGCTATGGATAGAAAAACCATGAGCATTCACCCGTTAAGTGTTGCACGGACTTTTCTTTACTCCTGAGGTGCATGGCCAAAGCACGCTCAACTGTGTAAGAAACCACTGATTTATGGTCCAGCATGGTTGCACCATTTAATATTCCTGTCAGTGGCTCTCAGGTATCTCAGTTGCTTTATATTCCACCACGACTTGATACTCTTAGTCTTTTTTATTGTGATCAGTCTACAGGGTGTTCAGTAAATACCTTATGTTGGTGAACAGTTAGCTGTAGATAGCTGTAGAATTCTGTACTACACTCACATACTGAGTGTTTTATATTTTAGCTTCTTTTGTTGCCTCCCCTCCCCTCTAGCTAATATTATCATTCCTTTAAAGGTAAGCTGGGTTTTCTCTACAGTTGTTTGTCCATTTCTTTGTCTTCATATTTTTGCAGCTTCTTTGTGTGTAGACATAGCCTTCGTTTTGTTTTTGTTTTTCCTGCTTTGTCTTTCTAAACTGAAGACTAAAATTCTTATTAAGTGCTTGCGTTTTGTAGATTTGCAGCAGGCTCCACATCAGCACAGTACAATTGATAGCATTATGCTTTGTGAATATCAAATATATTTGAACCATGTATTTAAGTCATTTAAAGTTATTTTATGATGACTTTTGGGTAATTTGTTTGTGTGCATACTTAGGGTTTTGCTCTGCCTGGACCTCAACAGGCAGTTTAGTGTTGTCTTATTTCTCTCTTGATTTCTTGGGTAGAAATTTCTGTTAGAGTATAATATTTGGAAATGTATTCATTAATTGACATGTTTAATTATGCAGTATAATCCACAATGGACTGATTTTCAGCAACTTGTTAATGTCCTTGATGGAATTCCAAAAGCAGCAACTTGAGTAAACCATACATTTATTTTGTTTAATTTATGACCTGTTTCAAAAAGAAAACATTTTAAAATGCTGCTCTCTAATTTTTAATTTTTTTTTAATTTTGGGAAAATTTTTGCTTAAGTTAACATTAAAATGTACTTTTTAATTTGTTAAAAAAATTCTTGAGATCTTCTTTGCTATTCTTGGTGCTGTCAGAGATGGAACCTGGGGTCTACCACGTTTCTATACACCAGACAAGCATTCCATCACTGAACTACGTTGTTCATCTGTTCTGACTATTTCCTTTCCTGATTCTTTGTAATGGCTCCTGGTATGAAATCCTGTTCTTTTAGATATTGCTTCTGGGTGATTAAAAAAAAATCTATACTCCTTTTTAGTTATGTCCAACTTTTTCTCTTACAAATTTAGGTGTGTGTGTGTGTGTGTGTGTGTGTGTGTGTGTGTGTGTGTGTGTG
>OU015747.1:104864505-104887263 GCA_907169655.1 Acomys percivali | reverse complement strand
TGTGTGTGTGTGTGTGTGTGTGTGTGTGTGTGTGTGTGTGTGTGTGTATGTGTGTGTGTGAGCGCCACATGTAGGTGCCTGTACTGGATCCCCTGGAGTTACAGGCAGTTGTGAACCTGACATATTTGGAACTGGGAATGAAACTCAGGGACCTGAAAGAGCAGCAAACATTCTTAACTAAGCCTGCTGAGTTTTCAATTTCAATGGCCATTGTTCTTTATTTTCCTGTTTCTTTCTTTTCATATCTCTTTTGTTTTTTAATCACATGCTAATCAATATTATAGTCTGTTTTGCTTTTTTTTTTTTTTATTTAGAATTGGTGCCGGTTCTTCCAGTGTTAGGTCAGTTGCCTGTCTCTCACTGTGGGCTGTTTTCCTGTCTAGTTGCTAAGTGTTGACTATGAATGCAGTCTTATGAAGGAGTTAGGGCAGCGTGGATGGTTCATTGGACCCTCATATCTATAATGTAGTTCACAGAGGGGATTGCATCCACTTCTGAAGGCATCCTAAAATTTGTTTGTGGGCTAATTGTTTTGAATTATGACTCATGTACCACACAGAATTTACATTTTGCTTAGGAGAATTTGTTTTCCTTTATAGACTTGGACAGATACCAAGCTTTGTTACCAATTTTCTGGGCTAGTAGCAGGAATTTCTGCCGAGCCTTGTTTTCCTGATAAAGTTCCATTTTAAAAGGCTACTCTGTAGTAACTCTCTGACCCCAAGAGCCTGTGACCATAAAAATTGTACCCATGTGGATATTAAAATCTCAGTAGCCAAGACTTGTATCAGGTTTTTTGTGTTGCTATGGTAACAACTGGTGTTTATTTCTGGTTTGAGTTCCCTTATTATTTCTGGCATTTGGGAGATTTCCCTTTATTCTCACCATCAAACTTGGCTATTGATTAAAAAGAAAAATTTATATTTTGTCTAGTGTTTCTGTTTGGCGGAAGGAAGATCTTTCATGTCCTGCAGTCTGTCATAATACTAAAGGCCGTGCCTCATAGCCCTGCACATTTCCTTGCCTCTGTGTTTGTTTCCTATGCATGAATCTGTCCTATTAGAGAGAGATCTTTGTTGTAAAACATCTTCCTGCAAAGAAATCCCCAGGCCCAGATGATTTCTCAGGAAAGCACCATCAAGGAGAAAGAGCCATGGTTTCACAGAGGTATTTCCTGGCAATAGAAGAAAAGGGAATGGTTTTCATGATGCTAGCATAGCTCTAGTGTCAGCTGTGTGATAAAGGAGACTACAGGAAAGAAAAGGCCTTTAATAAATCTGTTTGAGAAACTCCTCAAGTGAATTATAACAGGCTAATGGGATGGTATGTAAAAAGAAGCTTATGCAATGACTGGGTTGTTTTATCTTAGGAACCAAAAGATTACTTAAGACTGGAAAAGAAGTAATCACATTGTAATATTAGTGAATAAAAGGAGAAAAATCACATAATCATATTAGTACATACACATACATAGTGTTTGACATAATTATTCATGTTGATTGGCAAACAGCACCAGAAAAATTAGGAGTGCATGGAATGGAACTACTTGAATCTGAAAAGCACCTTCAAACACTGAAATTAATCATAATAGTTAGTCGTTAATTCTTTTACATTGCAATGAAGATAAAAAGTGGCATGAGCAATGTGTAAGTGCATTTAAATGATGCTTCCGATTTCATCTCTAATAATATTTCTGCTTCTGTCTTCTCATGAACATCTTAGATCAGTTTTTCAGTTTTAGGAAAACTTCATGAAGTTTCTTTTTTAATCACCTGAATATCTAAATGTTTTTGCTTTCTGTTTTAAGTTTTGCCTCCTACATTTTATTGCTTCTCAGCTTCTGCAACCCTTAGTTTTTTCTGCTGTTCCCTTTGGATTTGTAAAATTCAATATTTTTCTTTCTCATTTATAATGCATATATTTAAAGCCTTTAGCTTTAATAATTAGTTTCATGAACCATTTTAGTTGTAACTTAATGAATTTGATCTCCTGCATTTGTGTTATAATTTACTTCTAAAATAGCTCACAATTTGCATTGTATCTCTAGTGATCAGCTCTTAAGAGCATGTTTATTAACTCCAATGAGACATGCCACCCTTTCAGGGGAGCTATTGCCAATCTGATGAATGATAACATGTGCTGGTGAAAATACGGAACAAAAGAAACTTCTGTACAGATTGTAGGAAAAAATAGTACAGCTATTATAAAAACTATGTTCCTCAGAAACATAAAGCTGGAATTGCCACATGATCTAACAGTCATACTTCTAGGTTATTTGCCCTGAGGATTTGAAGCCAGCACATTCCAAGGACCATTGTGTTTCCGTGTTGTATTGTAATATTTCTGATAGCTCATTTATAAAGCAGTAATATTTATATTGTATTTTAAATGACTTGTTTTAAACATATTATAATGACATATGAATGTATTGTTGTGATTATAAATGGCTTATTTACAATGTCTGTATTACTTATAATAGTTAACTATGGTAAATGAAATGAAAGCCATGCACAGAAAACAGAAATATTGCATGTTTTCACTTATCTATAGACTCTTAAACAAGTGAATCCATAGATGCAAAGAGTAGGGATTAATTAACAGAGGCTGGAGGGGATGGGAAAACAGTGGTCAAATGCTATTGGGTTTCAGGTAGACAAAAAGAGGTAATATTAAAAAATATTTTCAAGCTGGGTGTGGTGGCGCATGCCTTTAATCCCAGCACTGTGGGGGCAAAGGAAGGTGGATTTCTATGAGTTCAAGGCCAGCTTGGTCTACAAAGTGAGTCTAGGACAGCCAGGGGTATTACACAGAGAAACCTTGTCTTGAAACACACATACATACACACACACAAACCAAGCCATGCTAAATGAAATTTCCCATATAAAAATTACTATTTCAAGAGACATTTGTTTGAAAAAACGATGGCTTTTAGATTTCAACATATGTACCTTAAAAATAGTTGAGACTTCTTAGGTGTGAGAGTTAGTTTTGATTGTCCATTTGATGCAATCTAGAGTCTCCAAGGAAGAGAGTCTCAGGGAGAGACTGTCTCAGTCAGGTTGGTTTGTAGGGGCATTCTTTGGGGGACTTACCTGGATTCTATTAGTTGACATGGAGAACCTGTCCACTGTGGGTGGTGTCATTCCCTAGGCAGAAGGTCCTGAAGTGTGTGAGTGGGGAAGGTGGTGAGCTCAGTGCCAGCACACATGCACTCATTCTTTCTCTGTTCTTGATTGTACATGTGACTCACTGTGCCTTGCCTTCTCTGCCATGATGAACCATAACCTGGAACTGAGAGCTAAAACAAGCCATTTCTCCCTAAGTTTCTTATTGTCAAGATATATTATCACAGCAACAGAAATGAAATTCAGACACCAAAGAAACCAATTTGGTTACTTCTTAGTTTATAAACACGGTGGATGCACTTGAAAAGTTTTGTTGCATTAATTTTTCTGAAAAGTGAACAAATGTCTTTTTACCCTAGGCACGGGACCAAAGACATACTAAGGAAACAATTCAGTCAAAGTTTAGCAGAGGGAACCAATGTGACTATTGAAGTTACGTATAGGAGCATGAGGGAGAGGCTAGGTAGAACTGTAGGTGACTCAGAGGTCAAGCAGCATAGTTGGGTAGTCATATTGCACAGAGAGGTGATGTAGTACTAGGTAAAAATGTCGCAGCCTCTGGAGAAGTTAGCATGGGTTTTAATACTTACTCTATTCATAACTGGCTCTTTAAATTTGAGTATAACCCATCTTCTTTATCTTTTGAATGTATATTCTGATGATATGTCCTCTTAGAATACTTTTCAGGTTTAAATTACCAGCAAAGTACTTAGAACTGTGTTTAGAAAACACTAAAGGTGCATAATATAGAAATTACCATTTCTCAATCTGTATTTCTGTTTACCTTTATTTTCTTAGCTCCATTAGTTTGGGGTGGTATTATATTTAATCCACTTACTGTAACATGCTTTTCCATTGATGTTTTGATCTGCCTTTGTTAACTGTGTTTGAAGCTGTAATGTGTAAATATAGAGTTAGCACATTTACTTAGTGTATAATCATTTTGGTATTACATGCTAACATCCATTGGATCGAGGGCCCCTTCTTAGTCTGTGTGGATATAGAAAGTCATACCATGTACTGCAAGCGATGTGTTCTGTAGCCCGCTTAGGCAGGTATTCAGTACAGCCCAAAGAGGGCTGTATCGCTGGCATCCCTGGACCAGGGCATGCTTGGAAGGTTGTTTTTCACTGCCTTTCTACTGCAAGGTGCTGCCGAGCCTCAGGATGCAGTACTAAGGTAAGACTCTGGAAGAGTTTGGCTGCTGTGAGACCTCCATGAGCTACAAGGATACTCCTGTATGAAGTCAGAAAACCTAGATGAAAAGCCTCAACTACAGAGCCATGGGCTGCCTGAGGAGATCCAGCAGTTCCAAAACTGTACATCTCGAGTTCAGGTGTGAGCTGAAGAATTTGGAGGCTAGGCATACCTGATGAGATCAGAGGGCATGGGGAGTCCTCAGGGATAGGGTTTCTGAAGCCAGTGGGGCTCCAGAGAGAAGGGCATATAATCTGAAGGGATTTCTCATGTGAGGAGCAAAGGCAATTCAAAACTCTGCACAACCCAGCAACCTTAGAAAGCAAGGGCTTTTCTAACGTATTGCACAGCGTGGGCATAGAATGCTCATACATTAAGCCAACGAGGTAGGGTTAATGAGTTTGGGAGGCAAAGCCTGGAGAGACTCTGTAAGTTAAAGGCTTCACATGATGACCTTGGTAAAAATTCTGGAAGTAGAGAGAGTCGTTAAAGAATGCAGCCAGCCTGACTTCCGGTGATTGCCCTTTATACATGTATTCTTCAGTCAGACTGACTAACCTCAAGATTCTGTTTCATCCCAGCCTTTCTTAGGGCCCCAGGGAAAGACCATAGGTCCAGAAAAGACACAACTTTGAGTCAGAAGAAGTCAGATCTGGAATGTTTCTTACTAAGTAGTAAGACTGTGGGCAATTTACTTACTGGCCCCCCTCTCCCTGGGTGTGTCTATCTATCTCTGTTTTACTTCAGAGGCAAAACCCAAACAAAATAAAAACAGCAAAAAGCTCCCCACAACAAAATCATAAAGGGAGGAGTACTTCCAGCATCTTCTCCTGTAAACTGTTAAAAGGTTTAAGAGAAACAGAAATACTGATAACATGTGGCCAGTAACTATCCACCTCTTTCTTTTGTATCTCTCTTCTTTATCATGTCTCTCTAAATATTCAAGTCAAACTGCTTCACACACACACACACACACACACACACACACACACACACACACACACACACACACACTTTTTTCTTTTTATTTACAAGTCACAGACCTCGTAGGTCCACTTATGAGAATCTGTTACCCTTTCCCAGTTATCGCCATTCTCCTCCCTTTGGCAACAGCGTCCTTCTTGGTCTCTGGCAATCTCTCTTCCCCTGACGTGACAACCATGGCTATCTAAAAATGCCATCAATAAGGTAGCAACCTTTCAACAGCTTCCCCTAAGTTTGAGTTCATACAAAATTCTTCCCATGTGATCTGTCCCCTGAATACTTCTCCATGATCTCCCTTTCTTTTCTTCCCTCTAGTCTTCTTTCAAATGCTGTGTTATACGCAGGGCATTCTTGGTACAATTTCATTGCCCTTGGTCTTATTCCCTTTGCCAAGAGTGCTGTCAAGTCTCACCTCAAATGTTCAAAATAATTTTTTTTCTTGTCCATTTATCTGAAGTTGTCTCTCCTATTCCCATATTGTTCTCCACTAGTTTCCTTGTGTAATTTATTAAAAAGCATTGCAATTATCTAACTGATTACCATATATGTTTAAATATGTATGTTTGATTGTTATTTTCTTCCTCTACAGTGTATAAGTTTTATCTATCTTGATCAATTCTTTAAATAGTACCTGACACTGGGTAAATGCCAAAATGTATTTGCTGAATGCATAGATGAATAAATGAATAAATACTTTCTTTAGAAGGCCTTTTTATAGTACCTCAATTCCCCCTTTTGGGATCCCTACTCTATTTAGAATCCATTTCTTTCAATATTATCATGTTCCTTGCATTTTGTTTGTGTGTATTCCTAAGTATGCTCTACCAGACTGTAGGGTACTGGGGGGGCAGGGGCACAGAATTAGAGAACAGATGTTCATTAAATATTTGTTGAACTCATAGATCAACCACACTTGATAACATTTCTCAGAGCTATTAGAATATAGATAGAAGAGACCACATTAAGTACAGCTACACCTTGGCTCGCTGCCACTTCTCCACATGTGTGGACAGTTGTGGCATTTGGATTTAGATGAGCTTTTTGAAGAATAGGGATATTCTTTAAGACTGTTTAGGGGTACAGTTGTATAAATGGTCCTGAAAACAAGTCCAGACATCCAGTAAGTCTAAGAATCACATATGTCAGTCTAAGAGCCAACACCAGGTTATAGAGAAGGTATTTTAACAACTCATTCAAGTCAAAGTCTTCAAGGGCAGTGCACAGCGGAACTCAGTAGGAGAGAAGTGGGAAAGACTCCAGAGCATTGGAGGCCCTGAGGGTGTGAGTGGAGGGCCTGTCTGACACCAGAGAGAGGGCTTTTTAAAGATACAGCACACATTGTGCAAATGGAAGAATAAAGCCACGAAGAAGGAAACATCATTGACAATATTTCACTTATTCTTCTATGCACACACACGTTTATTAAATATTTGTCATCTTTTTATGCCTTAAGTTGTACTTGGTACACAGAATACAGCACTTAGTAAGACAGAAGATCCTATCCCTTATAGAGTTCTTAATCTGTTAAGAAAATAGAAAACAGTAGCACCATTGATACTGATCTAATACTAATAGCAATAACTGGATATGGAGAATCTTGGCCTAATGGCTTATGCTCATCGATACATAGTTGCATCAGGTGCTCCTCTTAGCACTTCACATGCATTGTCACATTTGAGCCTCATAATTATTCTCCAGAGCAAGTATTATTATTGTTGTCTCTGTGTAAAACAGAGGGCTAGAAAATTAAACTTAAACTATTCAGTAACTATTTCACAACTAGTAATGGTAGGTCCAGTGTTTGAAACCCTTTTTAATTTGGAGACTCAATACTTGTAATCAAGCTTGTTCCACATCCCCACTGCCTATTATCATCTCTGGTCTTTGGTAGGAAATGGGATTGGATCTGGTACAAGTAGCCAAGAAGAGGTTGCCTAAGCAGAGATGTTGCGTAAGACCTAGGTGAAGGAAAGTATGTCTGGTGGCTGTCAGGGACTGGGAGTGAGACAGAGCTAGGGCGCTCATGAATCAGAGGTGCAAAGGAAATGACTAAGCTGTAGAGCAACCAGACATTCAAAGAGGAGTGACTGCCCGTTTCTGTTGGTTGGTGTGTCAATTTTTACTGGGACCCAAAGTAGATATGCTGAAGATGCTAGCCCTGTAATCTTATCACTAGGCAAGGGCCTCTCTTCTAAGATCCATACACCGACCTATCTTTCCTGATCACGTTCTTTTTTTTAAAATTTTGTTTTTTTAATTAATTTATTCAGGTTACAACTCAATTGTTCCCTCATCACTCATATCCTTCCATTCCTCCTACCCCCCCCCATCCGATTACCCTCCCTTAGGTCTATGTCTGAGGGGGATCTCCTCCCCCACTTTATGGTCACAGGCTAACTAGTCTCATCCTGGTAGTCTGCCTATTCTTTCTTTGAGTGCCACCAGGCCTCCCCACCAAGGGGAGGTTGTCAAATATGGGGCACCAGAGCTCATGTCAGAGTTAGTTCCTGCTCTCCACATAACTGTGGAGAATGTCCTGTCCATTGGCTAGATCAGAGTAGGGGTTTAGTGCTTACTACTTGCATTGTCCTTGGTTGGTGCAGTAGTTTGGGCAGACACCCGTGGGCCCTGCCTGATCACATTCTTTTCTGTTTTTTTGTGTCTAAAGTCAAATCTTTTCCCATGCTGACATCATGTAGTGTGACAGGGTGTCTGGACCAGATCCTCATTTCTCATTGTGATTTCACTTACTGCTCATTAACTTCTCCAAGAAAGGATTAACTTAGTATAGTATATGAAAAATTGGTAAATGAATGAAATGAAATGTAAAAAAATACAGTAAATGAAAAATAGCCTAGCAAACCATTTTATGGCTCAGGAAGTACATATTAAGTATAATAAATGTTATTAGAGGGAATAAAAATGTGACCAAATGGCAACTGCTCTGTCTTTAGACAGTTAGGCCGTTTTGGTGATATAGGAGATGGGAACTTTAAAGAACACAGAATCTGGGGATAATTTATCTGTGACTTCTGGTGGTGACTTTAGAACGAGTGTTTCTAACTTTGTTAATGCTAATCATATGGCATAATTAATCTCAGAAAAGCACTAAGTTTAAGTGCTTTGGTAGGAGAAAAAAAAATAGTGCTGAGTTAGAAGTCAAGTCTGAAATCAGTGTCCATTGTTGCAATTGGCCATGTACAGCAACAGTTTCCTGGCCTGCCACCGTGCCTAAGCAGTGTTGCGGCACGCATTCCAGCTTTTGTACTGGTAAGCGACCAGATGGCTTTTTTTGTAGTTTCTGTAATTCGCACACTGGGGGATAGAGAGGAGAGGGATGTATCCCAACAATGATTTCTTTCGTTTCTAGGAAAGGCCTTACTTACACTCTCCCTTACATTGTAGCGCAGCCTGGAAGGAATAAGTGACATTATTATTACTTTCCAAAAGGGGCAACTTGTATAATTTAAAGCCAGAGCTTCCTGATCTTTTGGGGGGTTGGGAGTTACATACTGTAGTCATTTGTATCAATGAGGCTGAAGTTTCATCAGAAAAAGGATCTTTCAGAAGTCGTGTAGGACTTTCACTTGTGAGTGCAAGTGTGTGTTGAGTGGACATCTTCTGATAGAGCATGCATGGGGTTTCACACTTATCGTGGGCACGGCTATAATTGAAGTGGCTAAGATTAGTGCTACCTGAAAACTGTAGTTGTGATCCTTGTGCCTTCTAGAAAACAAGCAAAATGGGGGGTGGGGGGGGGGGGGATCTGGACGTATCACCAGGTTAATCAAAGAGGGAGTTGTGTCCTTCTTAGTGACAAAAGCCAGGTAGAGAGGGTAACAAGAGAGGGCTGGATTGATCCCAGCAATGGTGACCATAAGCATTAGATATATCATCAATGGATCCATTTAGCACTGGCCTTGATAACAACTGTATTATTTTAGCAGCTTTGGCTCAAGGCTTTCCGTGCAGATGAGATTCCAGCGTTGGTTAGGATCAGAGGTTGGTCCCAGGCATTTCAACACTCAAGAGTTTTAGACAAATGTTTGCAATTCGTGAAACACTTTAAAAAGTATATATTCTTGTCTAATCTCCTTGTCTTCCTCAGACCAGAGGAAGTTTTTCTTGGCTAACTTCTCTGTCCTTTCATTTATATTCCTAGAGTTCAGAGGTCAAGAAACTGGGTTACAGATGCTAGAAGGATAGAGATCTAGCCTGTGGGTGGAGGTGCCTGGAAAACTCGACTTGATTCTAGCGTACTTAAATCCCAGGATATTAATATATTGGTCATACCTGCCTTTCTGCAGCCAAGAACAGGGGCTCTCAGAGGCCCTTGGTGACTTTGAAGATGACATTTAAGACAGACTGATGAGCACAAAGGTAAATTTAGGTTTTGGGGTTTTCCACAGCTAATGTTGGAGGCCAAAAATTGGCAGGAATTACAGAGAAACAAAAGGCTGATTCCAAAATTAAAGCTTTAGTGACTGAAAAGATCTGCTTGAGGGAGGATCACAATAATCAGTCTGAAGGTAGAGACAAAGGAATAATTTTTAACAAAATGACGTCCTTGCCTTGTCCTCTGGCTGGAGGCTGGCTTTATTACTCTAGGAACATAATGGTATCTCTTCCTAAAATGCTTAGCACAAACAGAAGGCGATGCCACACTTTGATAAGACCACATACCTCTTATGTATTGTAGAGAACAATAACAGAGCAGATACATAAAAATCAAAACCCCAGCAAGGGCTAATGCCCACTGTCTCATTTGAATCTCATAATCTTGTTACAAGATGGGTAACATCTTGTATACCCCTTTCATAGTTGAATAGATAAGGTTGAGGAATTATATAAATAACCTGAAATCATTCATACTTTATTTTCCTTGTTACATAATTATTCGGGCTCTGTTTGGTATAGTATAATATTTAAAATATGTATAATTTAGACAACATGGGCACACATAATATGAAGAATGCCTATATAGAGTGGTTTAGGCAAGCCATTTACTCAGATCAGAATGGAAAAAGTGCTCGTAGACTTAAGAAACTGCATGGTAATCCTGAGATAGGTCCTTGAAGATATACACTTGTATCCATGATGGGAAGGAACCAACTGTCCTGAGTGGAGAACAAATATCTTCATTTTAAAATAGTTTATAACTCCCTTAGCTGATTTCTTGAGTTAACAAATAGAGTCTGGTAGGATAAACACAGGAAAGGTAAACATATACCTAAGTGCTGTACTAACGGACATTTTGAGAAGAGAAACATGCAATTTTGTACTTCTATGCACACTGAAATGGAAGGTAAGGGGAGACAGTGCACCTGTGGGTGGTATGGTTCAACGGTACAAGAAAGGCTCAGTAGAAATCCCAGTACACTCAGAGTTGATGGATCTACAACCAATATTTATGGAAGAAATTGGGATTATGGTGACTAATATTTTAATGTGATGCTTTTAAAACCACAGATCTGTAACAGAGTTACTATTAATGTCATCTTTGGAAATGATTGTCGACCATCTTGATCTCTATCAATTTCACTGTGCTCCTCATGTTTATAACACAGACTTTCTTCTGAGCACACACTTCTTGCTTCCTGACTGATGAGACTAATGCTAACATAAAAATATTTAGTTTACTCTCACCCTGCCCCTCCCCCACTGATCTCCTGTTGCTGATGTAAACAAGTGCTGCAATACTTAGAGAAGTGCTGCTGACAGGCTCCAGTGATCTGACTATGTGTGAAACACATAAATGAGGACTCATTTATGTATGAATACAGTCCATATAAACTGTAGGTAAGTTAGTATAAGGGTATTTGATTATGGCATTTAGTGCTAATGAAAGCAGATGAGCAATGTTTATTTTTCAAATTTACAATTGCACTTCATGGATGTGTCAATCATGGTACAGCCCAGGCCTTAGCATCAACAATTAATAAATGGGACCTCATGAGGCTGAGAAGCTTCTGTAAGGCAGGTGACACTGTCAAGAGAACAAAGCGACAGCCTACAGACTGGGAAAAGATCTTCACCAACCCTTCATCTGACAAAGGTCTAATATCCAAAATATATAAAGAACTCAAGAAATTAAACACTATCAAACCAAATAACCCAATAGAGAAATGGGGCTCAGAACTAAACAGAGAATTCTCAATAGAGGAACATCAAATGGTGGAGAAACACTTAAAGAAATGCTCGACCTCCTTAGTCATCAGAGAAATGCAAATCAAAACGACACTGAGATTCCATCTTACACCCATCAGAATGGCTAAGATCAATAATTCAACTGATACCACATGCTGGTGAGGATGTGGAGAGAGAGGAACACTCCTTCATTGCTGGTGGGAATGCAAACTAGTACAACCACTTTGGAAATCTATCTGGCGCTTTCTCAGAAAAATGGGAATAGGGCTTCCTCAAGACCCAGCTATTCCACTCCTTGGAATATACCCAGAAGATGCACTACCACACAACAGGGACATATGCTCAACCATGTTCATAGCTGCCTTATTCATAATAGCCAGAACATGGAAACAACCTACGTGTCCATCAGTAGAAGAATGGATAAAGAAACTGTGGTATATTTACACTATGGAATACTACTCAGCTATTAAAAACAAGGAATTTCCGAAATTTGTGGACAAATGGATCGATCTAGAAATTATCATAATGAGTGAGTTCACCCAGAAGCAAAAAGAGTCAAATGGTATATACTCACTTATATCGAGACACTAGGCCAAGGGTACGCCCCCATGATAAACTTTACCTACCAAGAAAGTGGGTCAGAGGGGAGAAAATCCTATTGAGACTTTAGGGGTGAGAAGCCAGGAAGAATGAGGAAATAGAGGGATCCAGTGGGTCCTGGAAAAATACAGGCGGGTCTGGGCCCTCTAGTCCTCCTCAAACTATGGCACCAGCGAAGGAAAATATAGCAGTAAACTTCGAACCCCTACCCAGTCTAGCCGATGGACAGGACATTCTCCACCGTTAAGTGGAGAAGGGGATCTGACTTTCACACAAACTCTGGTGCCCCATATCGGACCATGTCCCTTGGATGGGGAGGCCTGGTGGCACTCAGAGGAAAGATAATAAGTCACCAAGAAGAGACTTGATACCCTAGGAGCATATACAGGGGGAGGAGGTCCCCCTCAGTCACAGACATAGGGGAAGGGAGTAGAGGGGGAAACGGGAGGGAGGAAGGAAGGGGAGGATACAAGGGATGGGCTAACAATTTAGATGTAATATGAATAAATTAATAAATAAATTAATTAATTAAAAAAAAAAAGAAATATCTAAGTGACTCTTTCCTATTCACAGACACTTCTGGAAGACAGCTCCGTAAAGAGCATCACTGATTCCACAGGGAAAATGCCTAAGGCTAAGGGAGGCAACTTCATGGGCTGCTTGGTAATCTGTAACTTGGCATCATGCCAGATAACAAGCTGGACTACTCAGGTTATCTTTTGGCAATTTAAATGGAGGAAATATGCACATGATCAAGGCATCACAGTAATAAATCAACTCAAAGGTTGGGAAGGAGCTAATCCAGAAAATAAAGAGAGTCATGGTAGAGCTGGAGAGTTTGGCCAGTGTATGCTATGCTGGAGTTTCTTAAGCATGAGAGGTGGAGGAAAAGCAGGAGGGGGAGAGAAGGAAACTGATAATAATAGTAGTATCGGGTATCACTTAGTGCTTTCGAAGTACTAGACACTATTCTAGAAATCCCACACGTTTTATTTTAGTTAATGTCAACTGTCATGGTTAATATTGATTGCCAGCTTGGCAGGATTTCAAATTACCCAGGAGTCAGATAGCCTGCATATCAGATATTGACATTACAATTGATAACAGTAGCGAAATTACAGTTATGACGTATCAGTTAATTTTATAGCTTGGGGTCACCACAACATGAGGAACTAAATTAAAGGATCACTGCATTAGGAAGGTGGAGAACCATTGCTCTAAAGGCTTACAAAACCAAGGAGACTTCTAGGTTTGGAAACCCAGGAGGCTAGGATTCTCAGACCTAAGGTCCTAAGGGTTACTGTCTGAGGGTGAGACAAGTACAAGCTGACGCTTCTTTCCTCCAGCCTCAAGGGATTTCACCAGAAACCATTTTAGTAAATTGGGTGTGGTGGCACACATCCGTAATGCCTGCACTTAGGAGGCGGAGTCAGGTGGATCAAGATTAACCTTGGCTACAGTTTGTTCAAGGTCAGCCTTAGATACAAGAGCTCGTGTGTCTCAAAACCAAAAGTTATTCTAGTGCTGAATGGACGATGCCTCAAAATCATACAAGTAAAATAAATCATTGAGAACTTTTTAGCAAAATCCTGGTTCCTATGTGTGTTTAGCAGAAGCAAATAATTCTAGGCAACTAGTAACTCATATACATAAAATGACATACTCACAGTCTAATTTAATCAATTACCCAGGGAATTATTGAGTTAAAAGAAGATGTCCACAAAAAGTCAGAGTTTCATAAGTTTCAGACTGGTTATATAATCAAATCTTTTCTTTAAAGAAATAAAACAACCAACATCAAACTAAATGGTGAGAAACTTAAATCAATTCCACTGAAATCAGGGACATGACAAGGCTGTCCACTCTCTCTGTATCTCTTCAACATGGTGCTTAAAGTCCTAGCTAGAACAATAAGGCAACTAAAGGAGATCAAAGGGATACAAATTGGAAAGGAAGAAGTAAAAGATTCACTATTCGCACATGATGTAATAGTATACATTAGTGACCCCAAAAATTCTACCAAAGAACTTCTACAGCTCATAAACACCTTCAGCAAAGTGGCTAGATATAAAATCAACTCTAAAAAAAATTAGTTGCCCTCCTTTATGCAAAAGACAAACAGGCTGAGAAAGACATCCTTTACAATAGCTACAAAACCCATAAAATATCTTGGTGTAACTCTAACCAAGCAAGTGAAAGACTTGTATGAAAAAAAACTTCAAGTCTCTGAAGAAAGAAATGGAGGAAGATATCAGAAGATGGAAAGATCTCCCATGCTTATGGATCTGTAGGATTAACATAGTAAAAACAGCCATCTTATCAAAAGCAATCTACAGATTCAATGCAATTCCTATCAAAATACCAACATAATTCATTATAGACCTTAAAGAACAATTCTCAACTTCATATGGAAAAACAAATAACCCTGAGTAGCTAAGGCAATTATATACAATAAAATATCTTCTGGAGGTATCTCCATCCCTGATCTCATGCTGCACTACAGAGCAACAGTAATAAAAACAGCAGGGTACTGGCATAGAAACAGACAAGTGGATCAATGGAATTGAATTGGAGACACAGAAATAAACCCACACACCTATGGACACTTGACTTTTGACAAAGAAGCCAAAACCATACAATGGAAAAAAGATAGCATCTTCAACAAATAGTGCTAGTCTAACTGGATGTCTATGTATAGAAAAATGCAAATAGAGTCTTATTTATCACTGTGTACAAAACTAAAGTTCAAGAGGACTAAAGATCTCAACATAAAACAACCAGACACACTAAATCTGTTAGAAGAAAAAGTGGGGAAGAGCCTTGAGCTTATTGGCACAGGAGACAACTTTCTCAACAGAATGCCAACAGCTCAGGATCTAGGATCAACAATTAATAAATGGGACCTCATGAAAATGAAAAGCTTCTGTAAGGTAAAGGACACTGTCAACAGAACAAAACAACAGCCAACAGACTGGGAAAAGATCTTCACCAATGCTACATCTGACTCAGGGATAATATCCAAAATATATAAAGAACTCCAGAAATTAAATACCACCAAACCAAATAATACAAACACAAAATGGAGTACCAGAACTAAACAGAATTCTCAACAAAGCAATACCAAATGGCTGAGAAACACTTAAAAGAAATGCCCAGTATCCCTATTCATCAGGGAAATGGAAATCAAAATGACTCTGAGATTCTATCCAACACCTATCAGAATGGCTAAGATAAAAAATTCAAGTGACAGCACATGCTGGTGTGAATGTGGAGAAAAGGGAACAGTCTTCCGTTGCTGATGGGAGGGCAAACTTGTACAACTACTTTGGAAATCAATCTGGCACTTTCTCAGAAAATTGGGAATAGTTCTACTTCAAGACCCAGCCATACCACTCCTGGGCATGTACCTGAAAGATGTTCCATCATTCAACAAGGACATTTGCTCAACTGTGTTCATAGCAGCTTTCTTTATAATAGGTGGAATCTGGAAACAGCCTAGATGTCCCTTAACTAAAGAATGGATAAAGAAATTGTGATACATTTACACAATGGAATCCTACTCAGCTATTAAAAACAAGGAAATCTTGAAATGTACAGGCAAATGGATGGAACTAGAAAAGATCTTTCTGAGTGAGGTAACCCAGACCCAGAAAGACACACAGGGTACATGCTCACTTATAAGTAGATATTAGCCACATAATACAGGATAACCACACTACAATTCACAGACCTAAAGAAACTAAATAGCAAGGAGGGCCCTAGATAGAATGCTTAATTCTTATTCAGAAGGACAAACAGAATAGACATCAAAAGCAGTTGAAGAGAAGGAACAGGACGGGAATGTACCATAGAGATCTTCTGAAAAACTCCACTCAACAGAGGAGTCTAAGTAGATGCTGATACAGCCAAACTTTGGGGTGGAAGTCAGGGAGCCTCATGGAAGAGTTTGGTATAGAAGGACCTGGAGGGGACAGGAGCTCCACAAGGAGACCAAGAGAACCAACAAACCCAGGAGGAGGGGGGTGCTGCAGAGACTGATACACCAGCTAAGGACCATGCATGGTGAGGATCTAGACCCTCTGCTTAGATATAGTAGATAGGCAGCACAGTCTCCTTGTGGGTCCCATAAAACAGGGAGTAGGAAGTATTTCTGACATGGACTCTGGCCCCCTAACGTTGATTATTTCCCCCAGTGGGGCAGCCTTGCCAGGCCACAGAGGAAGAGGATACAGGCATTTCAGATGAGACTTGATAGGCTGGGGTCAGATGTTAGGGGAGGAGGGCTCTCCTTTCTGAGGACTAAGGGAGGGGGAGGGAGCATAATGGAAGGAGGGTGAGACTGGGAGGAGATGAGGGAGGGGCCTACAACAGGGATATAAAGTGAACAAATAAAACAAAAAGAAATGAAACAATCTTCAAATGTTTTCAGGTGACAGAAAGTCAAAATTCTAGGAGATAGGAGGTTAGGTCGTGTCTATAAAAGCAATATATCAAAGGAGCTCAACTAAGGGAGTAATGGTGAAATTTTTGCCTCTGCTTGGATTTCCCCTTCCATTTCTTTTACTTCCTAGCAGGGCAGCATTGTGTTGTCCAGGCTGGCCATGGACTCTCAGTTCTCCTACCTCCTGAATACTAGAACCACAAGCAAGAGTGGCAGGTTGTTTGTTTGTTTGGTTTTTTAACATTTAAAGTTCTAGGACAATGTCATGCACATATAGAATATGTTGTGTGATCATAGTCACCTTACTCCAGTACCTCCTCCTCTCTTCTCCCATTCCTGGTGATGCCCCTTTCCCAAACTGGTCACCCCTCCAGCATCTATGGGATGTGTGTGTGTGTGTGTGTGTGTGTGTGTGTGTGTGTGTGTGTGTGTAAGTTGATACAGCTGCTGTGTGATCATGATCGTGTCAGCCATGTCATATCTGGAAGGCAACACCCCACTCCATTCTCCACCATCTTTTCCCCATCCCTTCTTGGGTGTTGTTTCCTGAGTCTTGGAGGGTAATAAAGCTGTCACGTTTAGAGCTAAGCTTCAACAGTTACTTCTCCTCAGCAGATTAATACTGTGGGACTCTGTATAAACCATTACCCTCTGCAAATAGAAACTTCTCCAACCCAGAAGAGAACAACAGTAGTCTAATGGTGTAAACACTTAATACAACATCAGTAGTATCTTCTCCCTTGGGGCTTGTGACCTTCTCAGCCATAGAGTTTTGACCAGGTTTGCAGGACCAGACATGTGTTCTGTCTTATAAAGCAGACCTCTAACCCAATCTGAAAGTGAGTGGATACCCCCTAAATAGTCTTGACACTGTTGCACCAGTGAGTGTATCTTGTCTGTCAGGTTGGTATTGTAGTGTGAGGAGATCCATAGCTGGGAAAGACCTTTAATGATTTTTCAGAAACCTGCAGAGCATCTTTTGGTACTATGAATGCTAGCCAGCAGAGAGGAAGCTTCCAGCTAGGTTCCAGTGTCATTTCTTCATCTCCTGCATCCAAAACACATGGTGTTTCAGCAATAGGATCTTACTCTATAGTTTCAAGAGCAATGGCAATAGCACTTATTGATTTGGAAGCCTCTGGTGGCTTTTTGGCCAACAGCTCACAGGGAAGAATCTCATACCCGGTTATGGGATTTTTAAAAAAAATTTTTGTGGCTTCTGCCAGCATCATCATTAACCCATACAGGATGTAATATCAACCATCAATTCTTTGGATGAGATTTTGTGAGGTATAATTTATGCAGTTAACTCTAGACTTAAATATAATGAACATAATGGCATACACCTGTAATTCCATCTACTGAGGAGGGGGATCTGAGTTGAGGCATTATAATTTTAAGAATGACCCTGGCTAGAGGGAGATCCTGTATCAATATTAATAATATTATCAATTTAAAATTAGAATTAAATATAAATTGCCAATGTATGAAGATAATTTCAAATGCTTTAAACATACATTAAATTTGTCTTTCGGTTTCTGTATCCACTTGAAATACAGATACAGATAAACAGAACAAGGCCTTTTACCTGTTGGTCTTCATATGTCATGAACTCTTGGGTTTTAAAGGTGAATATTTTAGTTAAATGTTGTCAGTTTCCCATCCTACTTATGAAGTTTAATTAAGTGTTTGAAGAGTATAAATAACATTGGGGAAAATGCAAAGATAAGACAGTAGAAACAATTTTGGAAATGTGTATATGATGCAACAGTCTCACAATCTGTGTCCTCAGAAAATCACCTCAGTTTTCTGAACTGCTACATTTTCATCTGGGGCTAACTATGTGGAAAGGATGGAACCATTGTATTTTGCCCATGAATAGAGGTATCTGCAGATGTTGGCTATGTCATGTCCAATTCATCCCTGGAGATGCTAATTATTCTTCAAGAATGTGGTAATGAGGTGAAACACACTATGCGCCAGCAGGCCTAATAGATCGTATTTCCTATCACTCATTCAAATCAGTGCATTAATTCTCATTACAAGATAAAGCCAGAGATAGAAGCGGAGGCAAATTATGGGGAAAGGAGAGTCTAGCAAGTACAGGCAGCAAGCCACACAATAGTTGGCTCTTGAAATGCTGATCTCATTAACTTGTAGCCAGACTTGCTGAAAGATGGCTATCAGAGGAAAAACAAAAATCCCCTCGATGGTGCAATATTCATGTTAATAGCCCTTAGCAAGGAAAAAACATACAGTTCAAGTCCAATGCCATAAAGGATAATTCCTTTAAATGCAGCGTTAAACCAGAGGGAGGAGTTACGCTTTCTACTTTTTTTCATTATTGTTTTTCAATACTCATTTACTGAACACCCATCGTGTCAAAGTAGAAGGGAGAGCAGAGTTTGTTCAGAAAGCTTACAATTGGTATGACCCAGGGCTGGGAGATCTCATAGCTAGGCGAAAGTTGGCCTCTTAGACCTAACTAATTAATGTGTTCAAGTTTTGATTCCCATCTTCTTTGTCTTCGTCTGTCTACTTCAGCTGTTGGCTAGAATACAGTCTAGAATATATAAGAGGGTTTAGGGGAGACAGCTAATTTGTTCTCCAGGAAAATGTCTATGTAGAGGAGTGGGGGAAAATGGTTTAATCCAATACTGTGACCTCTGAGATGAGAAAGAAGCTAGAAGGTGGGCCTTACACACTGATATTTCCCTCAGATCTTAAGACTCAGCACTCAAGAATGGTGGGACCAAGCATTGCACTCTTATGCCACATCTGCCACTTGAATGAGTGAATAGAATAAGGGAACACTTAAGGAGTTTCTAAGTCATTCTCAAACACTGAATTGAAGGTGTGTGGAAATAAAAGAAAGTCACATGTGCTCTAGGGACAGTGACAATAGCTTACAAATTTTAATGGAAGGAAAAAAATAAAAACCTCCACAGGCTTAATCATCAGAAAGAAACGAACTTGAGCTTCACCTCTCCCTCTTACTTTTGACCTTGAACACTAGGTAAATATCCACATGGAAAAAGTGAGACAGGTAGGGTGTGTGGCTCTAGGGGTAAAAGCACTTACTATGTAAATGTGAGAACTGGCATTCTGACTCTAGGAGGCACATAAGGCTAGGTGTGGCACTGGAGTGAGTCTTGGAGAGTGCAGAGAGGTGGCTCTTGAGGGCTCAGTGCTGATTGGAACCACTCAAAGGGAAAGGCCAAAGTTCAGTGAAAGGCCCTGTCAGGGGGAGGGAGAGAGAGAGAGAGAGAGAGAGAGAGAGAGAGAGAGAGAGAGAGAGAAATGTAGAAGTGATGATTGAGGAAAATATTCTAATATTGACCTGTGCCTTCTCCATATGCAGCCATGGATGAGCACACCACAGACACACACACACACACACACACACACACACACACATACACACACACGTGTGTGTGCATGTGCTAAATGAAAAGAGAGATGATCTCCAAGTGTTTGACACATAGTAGGTAATGATCTTAAAGTGATATTAAGGATTTATTTCTGTCTTATTTGATGGTTGTATTAATGTTTTTTAACTAATTGATTATTGGGAAATTTGCAATCTTTTGATGTTGAATCAGTTTTTCAGAGGAACAGAGCCAACACAGTGTATGCATAATCAAAAGAGGGAATTTATTAGATTGGCTTATATGATTACAAGGTGAATGACCTGCGGCCCCCTTCCCCATCTGCAGGCGGGAGTTCTGTGGAAACCAGTAGCTAGTTCAAGAATCTAGAAGCCTCGGAACAAAAGGAATCAGTGATGTAGCCTCAGTTATGTAAGCCCAGCGGCAGTTCTTGGTACAGATCTGTTTTGGGGACTCAAGAATCCGGAGTCTGATTTCTGTGGACAGCAGGAGCAGGAAAACAAATTAGTGTAGTGTGAACGCAGGAGGCCCCTGTTCTTAGTTTTTGTTGTTGTTACTCTGCCTGGGACTCCAGCTTAATGGGTAGCGGCACCTACATTTGAGTGATTTTCCCTGCTGTTTGCTGATCCACAGGCCAGCCATTTGCTGAAAAGCCCCCACCTTCCAGAGAGCAAGCACATTTTTCAGTTTTCTACAGCAGAGAAGTAAGTGTTAGCATATTTTATAGCAAGGATAATTTGAGAAAAAGCTACAAAATTTCTTGTTTTTGTTTTTCTATTAGGCATCAAAATCAGAGTCGTTGTCTTAGGGTGCTGGGGAGCAGGCCCAAAGGGTGCCATGAAGCATGGCTGGAGCTGGGTGTGGGAAGAGCACTGGAAAGGTGGTAACAGGAGCTAGTGTTGCTTTCAACCAAAATAAATGGACTACAGGGATGTTTTATAAAATGCTTTTATTCTATTGGGAGAGAAAAGGAGGGAGGCAGGGAGGGAGAGAGAGCGAGACCGAGAGAGCGAGAGTGAGAGACCGAGATTGAGAGAGCGAGAGCAAGAGAGCCTAGTTTTACCTGGAAGACTGCTTGTGAGTGACGGCATGGAGATATGCCTTATCCACCCTCAGAATTTGTGCTCTGTTTCCCCACCAGAGCTCACTTGCCTCCACTACGGAGATGGAGATATCATTTAGTGGGCACAATTTTCCTGCTCCAGTTGATTGTCAGGAACCAAAGGTAAAAGACACAGTTAAGTACAAAACCTTGGAAGGGTAGTGTCTGTGCTCAGCAGCATGCTAGTCAGCACTCCTTGCCTCACTCGGGTCAGGCTCTCTGACTTCCTGTTTCCTGTTTCTTGGTGCTTGTAGCCGGTTTTGCCATTACTGCGAAGAGCTGCTCCTGGATTGTTGCTGGCCAACAAGGCTAAATAGAAACCCAGAGAGCAGAGAGTACAGGGCAGTACAATGACACTGGTGTACAGATCTCATGGTGGATACAAGATTTAGCAATGTGGTGGAGGCACCAGTGGTGGAGGCACCAACTATGTCTGTAGTGTTGAAGATACTGATTTATGTGTGCACAAGGTGAGGAAGCCCCTAGAACTAGAACTTTCTAAAATCCCCACTGTCTTGTACAGTGGCCAACATGGCATCGTGGTTGAGGTTCCCCACCGTAGCCTGGAGGACATGTAGAGTTTGGTGGGTGGCACAGGCTCTCTTCACCCTGTTCAGACAAGGCAGAGGATTAAATGCTAGGCCTTCCTTCATATTGTAAGGAGCAGCAAATCTTATGATATTTTTTAAGTCAAGCCTCAGAAACGGCTGTAAGATTATCCCTTTTCTTCACGACAATGCTGATGAGGCTTACAACTGAGATTTTTGAGTTGAGTTTTGAGCTTGTGAGACTTCACAAGAAGGGGAATCAAGCTGAGCCAAAAAGCCTCTGGCATGTTGTGTTGGCCCTGCCTCGGCAGCAATGTGTCCAAACACGGGTCTTTTCTGTGGGGTAGCTGTTTGTGCCGGAATGCACATGTAAATGGCATTCACTTGAAATTCATCCTTTGCTGTATCTGACTTATAATGAAACTTTGAGCAGGTAACATAGTGCAGGAAGTCTGGAAAATAATTATGATATTAAATTTACTAATGTGTTGACCTAAGTATCATGATGATTATTTTCTGTATATTTAGGCAGAACCTTCCTACGAGTAATTTTTAACTTGTGTAATCATAACAAGAATAAAATTTGTTAATATAAACATTTTAAATGTAAATATATATCTTTATATTTTCACAGAGATGCTATGTAGTTTTCAAGAATTATCCTTTAAGGTAAACATAAAAGAGCTGTGACTATTCTCTCTCTCTCTTTTTAAAAATATTTTTATTTAATTTTAATTTGTGTGTATTGGTGTGAGGGTGTCAGATCTTGGAGTTACACACAGCTGTGAGCTGCCGTGTGGGTGCTGGGAATTGAACCCGGGTCCTTCAGAAGAGCAGGCAGTGAATTTAACCACTGAGCCATCTCTCCAGCCCTGTGACTATTCTCTTATGCCAGACTGGATTATAGGTCCTGCAGAAACAACTTGTGCACTTCTTTCTGGGTTTTTAATTATTTGCCTAACAAAGGTTTTCAAATGGAGTCTCCGTGACTCCATTTTAAGAAGCATCACATTAGCTATCCAGGAACTGCACGCTGCTTTCCCAGTTTATAGATAGCCTGTGCATTAAAGGATATGACAACAGACTGAAAACAGTTGTGCATCTGCGAGTGACTCTCCCCAGATGCTGTATGTACCTTGACCTATTTATTTTGCATTCCCTTTCTGCTCTTATCTGTCAGCATGTGTGTGTGTGTGTGTGTGTGTGTGTGTGTGTGTGTGTGTGT
>OU015747.1:104819567-104854956 GCA_907169655.1 Acomys percivali | reverse complement strand
TTCTTCTTCTTCTTCTTCTTCTTCTTCTTCTTCTTCTTCTTCTTCTTTTTCTTCTTCTTCTTCTTCTTCTTCTTCTTCTTCTTCTTGCTATTGTGAATATTTTATACACTATCTATTTTGGACATTTATTTTCATTTCTTTCGAGTAGTACCTGGGAACACAGTTGTTTGATTTTTGTTAGCTTTGTTGCTTAGCTCATTCTGAAGAAAAAATTGGGAATTTTTATAGAAAATCTAGGAACTGTATGCACTTCTTTTCAGACTATTCTGATACATATTAGGTGTGCTTTGTGATAACTTCTGTTTTCTAGAATATTATTTCTTATTCTCTAATGACTGTTTCTTAGGAAATGGATATTAAGATCACAACTTATACTTTATTTGTTCTATAATTTATTGGTTAATTTTAATTTTTGTTCATTTATTAGATGTGTGGGAAAGAATATTTTGTAATTCCTTGTATGTCCAACATCCAATAGAGAACATATAAAAGATTGCTTCACTAATTTAAGGTCCTTCTCCACATTGAATATTTAATAGGTACATTTCAAAGCAAACAGATGTGGTTTTTTGTTTGTTTTTGTTTTTGTTTTTTCTTTTGTTTTTTTGAAACCCTGTGTAGCCTTGGCTGTCCTGGACTTGCTTTGTAGATCAGGCTGGCCTCGAACTCACAGAGATCTGCCTGCCTCTGCCTCCCTGAGTGCAGAGACAAAAGGCATGCACTACCATGCCCGGCTACAAACAGGTATTAAAACCAAATGTAGCTCAGTGTGATTTTGCCTCAAAATGGTAAGACTTCTAGTTTGAATGCCAATTATGGATTGTGACAACTGTGATGTGATACTGTTTATAGTTTACAGGAAACTCTATCTTTGAACTTATCATTAGCATAAACAAATCCTGGGTGAGTTCTGAGAAATCTTCTCTAGTGTGATGAAGTGAACATGAGGGTCATTCTTCCTATGAGATTATGAGTGATTCTATTGTGAACTTATCTGCTTGAGAACAACACTGACTCTTGTTTAGAGGTGTATCGCATTAAGTTGGGGACCCAGCCTGTAGTCCTGTCTCCTCACTCCTAGTTGGGAAGTCCTTGCTCTTTCCGCATAAAGGCTGCAGCCAGGGAAAGGCTGCAAGTGCATCTCAGGGATCCTCTGCAGATTAACAAACGAAGGGATGTCTGTAAGAGATTCTGAGATATTTCAGAAGAATGCATTTTGATTTTATAACATCATGCTGATGTTGTTATTTATCAGGCTCCAAGGAGGCCTCTTTTAGTTTCCTATTTGAAGGCCCAGAAATAATTTTCCCTAACATGATGTTTTCCATGGAAACGTAGAAACAGCCTTTGGAACATAACATTTACACAATGCACATTCTTCTGTATTCTCTTTGTGAGCTCGTTACTTTGTATTTAGCCTAGATTCCCCCTCTCCCAAATTATGTTAATTATCCATTTCTTCTGCCATTTTTTTTTCTTTGGAGGGCTATCACTATTTGGGGGTTTAGAAACAATACTAATTTTCTTTGAGGATGAAAATGCATATAGGCAGAGAGTGGCTGGGCTTTGTATTAAACACCACATCTTGGCTCTCTTTGCCTCATCTGGGTTCCCTTGTACCTTGGCTTTCTTTGGCTTCCTTGGGAATCTGTTCTATGGCTCAGCCAGGTTCCAGCAGGTGTACTGTACCGTCATGCAGACCTTTGTTAGCTGTGAATGCTGTCTTAAAGCGTATTTAATATTTCAACCCACAGTGTTCATGTTAGAACTGCTTGAAGACAAACACATTTCCAGGCACGAAGCCAACATGAAACTTTTACACAAATAAATATGGCAGAACCAAACTAAAACTCTTGAATTTTCCCCAGTTCTAGATTTGGGCCATAGCAATTGCCTAATTTTCCATTTGTGGATATCATCATTATGTTCCATACTATGTGCCACCTCAGTTCTGCCTTGGCCAACATTGCGTAGGGATCCTTTTTGCTCTCCAGGCTTGCTGTAAACCAAATATGCAAAGAAGAGACACACTTTTTATATTTGCCTTTAGTTGCATGAAATGACTTTCAATATTCTATTATCTCTCTCCATCTTAATGTAATTTAGCAAATTAAAGCATGTTATTTAAAATTTGAAGCTATGAGTTGAATGTCTTTTGTGTGGGTGTGTATACACTTGTGTCTGGCAGAGTGGGAGACAGGAAACTGTGGGTGTGCTACAATATGAGTTTTCTTCATTAAAATTGTTCGGCAAGAGAGAGATGGGAAATATGTATCTTTTGGAGTATCCTCTCTACCATTAATAGGGCGAGGTTGGGCTTGGCAGGTAGATGATGCACTCGGTAAGGTGTTTTAAACACCATCTGGGCTTGATCTGTGACCATAGGTTGGGAGAATGAGAACCAGCAGTGCAGCCGCAATGAATTAGGATCTGGAGAGGTTGGCAAGAGCATGTCCAGCATCCACGACGCCAGTCGCTGAAGCGCAAGGCACACTAAGATTGCAAAACCCACTGTTCTGTCGCCTGAGAGTTCACAGCAGAGTGTGGTAGGAAGGGAGTCACTGTTGTGGGAATGAGGAGGACAAAACCCCATAAAACTCCAAAGCACTCCCATCATCACTTCCCAGGTTTTCTTGCCAAGGCTGTCCTTACTGCGATCCTCGGTTAGCGAAGTGCTGGGGTAGGCTTCGGTTCTGCTTCTCAAAGTAGAAGGAGCAAATGCTGGAGAAGAAAGATGGAAGGGAGCTAATCCCCATCACACCTCTCAGTGCCCTTTCTCTTTCAGGCTTTAAAGGTAGCTTTAGTGATTTACATTTTGCTCTATTACACATAGATGTAGTATACATACATATATATGTGTGTGACATTTATTTTACATTTATATTTACTTTCTTATATTATCTATTTATTTTATTATATTATAGATAGGAGAACAAAGTCAGAGAAGTGAGGGGACTTAAAACTAGCCAGCAGGTAAGTGGCAGTCAGACTTCAGGATGTGTGCTTGAATTAGTTAGTGTGTAGTACATTTTTCTGTCCCATATGCCCACTTACAAATACTGATATTCATTGTAGCTCATTTGTCTCAAATGAAAACCAGTTTGGCCTCACCCCCTCCCATAGTACATAACTGTTAATTAAGAGTGAATTATATTAATTTCAGAACAACACTTCGTGTATTTGAGATACATAGATGTTATTTTATAGTTTAATTTTTGCTTTAAAAAGGTATCAGCATTACTGCAATGTTCCAGCACTTCTGTAATGCCAACACAACAGACAAAAACAAAAGACTGTAGCTTGATCAACACTTTTATTAAGTGGCTTTGCAAACACAACCAGTTTCACAAATCCCCACACGTATCTGTAAGATGCTATGTTTAGCTCTTTCTTGCTGTCTTCCAAGACAAAGCACAAAACACACACACACACACACACACACACACACACACACACACACACACACACGGTGGGGGGGTGGATAGCAGTACATTAGAGTACATTAAAGTTTCTTTTTGTTTTACGTGAGGAAATAAAACATGTGGGACTAGAAGTAGAAGAGAGTCACTATTGACAGATAAATGTGTAGATCAATCTTTAAATAATAGGCATTTTAAAACTGTTTGAGTTGGAGTTTTGCCATATTGTTTAAATTAGCCCGAGAGCAGAGAGGAGGCTCTTACAGGAAGCCGTTGTAATTTTCTGCCCTTAGACAGTTGAAGTTAACTATCTCAAGGGACAATGGAATTGCTCTGCAATGTTTTTTGAGCTTGTTGAACTGTACATTGGTATTTCCAAGCCTGCCCTTAGAAGAGCAAAGTCTTTATTTCATTCTGTGATGACACAACACTGTCCCCAAATGTCATTTTTTTACAGTAAGTTTTTTTTTCAAAACTATGTTCAGCAAAAAACACTTCAACAAATTTCTTCAGTAAATGTGTTCCGTGTTTGCTTTGAAAAAGATCATAGGGATTTAATTATTATTTGGCTTTTAATATCTATGCAACAAAGCAACAGATTAAAGAAAACCTAGTAAGGCAAAATTTTTCTGAGATATATGAAGTATATAATAAGCATTTTGAGGTAGAGATATGAAAACATGTATTATGTTTGTTCCCATTAAAAATACTCAAACTTGTTATTTTTACAAAGTTAAAATTCATGTATAGTGCTTTTTAAAAAATAACTTTACCATCATTGATATTTATAAAGCAATTTCTAACAATGCTGCTTTGTTGACTGTGACTTGACAAACATTTACTGTTCCTTGCTTCTACAGTTGGGTCAATGAATTTCCTGTTTAGAAAAGTGACAGGGTGGAAGGGAGTGGGTGTGAGAAAGCAGGGCGATGCTGGGCTCACACTATGTCCAGATGGTTTGTGGGGTTGCTCAGTAGGAGTCACTGAGACACTGGTAAGTCAAACCGAAGAGCTAACATGACATGCTATGCATGTCTTGGTTTATAGCAAGAAACATTTGAAAAGACCAATCCTCACTCTGACATAATAAAGAATGAGTGTTGTGCTGATAAGGAAGAATATCACACACATTGGCCACACTGTCATTTTCGTGTCACATAGATGTTCTTATAAATTTTACCTAAATTATGCCAAAAATTGTGGTAGAAATTTGTGAAAGGCACATGAACACACATACATAAACACATATTTTTTCTCTCTCATACATACATAGCACACATGCATACATATATGCATACACATATGCCGCTTCCCCTCTCCCTCCCTTTCTCTCACCCTCCCCCTTCCTCCCTCCCCGCCACCACACACTGTATAGCTCTTCCCTACAAATAATCCCTTGACATAGACATGAACTGTAGGCACAGATATCTGCTGGTATAACCCAACTATCTCACCAAAGCAACATGCATTCATTCATTGTCAAATTTACTAAAAGAATGGATTAGGTCTACTTGAAATCTGAAGCCCCTATTCAGCCTTGAATACATTCCTAGTGACAGAGCTACTACCTTCTACAGTCACTGCTGGGCCAAGAACAGAAATTTGCTCAGTCATTGCTTTTCTGCAGCCTGTGATGCTGCTAAGCACTCAGCCCTTTCTGGACTTCGTCTTCTGGGCCTGGGTTTTCACACTGTTTTCTTATCTATTCTCCTTATCTATTGTATCTACGTTTCACCTAATAGATCCACCAGATGGATGAAGCAGGGCTTTGCAATTGGGCTTGGCGTGCATGACTCTAGTTGTGACTTTCACCATCTGAAAACAGGACCCAATGGAAGCTCTGGCTCTTGAGGCACAGAGAAAAGAATGAAGAGGAAGTGTTTGATGCGGCAAGGCCTAGAGCAGTGCTTCTCAACGAGGCCTTGTCTGCATAGGGGTGGGACGGTTCTTCCCAAGGAAGGGCTTTCCCAGGCACTTCAGGCTCCTTGGCATGCCTGGCCTCCAGGATTTAACTGCTGGTTACTTCCTCCATTGTGTCATCATCCACAGACTGCCCCATGCATTGCATTCATTCTGAGATGCTCCTCACGGTGGTGGTGGAGCAGGCCTGTGTTCTGAGGTAACTGGGGGTTGTAGTTACCCTTTTCCTCTGAGGACACTCATCCTTTATCGTTGTTGCTTGGGGAGAATAACATGGTGTATCCATTCTGGTGTTGTTTATGTCATGTCATTGCGAAGTGTACATCTCCCACACTGTCCTGTTCATGGGCTTTCAAACAGTTTCCTCCTGCCAGGGCTCTGTCCTTATTGAAATAAAACTTTGATATGTAAAGAAGCTTCTCATACTTAGCTCAGCCCTAAACCCCTGGGATTCTAGGTATAAACCATCTCCTACAGACTCCCATTGCCTGAGTCACATGTATCACGTTGCAGCGCACTATGCTTCATGCCTACCTTTCAGTACATGTAAGAACAGGTAACATTTTGGTTGTGCCAACAACTATGTATAGCATGTAGCAGAGTGTCAAGAAATCTTTTCCGTTGTTTAAACAAAAGGGAGGAAAGATGTTGAGGTGGGAAACACTCGAACTAGCTTGCATCAAGTGGCCACATGCACTATAGAGTACAGTGGGTTATGTTTTAATCTTCACGTATGGGGTGAAGGTATGTGCTCTCTTGTTCTGACACTGGGGGAGAGTTGACTAAGGATAAATGGTCTGGGTTAGCACAAGGCATCACCTGAGGTTAGAAAGAACATTTTTTTATAGTCAACTTAGCTTTTCATTGAAAAGATTTTCAAAAACCTGAGTGAGATTAAAACGTGAGAGACCGTGATTATTCAGAAGGATTTCAGAACATTGTATGAGCATGGCTCCAGTACTCTTCCTTCCTTTCTTTTTTCCCCTCCCTCTCTCCATCTCCCCCTTTCTTTCTTTTTTTAAATTAAATTAAAAAATTTTTTTTGAGACAGGGTCCCCTGGGTACCTCTGGCTGTCCTGAAACTCACTCTGTAAATCAGGCTGGCCTCGAACTCATAAAGATCTGCTTGCCTTAGCCTCCCAAGTGATGGGATTAAAAATGTGCACTTTCACCACCTGGCCCTTTTATCCCTTTTTTATCATAAGGCAGGGTCTCATTATGTAGCTATTCTGGAACTAACTCTGTAGATCATGCTGGCCCAGAATTCCATCTGCCTCTGCCTCCTGAGTGCTGAGTTTAATGGCATGTACTACCGAGCCTGGAAATTTCTTCTTTCCTTCTTCTTTTCCTTCTTTCTTTCTTTCCTCTTTTTCTTTATTTCTCTTTTCGTTTCTTTCTTTTTTTTTTTTAAACAGGATCTCAATATATAACCCTGGTTACCCTGGAACTCAACTATGTAGACCAGGCTGGCCTCAAACTTGTGTTAATCTCCTGGCATACACCCTGCAGTGTTGGGATGACAGGCTTGCACTCCCATAGACAGCTCCCTCTCCATCCATGTTAACGTCAGCAGTTAGCACTAGACACAGCCTTTCACGCATGATCCATAGGCTGACGTCAGGTGCCACTGGAGAGAGGATGTGGGCACATGTGCTGCCCATCCTCTGGTCTTAGTCTTCGCTCTGTTGGTGCTAGTGAGGATCTCACATGGGTCAGGAGCCAGGGAAATGGTTTGCTTTCCAGGAAGTGCTCTATAATTCTGTCAATAACAACTCACTGTTCAAAGGGCTTTGTATTTTTTTATCCTGTGGTACAGAAAGTTAGGAAAAAGATGTTTACTTTAGTGTACTAACTTTATATGTATAGAGTTTTGTTTAAAAATAGCCTTTTATCAAAGCCTTAAAACCAGAAAAAAAAAATTTCCCCTTAATGTTTTATTTGGGGATTTTATTCAGTTTATTAATTTTCTTAAGAGTATATTTTTGTATATATATAATATATATCTATAATATATACTATACTATGATATATAATGTTGTATATAATATATAATAATATAATATATTTCTGTATATATGTTTGTATATAAATAAGCCAACCAAACAAAATCTGATGTATTCAGAGGTTGAAGTTGGTTATAATCAGTATACATATTCAAATTAAATGATGCAAGTTTTTGCCCATCTGAAATGTGTAGGACAGCCCTACCAGCTAGGTTAAATCCAGGCAAATTGTGATCTTGTAAAAGGTGATTCTCCCATCCTTTGCTGTAAGATTCACTTCCCTCGGCCACAAGGCAAGATGAGGTTGAAGGTTACTGGTGGCAAGACTAATAGATACATTTACAAATGCCCACTATCATACAAACAGTGAGGACATAGAGACAGAAGAGACACTAAATCTTGTCCTCATGAGTCATGCCATCTGAAGAAGGAAGTAGGCATACGAACAGCTGCAATATGTACTGACACAATGTTCATGTCTTTGTAGAAGGGTAGCTCCGAGGGTGGGTCAGGGAAGAAAAAGAATTAGTCACCATCACTGAGCAAGTAAGGGGAGGTTATTTGTACTTGCACAGACTGCATAGCATTCAACAAATCTAGAGCTATAAATGGCATCTCTTCGTGAGGGCAATATTGAGGTAGAACTTTAGTGGTCAGTGTAAACCCTTAGAACTGCGAAGAAAGCTGTTCCAACCTCCTGCCAATGTTTTATTGATAATTCAATGTTTTTTTTTTTTTTTGAGCATAAAATAGTTGCTCCAGAACATGCAGGGCTGTTTGACCAGACGACATGTTTCATGTTCATGTCTCAGCTCCAAAGGACACCATGACAAAAAATAACCCTGACCCACCCAAGCTCAGAGTCGTCTTTGGACATCTTCTATTTTTTAAAGAAACAAAATTTAAAAATCCATTATGAGCAACAAGGAACACAGTCATGAAGTGTTCTTTTTTCTTGATGAAACTCCAGACTGTAATTTCATGAGCTAAGATAACAGCATTTTCTGTCTGGCTCACTGTCAGTTGATTCATGATCATCCCGTAGCTGGGCCTCACATCCTTTCATGCTCACTCATGATGAGGGTGTTGTGCTACCACCCACAAATCATCAACAAATCATCGCCCTCATAGTATTTTGTAACAATTTTTAAAACTTTTTGTTTACTTTTAAATTAATATATACTATGAAAATTCTGGCAGAGCTCTGAATTCTTAATTCTGGTCACTTCCTATTACGGCATTAAAATATTAGTTTATTATCTATTCATTTTGAAAGTCAAAAGTCCAAGTATCAAAATGTCCAAATATAATAGCTCCCCTCCTCTGGAAGCTGCCAGGACCCATCCCTTTGTCTGTCCCAGCTGTCACTCATTCCCAGCTGCTGTTCCTTGTGATACAGTCCCTGCCTTGCACTGTCCCCAGCTTGTGATTTTGTTTCTATTTCTTCTCTGAAATTTTTTTTGTAAAATATTTTGTGATTAATCTGCCACTTTGGCAATTCTTCTAATCTCAGAATACTTCTCAGGTTCTTGGATTTCAATCTGGATGTATTGATGGTGGAGTGGGTGGGGGTATTGGTGGTGGTGATGTGGATGAATATTGGTGGTGGTAGTATGGATGTAGTGGTGGTGGTAGTGGTGGTGTGGAGGGATGTAGTGGTGGTAGTGTGGAGGGATATATTGGTGGTGGTGGTGGTGTGGAGGGATGCATTGGTGGTAATGGTGTGGATGGGTGTTTTGGTGATGGTGGTATGGATGTAGTGGTGATGGTTATGGTGGTATGGATGTAGTGGTGGTGGTAGTGTGGATGTAGTGGTGGTGGTAGTGTGGATGTAGTGGTGGTGGTGTGGTTGGATGTATTGGTGGTGGTGATGTGGAGGGATGTATTGGTGGTGGTATGGAGGGATGTATTGGGGGTGGGGGTGGTATAGATGTATTGGCGGTGGTATGGATGGATGTATTGGTAGTGGTGGTGGGGACTCCTATCCTGTTACTGGCAGATAGTTTCAGTGACTAATAGTTGAGTTATTTTAACTAACATTTTATGTGAGGATAAATATACAAAAAAGATAGAAAACATTTACTAATATTTGAAACAGGAGATGGGCCTGCATATTAAGAAGTATCCAGGCTTCAGATGGGACATTTCTAAAGTAGTATGAGCCTCTGAAACTATTTTATGTATTCTTGATGAGGAGTAAGGTGGCATTGCCATCTGCCATCTCTCTAGTTCTGGGAAGACTGAGTTATATTCTAGAGACACAGGCAATTGAGATCCCTGTGTGGTTGAAGCGTGTAAAGATCTAAAGAGCAGTTCTGATCCAGGCTGATAAATTTTGTTAAGAGCTGTCGGAAGGTCTATCCACAAAGTGTTTAAATAGGTTATTCCTCTTTGTGTGCAGTGCTAAGGATAGCCACTTTGCCACCACAGCTGTGGGGAATGCTCTGGGGAGCTCTGGGGAATGCTACAATTCACTCAATTATACAGCATAATATCTTTACTAGGTGGCTTCTTTTACTTGTTTTTCTTTTGTATGAAAAGACATACCTTTTGAAACATTGTTGAAATTGAGCTTGCATTCTGATGAGTGTAAATAAGTGCAACACATTCTAAGGGCAAATCACACAGTTAGCTCAGTTTTATACAATATATGCAAGATATTAAAATTTAAAAGCCATCATAACAATATTATCAAACTTTGAATTTTATAAGATAATGAGCCTCTATAGAGTGTTTCTACTTCTTAAGGTCTCCTGTGTATTTCTGGGAACAGAAGGAAGAACGTGAGTGTGTGTGTGTGTGTGTGTGTGTGTGTGTGTGTGTGTGTGTTTGTTTGTGTGTGTGTGTGTGCACGTGCATGCCCATGTGAGGACCTTAATGAGTTCTCTGAAGATACTGGGATTTGAAAGAGAGGTCCTGTGATGTAGAGTCAAGTTCTAGAATGTCATAGTTAAACTTCTGAGGTTTCTTTCCCATAGTAATTAGGCATTAGTTGACAGACGCTATATTTGCTTTGATTTACTTATTTCTTTCAGTTGCCAACTCAAATATTTCAGTTTCTCAGCTGTCCAAGAAATATACATTTTTATATTATTATTTCATGTAATCATTAAGTCCTAAAAAACAAATTAAAGAGTCTTTTTGGAACTCTCTTCCTAAAAGAACACCCCCCAATGAGCTGTGTGTATGAGGTGACTGGTCATAGCTCATCAGTTTCTGACTGCTGAAATGACCTTGTAGAAACTCACTCACTTGGTGCTCTCTCGCCAAGGATGCGACACAAGGAATTGCAATAAGAATTTTGGTGCCAGATTCTACCTAACCACTCCTCAAGGGAATGTCCTGAATAGACACTCTTGTCCTGATAACTGAGCCTCCTCAAAAACAGATGTGATCTGTTTACAGTGAAAGGTCATGGAGAGAACCATGTCCAGGGTATGAGAAAGAAGAATGGGTCATTAAAAAAAAAAAAAAACAAACCTCTAATCTTAGAAAATAGTTGCTCAAGGAATCAGCCTTTGGGTTTTCCTTTTAAACTTCAACACAGCTTTATTCCTGTGAATTTGAAGAGATGTAGATAAAGGTAAAGGGTTGTTTCTTTGTTGTTCACTATTGCATTCCACAGCCTAACATATGCTAGATGCTCATTAAAGGAATGGTGATTAATTAAGGCGTGTTAGTGGTGCTTATCCTAACTATGTTGCCATTTTACTTTAAATTTACTTTTAACTGATAGATAAAACCAAAAAGCATTGTTGTGTACCACTGTAACACATTGATGCATGCATGTATACATTGCACAATTTTTAACTCGGGATGAATATATCTACTTTGCCTTCAAACATTTATCAAGTGTCTGTGAAGTTTTCAAATACTATCTTTCTTGTAGCTTTTTGGAATGCACAGTACATTGTTGTAGTCTGTAGTTACCATCTGTGCAATGTTTCACCAGAACTTACTTCTGACTACAATTAGTATCCATTGATTGGTTTCTAGCAATTACTCCCTGCTTCTTGTTCTTTCCAGCCCCTGATAACGATCATTCTACAATATCTATGACTTCAATCATCTATCTATGTATCGATCTATCTATTGTCTACCTATCTATCTATCTGTCAATCGTCTGTCTATCTATCTATCTATCTATCTATCTATCTATCTATCTATCTATCTATGTCTTTATAGACAGGGTCTCACTATATAGCCCTGTCTGTCTTGGAACTCACTATGTAGACCAGGCTGGCCACCAATTCACAGAAATCTGCCTGCCTCTCCCTCCCAAATACAGAGAATAATGGCATTTGCCACCATATGCCTTTTGAATCTTATGTACAGGTTGGATGCCATTATGCAGTATTTGTATGTCAGTGCCTGGTTCATTCTACCTACCACCATAACAATGGTCAGTTCTGTATGTGTTGTTGTGAAGGACAGGACCTCAATCTCTATATGGGTGAGTGGCACGCCCTAACTTACATGTACCACATCATCTTCATCTGTTTATCAGTTGCACTGACTCAAGTCTTGGTTATTGTGAATGGAACACCGGTGTCCTGAAGTCTTGCCAATGTATTAGTTTCATAATCTTTTGCTCTATATTCAGAATTGAGTCACCTTATTCTATGGTACTTCTGTTTCTATTTTTAAAATATTATTTTCTGTAATTGCTCCACCTACAGCTTTGCAGGGTGCTGTTTCCTCCACATCCTCACCGGCTCTTATCTTGGTAATAGTCATTCTGCCTGGAGTCAGCTATCTCACTGTGGCGTGGAGGCAGCTACCTCACTGTGGCATGGAGTTGAAGTTCCCAGATAATAGTGCTGTTAAGACATCTTAAAAATATACTTTGCTATTTATATATCTTCTTTGGAAAATACCTATTTTAGTATATTGCTGATTTTTGCCTTTTATTTTTACTAGTGTATATTAATTACATACAATGGGTATTTAACCCCCTCCATAGTTATTTCCTTCCCTCCCTCCTTCCTTCCTTCCTTCCTTTCTGTCTTGTTTGACTTTTTATTGGATTGACCACATAGAAGCATCCCTGCTATATATGTTTAAACACAAGTAGAGAATATTATTTTACATTAATATATTCAGGTTTTATACCTTTTATCTGGAGAGTGCATCAAAAACTGCAACTTACAAGATAGATCAGTAAGCATCCATGCTTTCTAAAAGTCTTGAACTCAACAAGAATTTATGAAATTTTCATTGAAATATTTGATGTGGCACAAAGAAACATGCATTATTTCTTTTTAAAAATGCAACTGGCCGTGAGCATGTATGTGCTCAGCACTTATGTGGAATCCAGAGAATCATGTTTTAGGACTTCATTCTTATTTCCTAGCTTGTTTGAGGCAAGTTTTCTTTCTTTCTTTTTCTTTTTTTTTTTTTTCCATCTGTTCAATTCTTTCTGTAGCATCTTTGCTGGTGTTCGCTGTAGTGCTCATTTTTAACTAGTGCTTTTTCCTTTGATTGTTCTTTTCTTTCTTTCTCCCCACCTTGGTATTGGAGTTCCTTATATATACCAGGAATTATATTATCAGAAGTGTAGTTTACAGTTTCTTCCGCCCACTCTGCCTATTACTTCTTTTGTTGAGCAGGTTTTTAGTTTGGTGTAATTCTCTTTGCCGGGTTCTGCCTTTGTTTCCTGTGTTTTGGGGTCTCACCTCCCTGCCCATTCCAATGTTATCAAGCACATTCCTGCATTTCCTTCTACTACTTTCATAGTTCCAGGTCTCCCATCTAAGTCTGTAATCAATTTTTACTTGAGTTTTGTAACTAATGCAAGAGTGGGGTCCGGCATCATCCTTGTGAAAGGAGATGTGCAGCTTTCCCAGCACCACTCACTAAGGACCATTCTTTCTCCAGTGCGTGCTTTTAGCACCTTTGCTGACAACCAGTTGGCTGTAAACATTTGTGTTCCCCCAAGATCATAACAGAAAACTTCTCAAACCTTGTTTAAATCATAGCCACCTGTTTAATCTTTTGCCTTTTTAAGTTTCAATGTCCAACTCTGTAATTTAATTCAGCATAGGTTATGTTTCACAGGTTTGAAAGTTCATGGTAAACACCTAATTCATAGGATGTATTTACTAATTGGTAATTGTAGATAATTACAAGTGGAGAAGTCACAATCATTTCTAGTTTAAACTGTCTTGTGGATGGATTATTTACTTCAATAAGTTTCAATACATTTCCAAGTCTACAGTTGTTATGCTAATCATAAGTCACTTTGTGAATTATTTTACTATTTATAAATTATTTTATTAAAAGAGAAAATAAATTCATGCTACAGGGCATATGTAGGCTACACAGGAGACGCAGCAATCCGACAAAATCTTTTCTGTTTTGTTCTTGTGGAAAGGAAAGTATTAAAAACTACGTATTTGTGTGTCACCTGGGAAAATAAATTACTGTTTCTAATAATTTTATTAAGAAATTATTTCCATTCTTTTTGGGTTGTTCTGAACTTTGCAGGTTTTAAAACAACTGGACAAGGTAAAAGGTGAGTTACTTTCGATATATTTAAAAGTAAAATAAATCCATGACAATGTCACAACACAAGCGTGGTTCTATAGCTCCCTTCCACTTTTTCTTCTCTCTCCTCTTCTTCCTCTCCCTTTCTCTCCTTCCTCATGTTGCACCAAGTAGGATAATATCCTCCTTGCCAGAAGAAAATTGTACGCTTCTCCTGTGAAAGGTTTTTATAGTTAGGGTTTGGTCAGTAATTCAGAATGATTCATGTTAGTGATGAGTGCTGAAACAGAGAAAAAAGTCAACTGGCTAGGATATTATCACTTGCGTGCTAAGAAAAATAAATGTTCTAGAAAAATAACAGCCCAGAGGACTGGATACATTCTTCTTTTGTTTCTTTCATGGGGCCTCCAACTGCAGGTTGTAATGGCTTAGTGCTCTGAGTTTCGAATTCCATCACATGCTCCTTTCTTCAGCAGATACTGAACTTCTGCAATGTGCTAGGCACTCACTTGGCATTGGGGTGCCTGAAAACAAAAACCAGATGGAGTCCCTCCCCTCTTTGGCTAACAGTCTGTGGAGAGAGAAATTGATTAAATAGTCAAATTAAACAGTTGAAAATCTAAAATGTAGCTTGGAGACTATGAATTAGTTGAGGGAGGCAGGCAAGGCTTCTCCACAAGGAGGGAAGATGAAACTAAAATCCTTGGAGAAACAGGAATTAACAAGGGGAACGATAGAGGGACGAACGGTTTAGGAAAAGATGCGAAGAAAATAGCCTATGGGACAAGAATGTGCAAGCCAAGTAAGAGAAAATAAAAGACACAAGGGTTCTAAAGGTGGAAACCAGACCACACAGGACAATGAAGTCTCTGCTTAGGAGTTTCATCCTAACACTGGAGGGATTTAATTGGTTTATGATGCAATGGTGTTTATGTGTACTTGCTGCCCCGTGGGCAATGGATTAAAGAGGCCTTCCTAATGCCATATGGAGGGGCTGTCAAGGTCTCCTCCTATAGTGTAGGGTCATTGTAAGCCAAGAAGACGAAGCTAGGACCAAGGCTGTAGTTGAGGGGATGAGACAGCACTGGCAATGTTCAAAAGCTGTTTAACAGGTAAAATGGGTATGCTTTGGTGGTGGATTGGTATGGGAGGAGCAATGTGGATGAGCATTGGTTCAATACTGATATCGCCTACATCTTGAACTGGGCTAACTGGAAGGACCTAGATACTCTCTCCAGAGATGATAGGCAGGTTCTAAGGAAGAACCAGATTTTAAGATAGAAGTAAAGTTATAAATTTTTGTTTTGATATTTCAATGGAGATGATATAGGACCAAATACCATGGCAGATGGTACCATAGCAAAGCTGCATTAAATGGGAGATATACACAGGTGAGGCACCATAATGGAACAGTGCAGTCTACCATGCAGTGACTATTAACTTGCCAAGGATGAAATCACCCAGGAAAAATG
This sequence comes from Acomys percivali, assembly GCA_907169655.1. NCBI lineage: Eukaryota > Metazoa > Chordata > Mammalia > Rodentia > Muridae > Acomys > Acomys percivali. Next base: position 104,839,656 of record OU015747.1, on the reverse strand, counting down.
CAGCTAAGATGCTCTGGAAAAGATCCTCTAAGAAGTACAAGGTCTTTATTGACCAAGTAAGGAGGAAAGAGTTTGCCATAGAGAGTCCCAGACACAATCATAAAAGAGGAGGGAGGAAGCCAGGATGATGCATCAGCAAGGACAGAGACCATTTCAGGAAGAGAGAGTGGCACCAGATGTTGCTGGAAGATCTCAGAGATGGGAGACAGAATGGCGTTTGCATAGTGTAATGTCATTCAGATCACCCATGACTTGACTCCAAATTTTTTTAGTGAATTTTGGAGGGCAGAGGCCAGTTTTGACACCACTTGAGACTTTAATGGAGATGGAGTGGAGCTAACCACAGACACATAGTTTGATCTTTGTGCAGAGAACAAGAGATGGGATAACTGGGAGGAGAGTTAGGGGAGCAGAGCTATTCTGTTGTCTTGTCATGCTTTGGGTTGTAGAGTTATGATGGACTTGAGAACTGATAGAAATGAGATTAAGCATGAATGGCAGCATGATAAAATTACAGACACCAAAGCTCCAAATGTCATGTTTGACATTGGTTTGCCCTTTGGTTCCTAGATTCTGACCGATCATTTGTACCAACCTGTAAGGAGAAGGATGGCAGGATTCTCTGTGAACGTCTTGACTCTCTTCCACAGTAACAGTTGCTGGTGAAAAAGAATCTTTATTAGAATCAAAAATCAAACAAGGAGGGCATGACTTAGGGAAGTAAACATGGATGATATTTAAAAAAAGAAGAGGAAGAGGAAGAAAGAGAAGAACATTCTCATCGTTCATAAACACCTTAATTCTTTGGACATTTTAATAGTTACAGCTTCTTCATAAACTCACCCTGTTGATTCAAGCCATGGGCCCCCATGTGGTCATAGAAGAGGAAAGATTCAGTATGTTTTGTCTAATAGCATTTTCCCCCTTTGTCCTAGTCAGTTTTATTTTCCTAAAGGATTTGTGGTGGTAGGGAGAGATGGAGTTGAAATGAACAATGTTCTTAAAAAAAAAAAAAAAGGGGGAGGGGATTAGTGAGGGGACAAAATAGGATGAGATGGAAAAGCAGTTTTGAAATGACACTGTCTGCTTAGGAATAGGGGAGTGGGACAAATAATCATAATGCTAGGTTTTTGTTTTAATCTACTTATGTCTTATGTTGGGTATCACGATTAAATTCACACCTTTCTATTTGGTCTTTGCTAAATCTTTCTTCTCACCTCCCATGAGAGTAAACTGTGGAAGCTTGATAGAAGTCAGCTCTTCAGCTTTGTAATTTGTAAAACAAAGTGACCGGCAGGGATTGTATTCATGTTCTCTTCCTGGTTTGAAATTCCAGGATCCAGTTAACTTTGCTTATTGCTTGCTGGCTATCAGTCTGTCATCCCCAGAAGGATCCTTGTGGGTCCCTGTTTTGTCAATGAAAATAAACTGTATTTGTTTCTCAAGTATCCACTTAGAACCCCAGATGTGTGAGCTGGTTCATAAAAGAGAGAATGCAACAAGTCAGGCACCTAGGTCCTTTTCTTTTATGCATCTTGTGAGTACTTCACTGACTAACCGAAGCAAAGGAAAAGCCTGCTGTACCTCAAGTTTATACAATGTAACTTGAGGTTGTGCAAGATCTTAGGACCATCAACAGTCTCCCACATCACTGTCTTTAGGAAATTTTATGACTCCCTAGGTTTTTAAAAAATAACTTTAGGGCTTTCAGATCAAAGCACTTGCACACTCAAGCATGCATTTTCTTCTATGATGCACATTTTTATTTAAATTTAAGATGATGTATAATGTTGATTGTCATAGTCCAAGTCACCAAATTATATAGATACCACTTAGTAAATCTATATTTCACCACCAAGTTAAAAAGTCATGAGAAGAAATGCCTTTTTTGGACACCATACAAATTTCTCACCCTTTTCCAAACCCATTACTTATATATCTGTTTCTGTCACCTTTAGGTCATTCTTAAATATGTCTTTATTTGCCTTGTTTCTGTAAAACTCGTATTTATGTCTTAATTGTTTCCTGTTGTGACTGTAGCAGTTCCCTTTGGAGTCTTTCTAAATCCCTACCCTTTAAACTTCAGAGGGGCTCAGACTGTCATGGCGACACCTTGGATTACTGCTGTCATAAAGAAATGTGCCTTGCATTGAAGTAAAGTGTGGTGACTCAGTGTGTTTTTCTCAATAAACAGTACTATCTCCCTATTGACATGCTGTAATGGCTTGATTAGAACACAGCTGAGATTGCTTTGGGACGGACTGCACAGCTGACAGATTCAGGAAATATACCTTGTATCATTTTAATTAATTTGATGGCAGAGTTTCTGCCTGTTTATGGTGGTCTTTTGTCATGCAGTTAACTTTAGAGTGGGAACATGAGATGACTGTAAAATGTAATCATCGTTTTCATATACTGAAGACCCTCAAATGCTTTTTAACATTATTATAATGAGATCTATCCACTATTTCTATAGTTTTTTTATTGATCACCCAACTCATAAATCTTTATAAAAGGAATACCAAGTTTTGCCTCCAACCCCTGAGCTACCAAGCAGTAGAGGAGCTACAAAGCTCAAGAATTTCCCCTGTGGAAATAGCAATGAATTTATGATTACATAATAACATTTAGGTAAAAATGGCCAATCTTTAGCTGTCAAATGCAGTTGCCTGATGAGCCTTGGGTTTTAGCTCAATGGTAGAACCTTCACCTAGCAAGCGTTGAAGTCCTGAGTGTGACAGAGGCTTCTGAATCTTACAGGACATATTAGAGAGCTTTCATCACACCTTATTACAGGCAAGGGAGAAACTTGGTGTCTCTGTACTGCCTCCAGAAAAATCTTTAAGCAAGCTTATTTTTAGGGAACAAATGGCTCAAATGTATAGCTGATTGAACACACTGATGCATCGTCACCAGCAGCTGGGGCATCCCTTCTCTTTGTGTTCCTGTTGTAAATTGCTTGGGCTCTGTGCTTTGAACCCAGCTTGATAAGCCCTTTCCTACGTAGCTCCTGCCCTGGCCAAGGAACCTCAAGTCTCCAGTCTCTCAGAAACCACAGCTGGAGTAATAAGCTTATAGCTGGAGATTTCCTTACAGAGTTTGTCGCATGTGGCTTTGTCAAACAGGACTAGATTGTTGAGGAGCTTGTCCCAAACTTTGCCTTTAGACCACTTCTTCTTTGTGGCCTTGCCACCAGACTTATTGAGTCTTTGTCATTTTGGGCCAACTTTCCAGCATCTTTCCTCCTCTTGTCTTTCTTGGGCAGCATGGTGAAGCTCAGACTGGCGACGACCACTGCAGCCTCACTAAGATGTCGGGATAAAGAAGCTGGAACAAATATTTAAGTGTGTGAGCTTTTGCAATTTACTCTAGATAAGCAGGATATTGCTGCAGCCTACACTTCCTCCCCCCACCCCCTTCACTCTCTGCCACTGTCTCTGGCTCGTTACCGCATGTCTAGTACTGATCTTTGAAGTGTAAGCTCTTCTGGAGATCTGGGTAGCACAGCTCGTGAGCCTCATGTTCTGTCTGAAAGGCTCCTATAGGGCCAGGGCTTGAATTGATCCTGGGGAAGCAAAGCATGAACTCTAATCAATCCCATTTGAGGCTACATTTATAGATGCGGCGTGGCTGATATCCCACTAAAAATGAGTCTTTTTTATTCCTGGAGAAAAAGTGTTTTTGCGGTAGCAGGCATACTAGTGGAAGGAGATCAGCATTGAGTGGAGGCGGAAGCCAAACACATACAAGTGACATTCTGGTGAGAATAAGTGTTCTGTATTAAGAGATTGCCACAGCTCCAAATGCTTTTGTTCATTAACTCATTTATTAAATGTGTAATGAATTTATGAAGTAGTTCTGTTAATTTCTTTATTTTATTAGTGGAGGAACTGTTACTAAGAAGCTAAGTGCCCAAAGAACTGAAAAGATACTGATTTGAACAGTCAAACTCCAGAGCCCACGTTCTTTATTTTTAATTAAAAAAAAAAAAAAAATCTCCCATATAGTACATCCTGAGTGCAGTTTCCCTTTCCTCTTCTCCTTCTTTTTTCTTTCTTTGTTCCCCCCTGTTTTTCAAGACAGGATTTCTTTGCAAAGCCTTGGCTGTCCTGAACTCTCTTTGTAGACTAGGCTGGCCTCGAACTCACTGAGATCCACCTGCTTCTGCCCCCAGAGTGCTGGGATTACAGGCCTGTGCCACCACGGCCCTCTATCCCTCATGCAGAGGGACCTTCTTCACTTCACATCTCATGCTTGATGGGGCTCATCCAGTAACATCTTGACAAGCATTTTACAAAATGCCATTTTTCTTAGAAAAAAATACCTTTTAACTTTATTTTTAAAATTAACACTGTAAGTATTTTTGTTGATCAAATTTGAAAGCAAATGTAAATTGCTTTGATGGTGTTTAATTTATTTAATGCAACTGAATGCAGGTGATAGACCGAGAAGGTTAAGTCAGCCTTGCTCTGAGGAGCACACCAGTTTCATTTCTTGTTTTGGAAATACTTTTCTTAGTTCATCAGTGATCAGGTTAGAACATTTTTCAGTTATTGATAATACTTACCACTGTTTTTTTTTTACATTAACGTGCCCTTGAAATAAGGTTGTCACAGTCATTATCAAGTGGTTGATGCTTAACTCTCAAATGTTGATAATTTTTAAAGAAAGCAAGTTTTCTGTTAAAGTCTTCAGTCTACTTAAGAATATTCTAAAAGAAAAACCCTTTTAAATATTTCAGCATGGTTTTTCATGTTATAAGTTACATAAATTGTGTGTGTGGGGGGGAATCAAAAGCCATGTTATGGTTCCTAAGTGTCATTCTTTAGGCGTTTTTATGCCACCTTTCTTGCTCTGAATAGTTGTGCTATTTTGACTCTGTAACTTATTCTTCATAGATCAATAGACCATTTCTTATGGTATGCAAGATAAATCTGCTTGAGGAAAGAAAGCTTGTACCTTCATTCATGTGTGGAATGTGCACATGTGTAGAAACACATTCATACACATGTAGGTTGCTACTGTACACGCACCCACACTTACAAACTCGTGAATACACTAAGCTACACATATGCACCACTCATGTGCTCAAATACACACAGTTTTGAAAGAGAGAGCAGTTCTGGCTTAAAGGCTTTCTGTGGCCGATTTTGATTTGGTGCTAAACTCCTTGAAAACCACCTCTCCACATTATTTATAACTTGTCATAATGAGCCGTGCATTCCTGCTTTTAGTATCACGTCCTGCATATTTATAAATTTTCTATCTCTACATTGGATCCTTTCTGTGAAAATTCTTTCATGACAAGAAGATTTCTTTTCCATGCAATCTGAAAGATAAGAGATAACAAATTAAGTGGTATAGCTTTACTAACTTTCTAAAAGGAAATATTTTGGAAACATAATGTTCAGCAAAGGAAGTGAAAAATATTGTCCTTTAAAAACATTTAAGACATGAAGCTTTCTGATTTAATTCTGGGTGGAGAGACATTGTTCCTGGTTGGTGTTGAAATTTTCAAATAATTATAAAAATCTTTAATTGAAAAACAACGTAAAGCCTGCCAAGTTTCTCTGAGTTGCCTTCATTCTCATATTGTTATAAATTATGAATTTTTGAATGGCCTGTGGTGTTTCACACAGAATTTTCTTTTGTGGGAATAAATCTATGGCTGTATTTTATATTACACTCTGATCTTTGCAACATGATAAACTCTATGAAATAAAGGATTCCTTCAAAGACATTCTATTTTCTCTACTCCCCAGGCATCAGAATGATAAGAGAGGTTAGCTATTCAATTTTCTTGGCAGATCAATATTTCTTTCTTTGACTCTTAATGATGTGATGGCATCCAGCATGGATCTCTGGGCAACTCTCACAAGACTCGGAAGAATTCGGAAGGGAAATAGCAGGAGGCAGTACGTAATGGATCAGCTCTGTGGAATGGAGAGCTATTAATTTATACCAGACCACTCATTCAAGGTCATGCTTCCCACCCTCCTCTATGATCCAGAGCCAAAGGATTCTAATGGGTAATTACCTTTTGTCAAATTATGTTTTGACTTACCTTACAGTATAGAATTTTATCCCAAAGGGCTTATAGACACTTTATTAACATGTCTCTCATTCTTAACATGTGCTTAAAATGAAGCTAGAAGCCAAATTTTTTCATTTACCATAGGAAAACCCCCATTTTCCAGACAGTGATGGAGAATATGTGATTGTACACATATAACTTCTATAAATTTCTAAGAATTATGTCTAGAAACATATACACTGAGATGACTATATTTAGGAACATACATATATATGTATATGTATGTTGCATATATACATGCACTAACAATTAGTGAAGGAAAGCAAGGAGAGGTGTGTGAAGGAATTGGAGAAAGGAAAGGGAAGAGAGAAATGCTGTAATTATGGTTTAATCACAAAACCACTTGACATAGATGTATCTTTTTCATAATCTTAACTGTCTACCTTCATTTGGTTGATTGATGAAGGCAGGAAGACAATGTTAGTAAAAAGGTGAATTTTCCCCCCTTTCAGGTAGTAATACCGGAGGTCATAATGAGTGGTAGGGAGCTTAATTTTTGATCCTTGAATTGTAGGGCCATCCAGGCATGTCATATTTAGAACTACTCAGAGTCTGACTGCACCTACATGGTTTAGTGAAGTACCTTGTTACTGATCATTGTTGAAAGTTAAGATGCTTTGTCAATCAGTTCCAACACCTACCTCTGTGTGTCAGAAAGTTTCTTGTTGCAGGATTCAGATCATCTTTATAGAGCTGTCTAGTTTGATATCAATATTTAGCCTGTACTGTGGGATTCTTCTGGCTTTACTTATGGTTAGTCCTCTCCTGTGAGGACATGAACAGCATGGGAGTAATAACTGGATCACTCAACTGGTGGATACTCTTTACAGGGATGATCAGTTTACAAAGTATTTCAACACACTAGATTGTACACTATATTCAAGAAAAAGGGCTAAGCCTATTTGAACCTTCTTCATCTACATTTTATTTCATTATCATTGACCTTTTCCTGTTTACAAAGAGTTACTTTGTTAAATGATATGTAGGTCATTTTCCCTTAACAATTGAACAGGTCCAGGCTGTACTGGAATTCATGGTGATCCAGCTGCCTCAGCCTGGCAAATGCTGGGTTACAAATGTGCTATAAAACATGGCAGAGCAATTTGGCATTTTGTTAATTACATAAAGATGGATTCAGATGATTGTATATGGTAAAATAGACTATTGCATCCATAATGAGTTTACACGAGATGTTACGCTCCTAAAGACTGATGACAATCAAATAAATCCCAACAGTATGTGTATATCTCAGATATACACAGCATGGATAGATCATGAACTTTTCCCATAACTATTTAAATAAAACCATATGGGAAAGAAATAAAAATGTAACAGATATATTGATCAGGAATATCAAATACATAAGTTAATTTACAGTAAATTGGTAAATTCCATTTTCAAAGTTCAACTGGGTGGTGGTTTCATGATAAAATATTCAGACATTTCAACATTGTTTGCTTATGGAAAACATTTGGCAATTTTGTTAGCAAAGAGCAGTGTCAAAAATCTAAACGTTTTCCCCTCAACATCTGCATTTGTTTATTAAAAAACAAATCCACTCCACACCCCCATCTCTCAAACAAGTTTAGTTTGTCACGGAATGCTTTTCAATTGTCGTGAAATTCAATCTCAAATTTTTGTATATGTAGGGCTTAGTTTATTTGTTTATTTCATTTCCACATGTCCTGACATCTAAGACTTTAGATAGGAATGATCTTATAGCGCGCGTGCGCGCACGCGTGCACACACACACACACACACACACACACACACACCCCTACCTCACAGAACTAAAAGAAAGGAATCACTTTCAGGTTTGAGCCTCAAGAAGGGCTATTAGAGAAAATGGAGAGATTGGTTTTCTAGCCTACACCAAGAGACATGTGTCCCTTGTCCTCCTGAAACTGTTCCATCAACTGAACTCCACACATTTCTATGTCATTCTCCACACCTCAGTCTGCTTGAAGTGTCTCTTGGGTAAAAGTATATGAACCTGTGCTTATAAAACCCAATATTCTCATTAAAACCAGAAGACTGACTAGCAAGAAGGAAAAGACACTGTTCTCTCTTGCTATAAAAATGTATAGGTGCATGCGTGCGTGCTTCTTCACTAAATTCTTTTAACTTTTGTCTAAAAGAACACACTGAAATGATCCAGGGCATCTTCCTTCTTGACATTACTGATGCAGCTTTTCTGTTTAGAACTCACTAAATATATCAAGGTTGCCCCAGTGAACGGGATTGAATACTTTCTAGGGCATTTCCTTGAAAGTTGTGAAATGGAAGACCTTGATGTAAGCATAAGCCATATTCATAAAGGTCACTCTCTTTCTGTTTAAGGCAAACCTTGTTGGTTAGGACTTTGGAGTACTCAGCCAATAACAAAACCAGCCTGTGTCAGGGTCACGCAGTTGTGGCAGACAGGCAGTTTACATATTGCGTGCAATTTTCAGGCCTCATCAGAAAAGCTTCTTACTGTGGTGAGGAGCAAGTAAGACTGAGACTCAAAACTGGTCCACAGATAATAAGTGACTGTGGAGTGTTCAGCAATAACTGGCACATCTTTGTCACATTTTTCGCCAAGGCTCAGGGACCACCAAGAGAGTGGTGGTGGAAAATTCATAGGAGTCAGAGGTCATGGATGACTGCTGTGAATCTGTCTTCTGGATGTGACACAGCCGTTACACTCATGAACTTACAGCACTTCTGCTTACCTGCACAAGACCAAGCACACTGGAGTTACGATGGAGAAGGGACACACGAGACCTCACCCCTAGCTGAGGACATAATTGCAGTTGATGGCTAATGGAGAAGGGAGAGTCATATTCTTCAGGGTGTGGCCCCTGGTGGATTGCCCATGCGCCAGTGAATGACCTAACTCTCATCGTGCATTAATTGGATGCACTGGGTTAAAAACAAGCAAACAAAAAAATCCCCAAAATAAAACAGCAAAGAAGGCTTGAAGTCGATGTGTTTGGAGGAGTCCCAAAGCACCAGAAGGAAGAACACATATGCACAGAAATACACTGTATCCATCTATGAAACTCAAGATATAAAACAAGGCTAATAAATTTATAACTACTTAATAATGCCCGTTTTTTTTAGAGAGAAATTGTGACGTTAAACTGAAACAGCTTGTTGTATTTTGTCTAGCCTGCTTGACCAATTTCCTCCCAATAACATTACTTTTCATGTTGTATTTGATGTGTTTTGAAAGCCTTAACACAAGTGTACACCTGCAAGCTCAAATCAATGAGAACACACAAAACCAAGTGGGTCATCTTGAAAGATGACTGACTTGGAGTAAAGGAGCATAAGCCCAACTCACTGGCGCTGTCTCCTTAACCAAGCAAAAGTGACTCACTGTGTACGACTCCAAGGAAAACGAAAATGATTTCTTATTTGAAATAGCTTTGTGTTGCCATGTTCTTTGGTTATCTGTCGATTGCGTGACACATAATATCCGAGAGTCTAGAAGTAAGATCCGCTTGATGTGTTGTGTACTGACAAGGGAAGCCCACCTGGTGCTAGTGTGCAGCGCTGGGCTGGGAGCCAGGGCTTCATGCTTTCAGGGGTACCACCATCAAGCCACAGCCCCTTGGTCCTTCATTTTGTGAGCTTTGTAAGTTAAATATTTAATGCACATATTAGCTTTTTGGGAAAAAGCTATTTTATATAAAGTAGGAATAGTGAGAAGTTCACTAAATAATTGAAGGGGGAAGGGTTGAACACGACTTTGGCAACTTAGTTGTCCAAGGGATTGCTTCTTGGTTCTTCATTATCCCCATCCTGACATCTTCTTGGAATCTAAAGACATGGATGCGCAAGCCCACATGCACATACTCTTTTCATTAGTGTGCATCATATGCTCAATAAGGTGAACCACGGACGCTTCCCTTTTAACGTAAGGAAGTGTACATCAGTACGTTTCCAGGCTTACAACAGTGTGCTTTCACAGATCTCAACACGGCACATTTTCCTCTGTAAGTATTATTACAGGAATCCAATTTCCAAATGCTCTTTTAAAATTAAATTTATTTATCTTTAATTTATTAACTTTACATCCCAAATGTAGTCCCCCCTTCCTTGTCTTCTCCAGGTCTCATCCTACCCCTCCCACCCCGTCTTTCCTCCTCCTCGCCTCCCCTAGTCCTCAGAAAGGGAGAGAGCCCTCCTCCCCTACCATTTGACCTCAGCCTGTCAAGTCTCATCTGGACTGCTTGTATCCTCTTTCTCTGTGGCAAGGTCTCCCTGCCGGGGGGGTACAGGGTTGGGGGGGAGTGGTCAATGAGTGAGCATCAGGGTCCATGTCAGAGGCAACCTCTATTCCCCATAATTTGGGGCTCACATGAAGACTGTGGTGCCTATCGACGACGACATCTGAGCAGGGGTCTAGGTCCTCTCCGTGCATGGTCCTTGGTTGTTGCCTCAATCTCTGCAGACTCCCTGGGCCCAGATTTGTTGGCTCTGTTGGTCTCTTTGTGGAGCTCCTGTACTCTCCAAGTCCTTTGATCTCCCAACTTTTCCATAAGGCTCTCTGCTCTGTCCCAAAGTTTGGCTGTGAGTCTCAGCATCTGCTTCAATCCCCCTCTTGGTGGAGTCTTTTAGCGGATCTCTATGGTAGGCTCCTGTCCTATTCCCTCTCTTCAAGTACTTCTCATGTCTGTTCTGTTTGTCCTTCTGAGAATTAAGCATCCTTCCTAGGATCCTCATTGTTATTTAGTTTCTTTAGGTCTGTGGATTGTAGTATGGTTATCCTGAATTATTTGGCTAATATCTACTTATAACTGAGTATATAGCATGTGTGTCTTTCTGGGTCTGGGCCACTTCATTCAGTATGATCTTTTCTAGTTCCATCCATTTGCCTGCAAATTTCAAGATTTCCTTGTTTTTAATAGCTGAGTAGTATTCCATTGTGTAAATGTACCTGAGCATCTTTATGCATTCTTTGGTTGAGGGACATCTAGGTTGTTTACAGATTCTGGCTATTATCAATGAGGCTGCTATGAACACAGTTGAGTAACTGTCTTTGTTGTGTGGTGGAGCATCTTTTGGGTATATGGCCAAGAGTGGTATAGCTGGGTCTTTTTTTAAAAACACATTTTTATTGAAAAATAAAATAATTCATATTACATCTCATTTTCTATCCCATCCCATGCATCCTCCCATTCCTCCCTCCCTCCCACTTTCACCCCAACCCCCCTTCCCTATGTAGCTGGGTCTTGAGGTAGAACTATTCCCAATTTTCTGAGAAAGTACTAGATTGATTTCCAAAGTGGTTGTACAAGTTTGCACTCCTACCAGCAATGGAGGAGCGTTCCCCTTTCTCCACATCCTCACCAGCATGTGCATTTGTGTTCGAAATGCTTTTCTGATGAGAGCATTTCCTGATGCTTCCTTACTGCATCTGACTGATGTGTATAGCAACAACCTGAATGGGCATTGGTTCAACTTTTCTCCACCACTCCATTATAAATGCCGTATCTGTCCTGTCAGCTCCACTTTCCAAAGCCTGATGTGGGACTTGACCCATGACAGGTCCTCAGTTGATATTTATGAATGAAAGAATGAAAGTTACATACCTACCTATGTTTATTAAAGTTAAAAGAGCTTAATTGTTAGAGTAAATTAATTTCTGATGTTTTACTTGATGGTATAGTTAAACATAAAAATGTAAATTCTTTACATTGACATTTCTTAAAATTTTCTAGTGAATAAATGCCAAGTAAGACAGTGTGTGATTAATTTTTCTCAAAGAGAAATTTAGTTCAATAGCAGACAGATTAGCAGATAATTTTTACCTTAAAATATGCTCTTAATAAAAATAAAATCTTAATTGCTTTTGGAAGGTAAGCATCTCTAAGCGGCTTTTGAATAAACACAAATTTAGTAAGAATAACTGGCCTGAAAAAGGTTTAGAACATGGATATGGAGGTGCCAGAAGGTGGTGCTGTATTCCAACACTGCTTACGAAATGGAATCTTCCAGGGGATGGATACAGTTGGTAAAACCAAAGTTCTATCACTAATTTTACAGAAAGATTGCATATCACTCTATGAAGCACATATTAATTTATACATGTAATATACATTTGCTTGAAATTTAATGGGACTGTCTTTTCTCTTTTGCATTTATTGTTTCTAGGCTCAGGTCTGCTATCATATGTATGGGTATAGTTTCACCAGATTATATTTTCTTTTCTTTCAATGCATACTAATGAGATATATGAGCAGCTGGATTAAATATTACTACAAAGCCCCGATTAGACTTGGCTTGGAGAAAATGTGGCCACATAGTGGAGGTATTCTATAGAGAATGATAGGGAATTTTATGGTGTTAGTTCATGTGAGTATGTCTGTTTCACACGGCACTTCTACATTTATTGCATTTTGTTCACTTTAAAAATTATTTACAAATTCTTTTATTTTTATTTTCTCTTTATTAATGAGCATGTATCTCAATCTCATAGGATTCCAAGTACATATTATGTGTCATTACCCATGCTGCTTAGAAACGTAATTGGATAGAAAATATCCCAGGAAGATTTGTTAAATGGAAACATCCATTTATATCCTACAAGAACTTTAAAAATCTCTTCTTCTATCCCATGGAGTATTTACTAAAGAGGCAGTTTTGCTAAAAAAATCAAACAAAGAGATTTAGGTTCAAATATTCATGATAGCATGCATGCCTATGTAGGCTAGGAAAAAACCAAACAAAACAACAACAACAAAGAAAAGAAAAACATATCTCAATTGTTTAACAAGATGTGCCAATTTTAGGCAAATATTTAAGTGTCCCCTAACTTAAAAACTATTCATACAGTAATATATGGGGGTCAAAGCTATAACTTAGATCTTTAGTGTATCCTAAAAATTCCTAAGTCAAAGGCTTGACCCACAGACTAGCATGAGCCCAGGTTGTTGGAGCCTTTAAGAAGCAAAGCCTCATGGGAGAGCTCCAGGTCACCAGGGGATCCCAGTCCCCTTTTTCCTTCCTTCTTCCTGTCTACAAAGGGAGCACTTGTACACTACTGTGTGCCCCTTCTGTGATCTATTGCATCCTCACAGGTCCAGCAAGCAACAGGGTCAATCAGTGGTGGGCGGTGACTCCCCACACTGAGCTGAGGCAAACTTTATGTTTTAATAACTTGATCATGTCTGATTTTTGTTTGTTTGTTTTTCTGTTTTTGTTTTTCCTACAATGATGGAAAATAAACTGATGTAGTATAACTTACAGTAATGCGATTAAGCTTTCTTATCCTGTTATCTATAAAAGTGCCATTTCAAAACTTGAGCTTATTGCTATTTTTTCTCACAGATTGTCTTTGTTTACAACATAGCCATCTAAGACTTTTAGGTGGCTGCAATTCCTTGCTAAAATCATTGTCATTTTATATTTTGGATATTAATTCATTGTGCTCATTCCTATAGTCCCAAAAGCTGATGTTTACTCAGTACCTTTCCCTTAGTATTAATGTGTACATGGCACTGTGTCATGGACAGAGCCAGCGTCAGCACTGTGGCAAGAGTTCATGAATCAAGTCTTACACAGGCAAAAACTGGGATCAGTTGGCCAAGACATTCTTTTGACATACCCAGAAAGTAATCTGACTTATTTATTGTTTTTAATGGGTTGAATTACTGTTCAGAGAGGAAAATTGAAGGGCTCAAAAAAAGAGCATGTTCAGGCAGCTACTACCAAAAGCCCATCGATCTACATGAACACCTGACGTTGTAGATTGGATAAGGTTATCTTTTGCCTCTTTAACATGTAAAGAGCACTTATTGCATGTTGAAACACTCAGATGACTGTCTCATCTTGTAATATCTTAATTGGTTAAAGAAAAAGTAACCAGAATTTTCTATTACCATGCCTGGATCCCCGCTTTCAAATCTCACAGCGAGTCCACTTACCATGGTGACTTCCAACGTATGTCTGTTGATTGGATCCAGGCTAAGAGATTAAGACAGTTTATTTATCTCTGCTTTGTCCATCACAGCATACGTTTTAGATAATGGTGTATGACTAGGATGCTCATGCCATCTGCATCTGATTAGCAATAAAGGCAGCTTGGAACATGAGGTGGAAAAACCAGTGGTCAGCATTGGGTAACATCCTAGCGAGAATGACTCAGTACCACTACCCGGGTGTGTGGGACGAGGCATTGAAGTACATCTTGTCTTAGGAGTTTTGGAAATGTCACTAGGGCAAGCACCTGGAACTGGTTCTAGCTGGGGGAAGGCCAAAGGACAGAAAGTGAAAAGTAGAGAGGGCTTCGGCACTGACACCGACGCTTTAAGAGGGGACCGCCGCCGAGCGCCTGTGCTGCAGTCTGATTCTCCTTTTAGTCTCTTGCTGAAACCATCAATTTCACATAGAAGAGTCACAGGAGAAGAGAGTGCTGTTGCCATCTTATTTTATTGCATACACTTCCTTTGCTTGTATTTTTAATGTCTAGGATGGTGTGCAATATAAGCTCAGTATATTGGGGTGTGTGAATAAATTATTGAAATGACTTTCCTGAAAGACTGTTCCATGCAAATTTACTAAGCTTGATGGGAGAAAAATGCAAATGAAAAACTCTACTTAGCCAGGCCAGAATCCAATATGTGTGTGTATGTCTCTCTCTCTCTCTCTCTCTCTCTCTCTCTCTCTCTCTCTCTCTCTCTCTCTCTCTCTCTCTTTCTCTCTCTCTCTGTGTGTGTGTGTGTGTGTAGATATAATAGCTTAATATTTCCAAGGTTGTAGATTCACATGGTACCTGAAGTGCTTCTAGTTGGGAGGCAGGACTGAACTTACAGTGCTCCTCAGAGCTAATGAAATCTAGCTTGGTCTTAAGGGATACAGCCTATGACAGATAGTAGTGTTAGTGTGCCCGCGTGCCTCTGTGTGTGTGTGTGTGTGTGTGTGCGCGCGTGTGCACACGTGCGCTGGGATACTTCCAGGCTGAGTTGACAGCTGGAGTAAAACTGGAAACTTTGGACCATAATTACAAAGCGAGTGGAGAGGGTAGGCTTGGGGTAAGGAGTGTGAGGGGGACAGGATAGGATGGAAGGTTGACAGGAAGAATGAGGACTAACTTATAGAGAGCTAGCCAGGCCAGGACAAAGAAGCTTATATTTTAGCCAGCTTTGACAGAGAAATAGTGGTTTGTATATATGTCATAGTCATGAGAAGTAGCCAATACTAAAATCTTAAAGGTCATTGGCCATGATTTTTGTGTCTTAGTATGTTTTATTACTTAGAAATGGTTGATTTGATTATTTCAATCACAGATTCACAGGAGAATATGTAATGTCTCTTATACATATCTTAGAAAGGGCTTAGGGAGGGTTCTTACCTCTCATTTGTCTGCCGACGATCAGTTGGGTTTTTTTTTGTTGTTGTTGTTTGTTTTTTTCATTTAGCTTTTGTAACATGGGAAGGAAGACTGAGAACATCTACAAATGGCCAATCTGTGCCAGGCACACAAAAGCTGTTTTGGCTCATAGACTCTCAGAAGTTGGGAAGAAAACTTAGCCAGGCCTGAAGTGGCAGCCCCCTCGTAGCTGCTGTTTTCCCTCGTGTCTGTGCTGTGCCGTCCTTTCTCTTCCAGCTGTTCATCTCCTCTGCGGTGTTTTCTTCAAAGTTTAGACCATGCGATCCTTGTGTGGCACTTCTCCAGAAACCTTCCTTCAACTCCCCCACATCTGACAGGCAGGGCGCAATCCCTCCTGCAACTGGGTATTCAGAATTCTTTCAGGGCATAGTAGTTATCTTTTATTGTAAGAATCAATTAATCATTTTAGCCATCACGTGTCCCTTCATAGCGCTGGTGAAATCGATTGCCTAAGCTTTTTCTACATACTTGAAGGGGCAGAGGACCAGCTCACAATAGCATTTTCAAATGTTAGAAAATGCCCTCTTAAATCGAATTGAATTCTGTTTGCTTCTTTTAATCAGTGAGCCTTCTGTTCTTTTCCTTCTGAGTGACATGGCTGTTTGCACACCATCATTTTCACTGGTACTGTCTATATGAAGTACAGGCTTGCAGGTTAAGATACTTCAGCACCTAATAGTGCCTCTATGGACCTACTCCTATTGGCCACTTAACTTCTCTCAAAATGTGTAATTGTCTGTGAATATCTTCATGTGATTGACTAGATCTGAAATAATAGGTGCTAATCACCATCTATATACTTTTGGAAACCTAAATGGAAAACATATGTCTAACTTTAACAAAATTATATTTTTCAAAACATTTCACTGGGCTAAAATTTCTCAGTCTTTGCACAAGCTTACAGTTTTCTTTTCTCCCTGAAATCAAGCTACATTATGTGGCTCCTATTTGAAAGAGATACGCTGCTAATTTGATGTGTTTTTTGAGTTTTATTCACTTATAACCACATCTTTTAAAAAATAATTCAGATTACTTTAGACATTTCCTTGAATTTAAAATTAGGTTCACCAATTCAGCTTTCTAATACATGCTTCCTAAACTACTTTGGGAAAATAACATATTTTCATATCTATATTTATGTTTATGACTATGTCATGTAGTTATATGTATCTTATATAATATATATCCTATAATTACATAGTATTTCTGTAAAATTGTATTCTTTTATATCTTTTAAGAAGCTAAAATATGGCTCAATAAGAAATTGTAGATAGATTATTTGATTCAAATCAGCTAGTGTTTCTTTTTAATGAATTTATACCTGCATTTCTTATTATAATGATTTTCTTATAACTCTTAAACATTTCTTCATTGTTTTATTTTAAAAATACTACTTTGTTGCTTGAAAAGAAGTGGAAAATGGAGCAGTCTTTACAGAGAATTGCCCCAGTATTTCAAAATTGGAGAAATCCAAAATGAAGGAGGGAGTCTTACTGCAGGCCCCGCCTCCCAAGACAAGGAGCTCTGTGGCCTCCAGCCAACAGTCAGAAATCTAGTTTTATTTTCCTTATGTTAACAGTATACCATGCCTCATATCGTGTTTAACAACATCTCCTAAAGATGTTTCTAGGCATAGGTGAGAAAAAACAGAGAAAGCGCAGGAAATAGATAAAGGATTTCTTAGGAAGACAAAAGTCACACTTAACGTACTCAGAAACCAAGTCCCTAATAATATGTGTGCACTAATAGTCTTTGGAAACTGTGAGCAAGGTGAGTGGTGATGTCATTTCCCAGATGACTTTGTCCTTATCCTCCAAGAAACAAATGGAGTTTAGTGGTATGGTTCCCAAATTATAGTAACCTTTCATGACACTTTGCCGGAACCTCCCTAGAATTCACGGAACTGGGTTTTGTGATGTCTGTTTCATTACTTGGATCATTGCCCTTTTATTTTCTTTCATCTGTGTCTTTCAGCCAGGAAGCAGAGAGCACCCCAAATATTAGATATTCTTTTTTCATTTCTTTTTCAAAAAATATATTTTATTAATATATTCATATTACATCTCAATTGTTATCCCACCCCTTGTATCCTCCCATCCTTCCCTCCCTCCCATTTTCCCCTTACTCCCCTCCCCTAGACTGTGACTGAGGGGAACCTCCTCCCCCTGTATATGCTCATAGGGTATCAAGTCTCTTCTTGGTAGCCTGCTGTCCTTCCTCTGAGTGCCACTGGGCCTCCCCATCCAGGGGACGTGGTCAAAAATGGGGCACCAGAGTTCGTGTGAAAGTCATACCCCACTCTCCACTCAACTGTGGAGAATGTCCTGTCCATTGGCTAGATCTGGGTAGGGGTTTGAAGTTTACCGATATTCTTATTTGGGAGAAAGTTCAACCTATCTGCATCAGACTGTTCAGAAAGGATAAGAGGCTTGGATCTCAGTGACCTCAGCTTCACAAGAGTCACCTCGCTCTCCTCCCCTTAAAGTAGTTTTTAAAAAAGCATAATCTGGGGGCTGGAGAGATGGCTCAGTGGTTAAGAGCGCTGCCTGCTCTTCCAAAGGTCCTGAGTTCAATTCCCAGCAACCATATGGTGGCTCACGACCATCTACAGTGAGATCTTCTGGTGGGCAGGCATACATGAAGGTGAAACACTGTATACTTAAATAAATAAATCTTAAAAAAAAGCATAATCTGAAGTAAATATTTAAAATTATACCTGATAAACTTTGCAGCTGCAGTTTATGGAATGGCTATGATTGAATCAAAAATAAAAGCACACGGTGAGTTCTTTGTGGGAAACAATGTCAATAGAACATATGACACTTCAATCCTGAAGAATGGTGTTTTCTGGCTCTTAAGTGCTTGCCACAAATTTTGATCAAAATGAATCATTTGTGACCTCCAGCTGGATAAGTATATTTGCTAGTGTAGATATTACATGCTGGTTTTTGCTTGTGAATATTTTACACAACCATTTCATACATTAGTCCTGATGGACAAGTTTTATCTTTTTCAAATAACCTAATTGATAGTATATTGAATATGAGCTTAGAATAAAAGTATATTAACTCACGATCCACATATATGCTATTTTTCCAATAAACTTTTTAGTGTTAAAATGTAAAAATTGGGCTGACAAGATGGCTCAGCAGGTTAGGTTACTTGCTGCCACACCTGGCCACCTCATTTTGAGACCCTGAAAACCGTATGATGGTGAAAGGGAAGAACAGATCATGCAAGTTGTAAATACACACACACACACACACACACACACACACACACACACACAGACACTATACTTCAAATATAAAAAATCCACCTTGAATTGTGAATAATTGAAACAAATTAATACACATAAAATTTTGCAAACATTTATTTTTGTGCACCTTTTTTGAGATTTATGTACTAGATGTAGAGTCCACCAATATAAAGAGTTGCATTGCTTGGTATAACCTAATTAAATATACATATATTGGAAGGGATTGTGAAAACGTTAGCTTCAAGTTTTGTGTTGTTTCATTTAAGTTCATAGCAACCATATGTCATTGACATATGCTAGATCCTATTTTATGAACACAAGTTTAGAAAAGCTTATACTCATTGTGTCATGTGTCAATTAAAAACTAAAAACTGTTCATCAAGCTGAGGGCGGCCGACTGCAATCCATACTGACTTGTCAACAGCAATGGATGATTTTGTTCTCCAGAATTAGTACATGCAACTTGCAGCTAAGTAACTTTCTAGAAAGCAGTTCATTTATCAAATGTGTGTAATCCTGATGACAATTCTACTCCCTGTCTGATTATGGCCTAAATTTCAGTTCTGGTCTGTTTCAGCTTTTTCAGCCTTCCTGTGAGTCTTTGGGCCAACTTTTTTTTTGTTTTGTTTTGTTATTCTTTGAGCTAATGAACATGTTTTAGAATCAGGGCCTAATCACGGTCTCCTTTTGCTTGGCCAACTTGAGATGGATAGGAAAGCTAAGAAGGACAGGCACTGAGAAAAATGCCTGGATAGACTGAAATGACTCTGGAGGGATACAACTGGTGTGCCCCGTTCTGTAAGTAGAGCTATTACCTACTTACTGATTTGCTGTTAAGATCTGTTTTTATGATGTTTAGAGATCGCTAATGTATACAACTGAGTGAAAGATGGCTATATTTAGGAAAAGGCCCAACTATATAGAAAGTAATAGAGATTGATGGTCAACAGTGGGCAGAGGTGGAGAATGAGGAGGTGGAGGACACGGGAGTCTTAAGACAGTGAACTTATTCTGTAAGTGCTGTAGCGATGCGTCATTACACTCTCGTCAAAACTCATGGGATGCGCAATACCATAGGTGAACTGTATGAAAAACAACAAACTCTGTACAATTATGATGAATCAACAAGGGGATGTCAGTCCTGAAAGGTACACTATAGAGGATGTTGCTACCTGAAGATCCTGTGCATGTGTGTGCACAAGAGGTGGGGCGAGATTATTGATATCCTTCCTGTGAGCCCCAAACAGTTAAAAATTGCCTTAAAAATAAATTAAGTATGCTTTCCACCATGCTACAGGAGTAGAGGGCACACACACACACACACACACACACACACACACACACACACACACAC
>OU015747.1:104777222-104819557 GCA_907169655.1 Acomys percivali | reverse complement strand
AGTATTAATGCATCCAAATAAACAGCATTCTTGCTGAGAACACAGTCTGTGATTTAACATCATGAGAATTTACAGAATTTTTTCTTAAGAAAAACATAGAATCCTTCAGGTTTAATAAATTTTGTGTGTTGATGGAAGCAATTTATCCTTATGTAGAAAAGTGAGTAATGTTATAAAATGAGAGAGACAATACCAAATGAGCAAATTTCTAATATCTCACTGCTAAAAAAATGTATTTCTCTTGCCTTTCCCTCATCATGCATCTTATTTCTCATAGTGTTGAATGGTCTGGGATATTTTATTTTATATTTTACTTTTTCCATACATTGTACCATAAAATTTTCTTAAGGCATTTACATCATTCTAAACTTTACTGAAAATGATGGACATTGACCAACGTTTATATCAAATTTTTCAATGTTAATTTTTTGTTTTCAAGACAGGGTTTCTTTGTGTAACAGAGCCCTGGTTGTCCTAGAACTTGCTCTGTAGACCAAGCTGGCCTTGAACTTATAGAGATCTGCCTGCCTCTGCCTCAGAAGTGCTGAGATTAAAGATGTGTGTCACCACACATGGCCTACATTAAAATATTTAAAAGATTTATTTTAAATTATATGGATGTGTGTGTTCATGTGTGGGTATGTGCACAAGAGTGCAAGTGCCTGTACAGGCCAGAAGAGAGCCCTGGATACACTGCAGCTGGAGTTTGGGGCTGCGTATAGCCCTCAAATGTGGGAGCTGGGAGCTGAATTTGGGTCCTCTGCAATAGCAGTGCATGCTGTTAACCACTGAGCCATCTGTCCAGCCCCAGACTTTCCACCTTGATTAGATATGATTATTTTGGAAGCAGACATTCTCATCTTGAGAGACACTATTTTATGGAAAAAAGATAGTTATTTTCCCATCAGTATTAGCAAAAATTTAAGTCAATATACTGATATTTTCATAATATTCTTGTCATGTCCAAGGCAAACAGAGAAAACACGTGTCAGAGTGGAATTCAAGATACAGCATAAATGATGTTTAGGGTGAATTCCACAGTCCCAAATCATAAATATTTATCGAGAATTTTTTCATTGTTCTGGTTTTCTCAATTGACTGTAATTTTGATGTTGCCTTGGATTTGAAGTTTCTACAGTTTTCTGGCAAGGCTTCTTATTTTTATGACCAGCCGGTCACAAGCCTCCCAGGGGCCCATCTCTTGGCTTTGTGCTTTTTGTGAAATCCAAACATGCTCCATTGAGCTGTTCACATGACTGAATGCCAGAAGATAGAACTGAACTAAAATAGCCTGTTCTGGAAAAATAAACCACCCAAAGGACTTGTGTGTCTTTCCTCATTTCTTTCTGTTTCTGACTTAGAGCTAAAATGTAAGCAAGAAGCAGTGTTTTGAATTCAAAACTGAAACAATCCAGACTTGGAGACATAGTAATTAAATTACCCAAGTTTATAGTGCAGTCTAGTGTGTTGTTTTATTTTTATTACTTTACTATGCTACTATTTCTATCTTTTTATTTCTTCCAAATATATCTGAGCACCTTGGAACTAATATCAAATAAAACATATTTTATTTGTTCGACTACCATCATCAGTCGCCTATGGGAGATTGGTGCAGATTATCTTTTAAATCGAACATGTCTATTCAGTGTTTGCTGAGACACTTAGCTGATGGTGATGGCACCATTACTAGCACACATGCCCTGGATATTAGACTTTATGCTGTGGCTGGACTATTCCTCTAAAGAGACCCATAAAGGTCTTTTCACAGGGAACAGGACTCAGAGGCTACATGGTAGTAGGAGGTAGTAAGTGCATCAATTCCTATTGTAGACTAGGCTCTGGCTCAGGCCTAGGGGTGAGAGGACATATATATTGGCCATAAACACAAGTAGACCGGAAAGGTAAGTGGCGTTTGATGGGAAAGCCTGCTACATATATTGTTTTTTTATACATCTTCCCTTTTGATTCTACTTAGTCTGTCAGATTATTGTAAATAAAGGCACTCAGACTCTAAAAATACCAAATAACTTCTTGTAACTGGATCATGGGAAATCCAAGATCAATATTCATATATTTTTTTATTCCAAAGAGGTGGAGACTTTGTTTTTCACTTTTTTCATTCTATCAGAGGTCTTTGATAAAGCATTGAGGTAGCACAGAAAATTCCCTAACTTACTCTCAGGTTAACTCTTGCTTCTACATCATCATTGAAGACAAAGAAACTTATGGGGTGCTGCTGTTCCTGGCCCCACTTACCCACCCACAATCACAAATGGTAGATCCTGGTAAAGGGAGCAAGAC
Organism: Acomys percivali; assembly: GCA_907169655.1. NCBI lineage: Eukaryota > Metazoa > Chordata > Mammalia > Rodentia > Muridae > Acomys > Acomys percivali. Next base: position 104,817,256 of record OU015747.1, on the reverse strand, counting down.
AGAAATGACCATAGCATGAAGACCTCAGCAGCAATGAGCACGTGAGAAACAGCCTTCTTGGGAGACAGCTTCAGTGAGACAGCTTGTTTAATTGTGGGGAGGGGAAAAGAGTATTTAAACTTTTGAGGAGTGGGTAGAGACTTTTGGGGCGAGTATACATTATTGGGCCATTGGCCGTTGCCAGGGTACTTAGAATGTCTTATTTGCATGAAGAGGAATTCCAGGGTCTTGCTGGACATGACCTTATAAGGAGAGAGGAAGTTTAACCTGCAACCTGGCTGCCAGGGTAGGTGAACCCCTCAAGGGTGGCAGAGGGGAGAGGGTGGTAAGTCTACTGCAAGCTCAGGACAGAGAGGGAGCACTTTCACTCCTGCCATTCTGAAGATGAGATTTTTGGGGTTTGGACATGTCTCATTCTTGTTCCAGGCTAGCCTTCCCTGGTCACATGACTCCTCATCCCTACAGGGTACTGATACTCAAGGCTACCTACAAGTGGCCAATAAATCCTTGAGGAAAAACTGCTCGATTCATTACCACTGTTCATTGAGGACTTACTACAATGGAAGGGAAAACATGATACTTTTGCATATATTAGGGACTATGGAACTAATTTTACATAGGTATTAGGTACATGAAAACTGTAGAGAGCTTTCTGCTAGGTCTTCTCTTACTGAGGGACATATGCTGCAGATATGAGAATTAAGTGATTTCTTCAAATCTACACCACCAATAAAGCATGACTGGATTAAAGACACAGGCCTTGATTTGAATACAATGCCCTTTCTGTTCCTACCTGCTTTAGTGCTATCTTTAGAGATTATCTATGAAATTTTAATAAGACCTCATCTTGAGTGAAGGAAGTGTGTGTGTGTGTGTGTGTGCGTGTGCGTGTGTGCAGAGCTTGCTTTGTTTCAAATGCCAAGAAAAGTAAGGTAGCAATTCCTCATTTCGATCTGTAGCTGTTTGAAATACTCAGAGTGACTGGACTTCTCATACATACAACCAGTTAAGCCATATGTGAAATAATTAGAATTAATTGTGCCTGAAGGGAAGCATGTGTAATCTTACTTAAAACTGTAACTTGGATTTACATGTTTATTCTTTATGTTCTATTTATTCAAAGTTTACCTAGTTATTTATTTATTTTTAGGTAGAGGATGTATCAACATTCTTAATCTTTGTCAAGTTCATTGGCAGGCAAATTTATAGTAGTGTTTGGTCAGTTGCTTAGGGGACAGATCCAAACAGCATATTGGTTGTGTTATGCCGGGCTTTGTGGTTTTACAGTTTAGGGAGTCCAGTCCTTGTTTAATAGCATGCAACCATTTCTGCACTCAAAGTTTCCTTCTATATGGAACTAGTCATTTAAAAAAATATTTGGAGGAGACCAAAACGCATCTAGACTCCAAAACAAAGAAATAACCCCATAGTGTAATCAATTAGGAATTACTTTGTTTCCACAACAACTAAACATTTAGAAATTATTGTTGGAGAATAGGATTCTGCTTGAGTGCAATTCAGAGTAAAGATCCTAAGCCTCAGAGTCAGACCAGTTCATGTGCAAATCTGAGCTGTACTATTCACTGTTTGTTCACAAGATTAAGACAATAACAGAAAATGTGCGTGGCTGTCCTGAGAAAGGCACAGTAAGATAATAGTATGGCTGTGTGCAGTGCCAGACAAAGTAGACAGTGAACATTATTTTCTAGTACTTCCAGCCCACTTCCTAGCTCCAAACACAAATAGGGGCTATGTGCTTTTAGGAGATTTAATTAGGATAGAAAAATGGAAGAATTTAAGGAAGGACTTCCATATTGCATGAAATAGTTTAAAGTTACATTATCCTCGCCTCCTTCATATCCAACAAGGTGAAATGTAAGACAAAATGTGAATAATGGTCTTTGGCTACACTTAGGAGACACCTTCCCTAGAAGGTCTGCCCCAAGCAGTGGCTACAGTAGCACAGCATGTAGAGGCAGAGCTGATGCAGCAGCTCCACTCCAGAGAGTCACTTCCCACACAAGGGACATAGGCGCCGTGTCAGAGCTCCATGTTTCTGTACTCCAGAGAGCAGCCTTCTTAGTCTGCTTTGTTTCTAGCAGCGATGGAGGAGCTGATCATGTGGAAATGTAGCCCATCATTTCAATCAGGTCCTACTGTAGTGACAGGTCAACACACACACACACACACACACACACACACACACACACATACACACTTTCTTAACATAAATATTTATCCCCCCCCCAGTTAAAAATGTCATATAATCAAGTATATACCCAAGGTTCCTCGGTCAACATATTGTGGAGATACTTGCACATGCATGTTTTCTTTTAGATATAAAATTTAGATTTAAAAGTGTGTGTGTGTGTGTGTGTGTGTGTGTGTGTGTGTGTCTGTGTGTGTGTAAGTAAAAACTGGCCAAGTTAACTGGAAAAAAGAATTCAGAAAAACAGAAATCTATTTCACATCATCATCCAAAACACTAAGGCTTTAATGATTTCACAAGAAAATTTTGCCAAATGCCTAAAAAAAATCTTCATAATGCCAGTAATATTTTAACTCTTCATGTGAACAGAAGAGAAGTTTCTAAAATTTTAAAGTGTCATGAGTATAATATTGATATCAGAATTTAATAAAGATTTCACTTAACTCATGTGAGGCTAACATATCGTTGATAGGTAAGGCAATATGCCTCAGCGATACTTGTGCCTACATGCTCATTTTTGCATCATTCACAATTGGTAGGAAGAGGAACCAGCCTAAATATCCATCTATAGATAATATAAAAGGAAATATTGTATTAATACAATAGGATTTTATTCAGTCACAAAGAAAGTAAAGGCACAACATTTACAGGAAAAAGCAAAATGAGACAGAAAGTCTACAAAAATACCACTGAGTTAATTTCACATTGTTTAACTATTCTTAGGCATGGGGCACTTCAGACTGTGGTTACTATACATGTCCAGTGAGATGCTTTTGGGGGAAAGCTGAGTGTTTCTTTGTGAGTCTAGCATTTCTATGCCGAAGACCATCTGCCCAGTATGGTACTACCTCTTACTGAACTGGGCCCTCCTGCACCAATCAGCACCCTCCCCCAGACTTGCCCACAGCCAATAGGATCCAGGCAATCCCTCAACTGATGTTTTCCTTTCTGATGACTCTGAGCTGTGTCAGGTTGACAATTAAAGCTAACAGGGACAGAACATGTCATGTAAGTATAAGATGCCATAGTGAAACTCACTACTTTGTATGCTAGCTTTAAAAAGGTTAATGCAAGCGAAAATTTAGGCCATTCATATTATAGTCATACAAATAACTTAAAAAATGAAAGTAAAATGTTGGCCAACAGAGTATAGCACACATTTAAAAAAAATAAAACATTAAGAGTGTTTTTTTCAAGTTCTTAAAACAAACACTAAAAGGAAATTTGTTAATATTATACTTAAGAAGAACAAGTGAGTCTATTAAGGGATGTAAAAGGCATTTAACAAAATTTGAAGTTTATACTTGAATTAATTAGGATAAAGCTAATGCAGTAGTTAGTTGGTGAATATTTTCTTAACCTGCTCAAAAGCATGTAATATTTCCCCAGTCTAGTGTCATATTTACTGGAGAGGGCCCTAGAACACTAATTTTAGGAAACGAGTAATGATGCCCATTATAACCATTAATATATAACAGTATTCCAGAGTACTAACCAAGGCAATTAGACAGGAGAAAGAAATTGCAAAGACACCTATATGCATCGGGGCAGCTTTAATTGGTATCAATAGGTTATATATGAAAAAAGGAGAGAATATGAAATTGTGTGTGAGAGGGTCTACAAGTTGGAGGAAGGAAAAGAGTGGTGGGGCTAATAAAATTATATTCGTGTACGAAATTCTCAAAGAGTAAATAAAATTAAAAACAGAGTAATAATTATAGCTTCCATGATCATATATCAGGAAGATAAAAAATCAGCTGAAATGTTTTACAGACAGATTCTGTATAGTAGTGGATGGAAAGATGATACAGAGACCAGCAGTTTTTGCATATACAAAAAAAATTTAGAAGATCAAAATCTACCACATTTATAAAATAGAGAAGATATTTAACATAAAATCTACCAATAAATATGCAAAATCCACCATGTAAAAAAACAATCAAATACTTTGGAAGACCTCTGCAATCCACCAAAGAATGCCATAATTATTGAAATAATACACCATGGGCATTTTCAACATGTTGTCAGCTTCTCTTAATTCTTTATATAACTTTATACAACCAGGAAAATTTGGGATCTAGATAGGCTGCTTTTAAGTTAATATGGAAAAATATGCATGCATAGATGGCCAGGAAAAATCATCAAAAGGAGAATAAAGATGGAGGGCTGGCTCCACCGGATATTAAAACATACTGTTAACCCAGAGTTATTAAGAGGATTTAGTCTGGGAATGAAGTGAAGATTAGTGGAATAAAATATAGAATACATATGTGAATCAAAGTAGCCTGTAACATTCATGGGAAAAATGTAATTTTTCAATAAGGTGTCAGCCAGCTAGCTGTCTTGAAAAAATAGATACATACTTCAGACTTTACACTAGTATAATTTCCAAATGAGACATAAATGAATATGTAAAACATAAACCATAAAAGCACGAGAAGACATTACAGAAAATTCTTTTGAGTGTTATCATGAAGAAAGACTTTCTAACTGTGATTAAAACCAGGAACCAGAGAATTTTACTACATAAAAGTTAACTATTTCGCATAGCCAAAACTGCTGCAAGAAACACTATAGGGGTTCCTTTCTCTTTGTTGCAGCATATACTACAGATAGAACTAATTTACTTAATATATTAAACGGTTCTAACTACAACAAAACTAAAAATTCCATATGAAAAAAATGAAGTCTCTGAACATGTATTTCACACAAAGGAAATGAGATGGAGTATCTACCTTATCTGTGTCATATGCAGCAGCCCATCATCTCATTAGATAAGGTCATCTCTTCCCTCCTCCAGCAGCTAACAGTTGCCAATAGTTCTGCAACTAGGGGAGGAATTGTAGTTTCAACTTCCCTTTCCAAGTTGGGATGTGGTCTCACTTGGGATTGCCTAAGTCTTTACATGCTGCTAATGACGGTTGTATGTCCAAATGTGCAGCTTACCTGCTGCGTACAGAAGACCCTATTTCCTCATCATAGTCATCCTCTGCCTCCAGCTCTTACACTCTTTGCACTCCTTTTTCTGAAATGTTCCTTAAGCCTTTGAAGGAATAGATAAAGTGTGTCTGTTTCATTTAGGCCTGAGTATGTTCTGTACCTGGGCAGGCTGTGGGTCTCTGTGTTATTCACCATCTATTGTAGACAGAAACTACTCCAATGAGGCTGAGAGATGCATTAGTCCAGGATTATAATGATAAGTCCATGAGCTGGCTTAATACTATGCCCATTTAATAAGACGGTAGGAATAGGTTCTGCTCTAGGGTGCATAGTCTGTTTAGGCCCTGTTTCTTGACTTGATATTGGCACCAGGCAAAAGACTCACTCTGTGAAGTAGGACTGAAATCCAATTACAGAGCGGTTGGTTACACCATGATGTTTGTGCCAGTGTTGTATCAATGGGCAGGTCTTGCTAGCCAAGTTGTTACTGTAGCTTGCTGAGTTTACAGGTGGATAAGATTGATGGTTACTTTTCTTCCTTAGTATGTGTCTAGAATTTTCCAGGACTGTGAAACTAGTCAATAGGGACGAAGTTTCTAGTTAGTACCCAATTGATTTCTCCATGTCCTGTGACTTATTTATGTGGTCCTTCAGCAATAGGGTCCTACTGGCAAATTCTAGAAGAGGATCAAGAGCAAGAGCAATGTTTTCAGGTCTATGAGATGTCACAGGCCAACGGCTACAAAGGAGGTTACCTAGTCCTGGCAAAAGGCTGTTTTGTTTGTTTGTTTGTTTTTGTTGTTGTTTTTTGTTTTGGTCTGTGGAGTTCAGTAGCGACATGCTATAGGGTAGCTCCATTTTAACCTTTGTGTATGTGTGTATATTTCCACAGTAGTAAGTTTCCATATGACTTAAAATTCCGTATAACTCTAGTGTTATTTATGCCTTCCCCTATTGCCTTGTCCACTCTGCCCTCTCCACTAGTCCAATTTAACCCTTCCTGTTCCATTATTTCCTTTTAACCCTTTATACTAGTGCATTTTATCTTGCAAAATTTATTCCAACTTGCTTTGTCTCTTTGTTTATTTTAGTCTTTACTTCATTTAAGAGATTGTGCGTTTTATGGAGAAAGTGAATGCCCTCTTCATAGCTGTCCCTTTCCTCCAAGCTCAGTAGCCATGGTTATGTCCTATTCCCGTTGGACTGTTCCTTCTCCAAAGAAAAGTCCCTTTAAATGGTCTTAAATATCATCTGTGTGTGTCAAACATTCATCTTTGTAAATACTGAACTCCATATATGGACTGATTTTAAATACTCAATAAGAAACCACACACACTCACCCAGGATCTGGGCCGCATGCCGTTTGAGGCATCCTTAGACTTTCACCAGCTTCAAGATCAGGACGGGATGACCTCATAGGGACTTAGAAGTGGCTTACTGAACTAAACGTATCAGAAGAAGAATGCTTGCCGTTAGAGATGTTAATTTTTTTCATTTTTTCTTTGGCAGGGTGCACTGCTTCATTAATAACTTCTTCAGAGTTTTGAATGCAGTTCCCATTGCTTTGAACTTTCTTCACTTCTTTCATCTGGCTCTTTGATTTTTTAAAACTTAATTAGTATGATGAGATGCATGGGGCTCATTAGAAATTATATGAATGACCTCAGTATCCTATTAATATTCTATTTTCTTAGTATTTTACAGATTAAGTAACTGCCATCTTGTAACAGATTTTCTAACAGTACTTTGCAGTTCCTAAGGTATTTTTTTTAAATATGATCATAATAATGATTTCTAATTGTACCACCTACCAGTTTTCACTTCTTTAATTATTTCTTAATGTTCACTTCTAAAGATATTGCTTATGCATCTGCATCTCTCTACTATAGTAATCAACTATATACAACCATATGAGCGCATCTACACACATATTTTCTCTATTTGCAAGTTGTATTATGAATTCCTTTCTAAATTGCTACAGTGACTATTTTAAAGCAGTGATTTGTATATCCTGTTAAAAAAAATGTTGCATACATCTGGGAGTTCATCAGCCAGGGCCACATCTAGATTCAGAATGCCACTGTTGCTTTCCCAGAGCACTTAGTAACGACCGTGGGAGACGATACAGATAACAAATGAAACTGTTTACTGCTGCACATCATTTTGTATATCAATATGTTTTGTAAAACGGTTTCCAAATGTTGCTGTTTAACAGTAAAAACCGTGTATTATTTGATAGGTTTTGTGAAGAAGGATCTCAGTTTAACTTGGTGGGTCTTCTGGCTCAGGGTTTCTCATAAGTCTACAAAAGAATTTGCTGACTGGGCCTCTAGCCATCACAAAACTTGAATGAATAATGAACTGGATCCTGGTTTCCTATATGCCTGTTGGTAGGACTGAGTGCTCTATGAGCTGCTGCGCTGGGCACCTCAGGGGCTTGCTGTGTTGGGCAGCGGCTGCCTTCATTCTGTGCCATGTGACTCTCTGTGGGCTAAGGGGGGAACTCACGCCCCTGCTTCTCACGGCTGGCTTCCATTACAGGGCAAGAGAGGGAACGCAAACCAGGGCCCGTGGTCCTTTAGTAACCCAACGTTGGCAATGACGTCCTATCACTTTGTTGTATTCCATTAGAAACAGACATCTAGATCTAGTCCATAACGGGTGTGAGCGGGTATGCAGAGTACAGTTAACAGGAGGTGGGGACCACTGGGGGCCTGTTCAGGAGATGCGAGCGGGTATGCAGAGTATAGTTAACAGGAGGTGGGGACCACTGGGAGCCTGTTCAGGAGATGCTGAGCACACCTGGTAAGTCCATCACAGAGTTCAGATCTAATTCAGAAGAGAGATGAGACGTTGTAGGGGCTATACTAAAAAGTTGGTCTGTGAGTTGAATCATAAGGGAAAGTTTGCTAAGAAAACAAGGAAAACAGCCTCTGCAGCAGCATACGGCAACATATGACATAACCACAGGCTCTCATCGGGTTTCTTATGCCAAAGTTCTCATGCGCAGCTAAAACACTCATTAGCAAACTCGGATTAGATACTGATTTCTTTCTTTTTTTTCTTTTCTTTCTTTTTTTTTTCTTTTCTTTTCTTTTTTTTTTTTTTGCTACACAGTTTTACTTCCTTTATGCTTGAGTATTTGTGAAATACACAAATATCATAAGGTATAAGTGAAAGATCAAGTCATAGTTGTGAAATACCATAGCAGCTAATGTAAAATTAGGAGACCTGATTCGTTGACAGGCTGAGGAAATGAATTTTTACCATTTAAAAATCTTTTTTTTGTGGAAAGAAGAAGTAGAGTTTAGTGATGTAAAAGCTACCGAGTGATCACAGTTTGAATTCTCCCCTCTATCAGACTGTGGAAAGGTAACATGTTAGAACGATATGACTAAGAGGATAATTTGCCTATCTCCTTCCGAGACTGGAAAGAGTAATTCAGTAAACCCTCCTAGGCACTAGGAGACAGTATTTCTAACTTCCCAGGTTATGTCATGCGCTGGGCAGTTACTTAGCAGTTGTAACACCCAGATAGTGACTGGGAGCCACAGCAGCAGTAGCTGGATTTCTCCTGCTTGCTCAGTCTATTCCGTCACCCCCTCACTAAGTCCTCATGCCGACCCTGTGGTAGAGATGCAGAGATCTCAGATAAGGAAACTGGAAGGAATTTGACAAAACTCTGAAACAAACTTAGCCTGGGATAGAGTTTTGATTGCAACCGAAGTCGCCTGGACTCCAATCAAAAGAATAAGCAATGGCTTAGCTTGGACATTCAGCAAACGGGGAAAGTGAGAGAGCACTTCAGATCATAGGAGTCCCTTCACTGGGGTTCAGCCGTGGATCAGCCGCAACCTAAGCCACCTTAGTTGGTTTGGTTGGGGGCTTTTGTTGGCCCACTCCCTCTTTTGGTGTCTCTGCTAATTGTTATTAATGGGTGCCTGTAAAGCACATGTTAATCACAGGGTTTTTCTTTTGTTTGAGTACAGAGTGTATAATGGACAGAAAGCATCTCTTGCTTTTTAGAGCACAGGTTTTAAAGGGATGGCTTGATACCATCAGTTAACAGGAATGTTCTTCAGAGCGAAGGAGAGAAGTGTGGGAACTGAGAGCAGAGGTATCGAAACCTTCACATTCGTATCAGTTGGTAGGGGAGGACTGATGGCTGTGATAGAAGGGAGGGCCACAGACTGCCCCTTGTTTCTCCTCTGGAGCTTTTGAAAAGTCTTGGATATATGCCACCGGCATTTGTGCATCTGTGGGGACACGAATGGCTCTCTTTGCTATTGTAACAGTGTGTTGGTGGTTGGAGAGGAGGTAGCCAATGCTTTCTCATTTATCCCAACACCACGATGCAGTTTATCTTAGGCTGCAAGCCTTTGGAAAAGATTCAAAATAGAACAATGGAGGGAAAAAAAGGAAACAAAGTAACTAACTTACTGACCTTTAAGAAACGTAGGCAACTTGCAAGTGTGGGTTGTTTTAAAATCTGCTAACCAAGGCAATACTCCCAAGCCTCTTCATATTAGAAGTATTTATATTTAAAATGGGTATGCTCAAACTAATAATTCAGGTTTGTATTCAATATTTACAACCATTCCAAATATTTTATATTTTACTAGTCAATAAAGACACAAAAGTAAGACATTTGCTTGTGAAAGGACACACGCAACTCCAAGAATATGCAAAGAAAATAACAAATGATAGTCTAAAGAAACCCAAACCAGGCTGTATTTGGATTTCAGTGTGATAGACCTGAACAGTATTTTATGGTATTCCATCAACAAATTCCTTGTATTGTGACATTCCAGAGAGGTGTGCCCTTGAAAGAGTTGCAGGAGAGATGTAGGGGATTGGAAGAGAACACTGCATCCACACAGTGACCGTTCCCATAGGACTCTAAATACGTAAAATGTTTAAACACAATTTTGACAGATGATGCCTCAAATTAATATTTTCTTATCTTGCCTAATGCTGAGAAATATCTCTGTGCTTTTATCAGTCACCATTATAAGCAGATTAGTAACTTCACACAGCCAGCCAATAGTCACAAACGTGACCTCAGGCTTGTAGGCGATGAAGTGAAATCTCTGCCTTGTTAGTTGTGAGTACAACGATTAGAATTGTTTTAACTTTGTGCATACATGCACGCATGTGTTTTTGCTGCATGTGTGGTAGTGCATATGTGAGTGTGAGGGCAAGTGCATTTATGTGTGGGCATGCCGAGGCCAGAGCTGGATGTGTGATGTCTTTATTCACAACTCTGCCTTACTTCCTTGATGCAGTGTCTGTCACTGAACTGGTCACTGGCTATTTTGGCTACTCTAACTGGACAGAACATTGTCAGGATCTGCCTGTGTCTGCCTTCTAGTGTTGGGGTCACAGGCCCGCATGGTGGTGTCCAGCTTTTATGTGAGTGCTGGCAATCAAAACTCACTCAAAATTACATGGCAAGTGTTCTTACACTGAGCCACTTTTCAAGCCCTTGCTTAGAAAAATCTGAAAAATAAAAAGGACTTGTTATTGTTATTCTGTCAACTCCAAACATCTGTTTTTATTGGTGTTGCCTTTCAAAATTTGTCCTTATGCCTGTGTGCCTTTATGAGTAATTTCAATTAACACATGCAATTCTATTTGCCTCTTAATTTTATAGATAAATGCTGGCTTGTATTTCCATGTGCAATGATACTTAGCTACATTCTGACACTCTTTAGAAAACAGTGCAGTTTCTTTTTACTTTTACATATACATTTATATTATTACACATATATACAATAAACTACATAGAGCAAGAAGGACCACGAAACAATTAGGAGTTATATAAATGTTACATTCATAGTGTTTTGCCTACTTGTATTTCACAATTTTGGAGAAAACATCTTTCTTATCTTGGTGATTCTACAATCTGAATGTAGATCAATGAAAACCGTGCAATTTAATCACATTGCTCTTTCATATCCTGATGATATCAGTGCCTTTCTTTCTAGTGTACTGTAACAGGAAAATGACTTTAATCCCAAGCATCTTTCAGACTTAAAATACCTGTAATACAAAAGTATGAGCATTCCAGGTTCATCATTCTAATTATATGTTCTTATTCAGATTTTGTTAAATAATTATAATGGTTTTATTTACCCAATTAATCCATTTAGAGATTGTTTTACTATATGATGCAAAATATAAATTAAAATTAGAATTTAAAAATTCTTTATGTATTTATTTGTTTTATGTGTGTTGGTCTGTCTCTGTGTTTCTCTGGCCATCTGTCTTGTCTGTCTGTGTGTCTGTTCTGTGTCTGTCTGTCTGTCTGTCTGTCTGTCTCTCTCTCTCTCTGTGTGTGTGTATGTGTATGTGTGTGTGTGTGTGTGTGTGTGTGTGTGTGTATGCATGAGCACACCTGTCTCGGCAAGTTTATGGTCAGAGGACAACTTTTGGAAGTTGGTTCTCTCCTCTGAGCTGTGGTTCCAGGTTCTGAGTGATCAAGCTTTCTTCTCACAAGTGCAAAGTTCGATCTTTAAAAGTAAAGATTCCTATTCTATGCACTTGTCTCTGTGCACATCCACCCTGTTCCATAGTTATTTGAACAGCAGCACTCCTGTCATCTCACTTATTGGTAGGTATGATGTTTTTCTTTGTCAGTTTTCATTGATCTAATTGCCTTTATTGTTTTGAAAGTAAATTTAAGAATATGGCAATTTCTAAAATGCAGCACAAAGTTCTTGAGAATATATATTTAACAATTTAAATAAATCAATAAGGCAGCTTCAGAATACATATATTTTTATGGTTTCCTCTTCATTAAAAATGCTTTAGGCCTTTTATCAGGAGTCCTATTTAATATAACTTTATGATAACCCTGGAATGTTCACACTATTGCTAGGATTATAAACTTTTTTTTCATTAGCATTCCTTAATCTGCCTTGTGTTTGTCTCTTTTGGACAGCTGTAGATGCCATCTGGGATCAGCCACAAAATATGAATTGTGTAATTTGAGCAAATCTGCATACCAGTTAAATGCTTTGATATTTGCATTTATTTCACAAAATAAAGATGGATGGTAAAAATCCATGCTAGTAATTTGAACCAGCTTTTAGAGGATTCGAAGCAAAAAAAAAAAAAAAAACAGTGACCCCATATCTTTGGGTATAGAGCCTGCACTGGCAATCTGGGGGACATGGATATAAATGAAGCATCCTATGAGCACTAGAAGGTTCTTCATCATGTGGGATGCTCTTGACCCATGGCAGAGATGTCATGTGAGACTGCCCATCATTCAAGCCCTGAGACCGATGTTCTGTACCTCAAATGTGTTCAATGAGTCAATTTGAGCTGGACATCTTACCAGCAGCCCCAACCTTTGGTGACTAGGCAACCCATAGCGGTCTTTAAACCTGGCCACCAGGGTGTGCTTAGATCTGGAGTTTGTGAATGGCTTGAGGGACTTCAGACTTGGCCTCAGGCACTGCTGTAGTTCTGTCAGCCCTGAGCAAGGTTTGCATTCTCCATGCACTGCTCTTGGATAATTCATGGTCCTTGAGGGCCCTGGTCCTTATGGGGTTGAAGGTGACAGCTGGCCTGAGTTAACTGGGCTACTGAGTTGCATAATCTGAAAAAGGAGAGGCTGAGGCTGAGGACTGCTCAAGAAGATAGTGGGAAGGCCAACTCAGGCATGGACTAGGACGCACAGCCCTATCATCTAAATCCACCGTCCCATTGAACTTCACTTACAAAACAAATCCAAAGGAAAAAGTACTTTCAGAGTAGTGACTGCAAAGCATTAGACTCTAGGCGGGGTTCTGCTGAGAGCTGGGCCTTGTACAGATGCACTGGTCATAAATCTATGCAGCTGCCCAGGCACACCCAGATACTTCTGAGCCTTCGAATCAAGACTTCCTTTAAATCATTTGTTTGCTTATGTTTTTTTTTTTTTCTGACAGCTGAGCCATCCTCAAGGTTGCTTGAATTGACTTGGGTATTTAGAGAAAATCGCACACACGTCATTAACACCTGTCAAATGTTAACACAATCTCCTGTAGTTTTGTAAATAAGACACTTTGCAAGTATGGTTCTGGATCACTAATTACATTTTTTCTTGAATGCACAATCAAAGGCGTGCATACATTTGTTTGATTGTTATGGAAACAATCAAGACTGAAGTTTAGCCTATTCTCTCAACATGTGGGAATCGCAACAATATTAGATTCTTTTGTAAATACTTGGAAAATACATAGTTTATAGTCTTAACTAATGATTTATTTTTTTCTTAATTTCCCTTCCCTTGAACTGATTTGTATATTTATTTGGAAGGATGTAAATGTTAAATAATAATTGTCTAACATAGCAATTTATTATTACTTTTTCTTTAAAAATTTTAGTTTTTAGTTTTGAGAATTTCAAACATGAGCATTAAATGTTTTGATTAATTCAGTCCTCATTTCCTACCCTGTAACTTCTTCTATACCCCCTACCACTTTCCTCTTCCAACTTCATGTATTCTTTAAGCCCAAGGAGTCCATTTAGTGCTATCAGTAGGTATGTAGATGTAGGGCCAGCCACTGGAACATGAGGAATCTATCATAGGCCTCACCCAAGCTCTTCTGACTTCCCACATCCAACAGCCATAAATTGCCAAGAGTTCCTTAGTGAGGGGTTGGACTTTTGGGGCCCCTTCCTCCATTCATGTTAGCATTTTTGACTGGCTTGATGCTGTGTTAGTCTTACGAATGCATTCATAGCCAATGTGAGTATAAAACGTCCTTGACATGGATGCAAAGTTGTGTTTCACAGCATCCTTTTACTAACTTTGGCTCTTACCATCTTTCCACCTCTTTTTTCATGATGATCCCTGTCCTCGGAGGGGACTGGGACAGTCTCTAATTCTCTGCCCACTCATCTGCTTGTGAGTGAGTCTTCTAACAGAGCAATTACAATTTCAAAATGAATTTCAGTAGTTTTTGGAAAGTATTTGACTTCAATGAAATTTTACCTATCCAAAGAATATATTGACAGTAAAGTAATATCCTTTATGGGAGAACATTATATCCTATGTAGGACAACACATTAAAATGCAGAGTGTACATGAACTGCTAAAATGCAATAACAAAACAAACAACAGCTTGTTTCAAAACTTTGCAAAATACCCGAGGAGACATTTTTAAAAGGTTCAAATGTCCAATACGTACATTACAAAGATCCTCAACATCTAATCGTGAGAAAAACCAATGGGAAGTCAACTACAACGAGATACCACCACACGTTAGAATGGCTAATGTATGGAACAACGACAACAACAACAACAACAACGACAACGACAACAACAACAACAACAACAACAACAAATCTTGGAGGCATTTTGAGAAACTAGAAACATTGTGCACCGCTGATAAAAACAAACAAACAAACAAAAAAACTAAAACTTGGTAGCATTGAAGATTACAGCATGGTGCCTTTAAAGACAAGTCAAAATAGAATTACCATGTGATCCAGCAATTCCACGTCTTTTGATGAACTTCCCCACCTCTCTTTCTCTGAGACAGGGCATAGGCCTTGCTCTCCAGCCCACGGTAGCCTCAAACTTGAGCTCCTCGTGCTTCAGCCCTCGGCTGGGGGTCTTCCCCCAGAGAATTAAGATCATGGTCTTTCCATGTGTGCCGACATGTGCTTGTAATTTCAGCATTTAATTCCGAGAATTCCAATGTATTTTGGTCATAGTGGCCTCCATCTCTTCCTCTAACTAGTTCCTAAGACTCCATCTCATAACACTGTCTTCTTTGTCTTTAACCCACCAAGTTCTTGTGCTGCCTACATACTCATAAACGTGGGCCAATTTATTGGAGTATGGTTGGCCTCCAGAAGCTATCAGCTATCCATAGCTCCTCACTTTGGGGTAGAGGCTTGCCATCTCCTCCCTGATCCATGCTAGAGTGCTGAATGGCTTGGTCCTGTGTGGGCAACCACAGCTGCTTTGAGTTCATGAGTGCAGAGGTCCTATAATGTTGAGAACCCACTATTTCACTCTGGTTCTTCATGATCTCTGACTCTGACAACCTTTTACCCTCCTTTCCACAGTGGTTCCTGTGCTGTGGGTGTGCGTGATGTAGATATCCTTTTTGTGGGTGAGCACTCCACTGGCATTCTCTGCAGTTATACCAGTAGTGAGTTTCTACATTAACCTTGGTCCACTGCACAATGAAAGTTTCCTGGTGAGGTCTGAGAGCTGTACTAATCTATAGATAAAAAGATACTAATTGGAAGTTTGATACTATGTCCACTTGGCAGAATAATAAGATTGGACCTTAAATCCAATCAGCAAGTGGTTGGTTCACCTAGGAACACTTGTGCCACTATTGCACTTATGGGCATGATGCCATGTTGGCCATTATTGCAATTAACATCTGGGTGAGAATGTCGATTAAATTCTCCTTCAGCAGCCTATGTATCTCTAGTGCTATGCAAACCAGTCACTATTAAGGAAGCTTCCTGGTCAGTATCAAGTTGATTTCTCATCACCTGTGACAAAAATGTGTAGTATCTTAAGCAATAGATGGCTTTCCATCAAGTTCTTGTGGGCAACCAAACACAATGTCAGTAGCATGTTTGTTTGGTGGTATATATGATACCCCCAATCAACAACTCAAGTGGGGTAACCCACACCCAGCACTGGGCTTTTATTTTAAGATAACATATGGATTGCTTGATGAGCAGAATCCTCTGTGTAGGGTAATTCCAATTAAACTCTTTTATATGAACACACGAAAGGGAAAAGCTGACTAACGAGGAGAGAGGGTTAGAGACAGGGATTAGAAGGTATAGCAAAGGATAGAGTGGAAGGATAGCTAACAGTAAGCATGCCTGAAAAATACACACAGAAACCTATTAATGCTACACATGTACACACACATATGCTGACTCATATACCCCCATATACACAATATCTCATATACACACATACTAACACAACACACATACTCACACACACACCCATACACAAAGTCATACATGCTCATACAAAATAGTTTCAACTTAATTCCAAAATTTAAGAAACATTTCTTTATAATAATATAGTTATTAAATTTAAGACGTGTCCTTTGGCATGACATTGTTTTATTCTCTTTGCTTTTATAGTACCTCAACCATATTAGAAATATTTAATTGAATCTTGTTAAATAGACAATTTCAATATATAAGTCTCTCCTATCAGCACACAGATATAGTCGATGCTAAAAATCTAATTTTATGTTTAGAAGAGCATACAAAACTGAAAGTCAGTATTTTGTTGCCATTTAAAATCCCATGCTTGTTTATGCAAAAGCATTTGCCGATGCCCTGGCTAGAGTCCAGTCTAAGCGATAGCAGCTTGCTCTGCATACCTCATCTTCCACAGCCATTATGAAGGCATTCTTCTTTGCTTCCTGTTTGTAAGAGCTGTGTAATATTGCTGAATTCATTTACCATTTTTTTTCTACATCCTGTTCAGCTGCCCAGAGTAAATGAGCTGAACCAGGCTGGGCATTATATACATGCTATCTGAAGTTTTGTTGAATGCATGTACTACAGGTTATCACACTAGTCATTTGTTCAATGGAAACTTTTTTTTTTTTGATAGTGGAACAGAATGCTATTTAGTAAATATTAGATTGCCTGTTTCTCATGAAATCAACTGTGAGTCCACTTTTTATAAAATGTACCGAATGCATTGCTTTGTGGCCAGGACAGTGATGAAGGGCCATTCAGTGGTCCTTACAGGTGCCTCTTCTAATGTGAGGAAGAATGTAATCATCTCAGGGAGTCCTGAAATGTACTTGGCACTAGCTCAGCTCAAACTCACGCATCAGTTCTGCTCTTGTCAATTTGATGCAGATCACCTTAAAATGATGCAGGACAACGATAGGAGGAATCTGGAAGGAGAGTGATGCAATTCCAACTGAGTACAATTAGGAGTCTGATTTTTGTTGCATCTCTCAACAGGAAACATGATGTCTTTATTTTTATTCAGGAAACAACTTTAGTGTCTTGAATGTGCGTATGTACACTAGCCTTTCTGGACACAAAAAATCATTTAGAATTGATTTGTCTTAAATTGAGAATACAAGTTTTAGAAAATGGATCAAGCCCAGGTTAAGCTGAGAGGAAATTTGAGGAGGTCTATCACTCTGCTGTTTGTCACTCTGTTAACCTGGGCTCCAAGTCTACCAAGTCCCTTCCTGGCTGCCTCCTCTGTAAGTTCCTCATGAACCCTGGGGTCGCTCTGTCTTTCTCAGATCCTGAGGACATTTCCTGCTTTTCTGTGTATTATTTGCTTGTCCCTGTTCAGATGCTACCTGGGACTTTTAAATTTTTTTATTTTTTAAAGGTACTCATTATTATTTTGAGTAGAAATTGGCTTTTAATTTGCCAGGCTCTGTTTGGTATGTGTTACTTTGACGCTGTTCGTCACTTTCACCTTCTTATTTGCAACTATGAACATAAAGTTGAGGGGAAAAACACAAGCCATGATTGCAGCCATGAAATCAAGCAGACCTCCAGACAGGCAGCAGTGAGGTACAGAGAGAGGCTCTCATTATCACAAAACTGCTCCGAGCAAAGTGGAAACACTCCCAGGGCCAGCAATCTGTGTGTGGAAAGGAAAAAGGAAGCGGGGAGCTGGATATGGATCTTGCCAAATGAAGCAATGTAAGAAAATATTACATTGTGAATTTCTTTCCATTATTTTCTCAAGTATGTCCAGCAACTCAGATTAGGAGAACAATGGCTAAGATGCTGGAACGAAATGCAATGCCTTTGATAAAGCCCCAGGAAACAGGAAATAGCAGAGTTACTGAGATGAGGCAAATTCTTCTTAGAGTTTCAGATGACTTTTTTTTAAATCAAAAGGACTCTTCAGAATTATGACATGCATCTTATATTTTTATACATGCTACCAAAATGATTTGTTTTTAAAAAATAAATTGTGTGGAAATTAAAGTATTAGATACACCAAAAACTTCCTCATAGAACAAAGCCTGGTTTTGTTTGATGGTGTGGTTACAACATACATAAGATGTCTTCAGTTGATGAACCTGTCATCACTGATATGATGGGCTGAGGGTGAAAATTTAACAAACCTTGGTTTAACTTTTTTTTTCCTCCCTCACTACCTCTTATCTTTCAATACTTTTGAGATTCTATTAAATGTTTGCTGAGTTCATCCTCTCTAGGTGCAGATGGTTAAGGCAAGGGACATAAAATGGTTTAGCAACCAGAACCCTGTGGTAATGCTGTTGCAGGGACATGATGCGAGGCCTCACCCCCACCCCAGTGGCGGCTTTATCATCTAACCTTCGCTTGTTTGCCTCATTAGTCTATGCTGCCTACCTCAGGCTCTGAGGTGGACACTGTATCTTATGGACTCTTGTGAGCTGTAAAAATACTTGCAAACATAGTCATAGGTAGTAACTTAAATGACTCAACATAGGAATGCATTGGAAATTTGATGAATGGACTTTAAAAGAAATTCACATTAAAAGGGCCTCTACTTTGAAACCTACAGTTTTCCCTTTTGGGATGAGATAGCCCTTAATTGTTTTTTGAAGTATAGTGACCAAAACATAGACTTCCTAGGTAGCCTGTAGATTGTTCTCAAACTTGAGATCCACCCAATCCATCCTCCCAGGTGCTGAGTTTATAAGCATATGCTGCCACACTCAGTTCTCTTCATTTCTTTCCCTCAAATTAAATATTAAAAAAATAGTGTTCTTACATTACTTTTCTCATAATTCTATTTGTGTACTTGTTACATTGTAGTATAGTTATTAATCTACATTTTACATTTTCTGCTAGATTATGAAAAATTTGAGAGCAAAGTCTATGTTAACTGTCAGATAGGGGTTTTAAGTAGGTTTGAGCAGCGATTTTCCAGTGAAGTTCCTTTTGTGTTTGATTACAATATTTACTAGGCAAAAGAGATCGTTTTGTATTGTTTATTAAGAAAATAGCATAGCATAAAACGATAAAGGATTCTGGGCATCCAGCTTGGGATTCCAATGATGACCCATCCCATCTATGGTGCAGAGTCAAGGAAGACAGTATTAGCAATGCTACACTCATTCGTAGAACACATGCTTTGCATAAGAAAGTAATTGGTGAGCTGCCTAGATACATCAGTATAGGAAGTGTTAGCTGTCTTTACTTCTTTGCCACCCAAAATTTTCAGTTTCATCTTCTCTGGACCTCAAAATTTCTTGTTTGTAGGATAAAAGAATGAAACCAAAGGACTTTTACCTCTGTAATTATCCTGTGAAATTGATGGTTATTTTGCATTAAAATTTCAGTGTAAACAACTCTCAGATTTATAGAGTAATGGGGAGGAGATTTCTGCGTTGTGCTAAATATCCACTTTAGTCTTCCATTGTCTTTATTACAGTCAAAATCATTGAGATAACAATAAAGGACATTGTTGAAAAGGCAAAACATCCAAGAGACTGGATTTAAATGAGGCCTTATATGTAGAGAGATGCCTGAGCAGAGGAAGGCCAGGGGAAGGCCTTGGGGATGGTGAGAAACACAGCAGGCTCATGCTAAGGCATGCTAACAAAGCATAGAAAGGAGAGCTTGGGTTGTCTTTGAGAGTTCCCATGGAATTTTGTGAACAGTAAAGAGTACATTCAGGCGGGAAGGGAGGACAGAGTCGTACCTGCTGAACATCATGGAAAGCCTGGCAGGAAATGAAACCAACATGAGTGAAGAGGAAGAGGAAATTGCCAGTGACACACAGACGCAGGGCTGCTCTGTTAAGTGAAGGGAAAGCCTGGAATAGAAGCAAGAGCTGCAAGGGAGGAGGAAGGCTGTGTTCGCCAAGCAGTCGTATCATTCAGTGTTTTAAAACTTGGAAAGGATGCTTCCAGCTGGACGAATATGGCAGCTTGGCAAACCGTTACCTCTCCCGAACATTTCTCATAAATGGTATAAGATTTATCTCGGCTGTCCAGAGTAGTTTGCAAAAATGTTTATTAATGAACGATAGAACAGATACTGATCTTGCTTGAAAACAGGTGTACATTTGACAGTCTCTGGGTAACTAAATGTAGGCTTCTTCCTCTAATAGCACCTCTGACTCCAATTCTTAAAGAAAAGCATGTACGCAGACCCCTTTATTTTCTAGTTTCGTAGCACTAGAGAGGCCACGTTTGCAAGCTACACTCCTCACTTTTTCCTTTATTCTTTTATAGTTCCACCCTCCCAGCATCTTCTTTGCATCCCTTTCTGCATTCTAGAATGACTTTAGTAGTATGCCATGCAGGAACATAGAAGATTGGCTTGACAGTGTTGTTGACAATTCATCTGTCAGGGTGTAACTGTCTGGCATGCCCAGTCATTGTTTTGCATTCCTTTGCAAAGTATGCCTTTGTTTAGTCTTGAGGGAATAGGCTTCCCTCATTTTTCCATACAGTCAGAACATGGCTAATGGCCACTCTGCTTTGTGTGGAATGCAGATGTTTGCATTTTCACACGGTCTAGCCAATCAGCTCTCCGTTTCTCTTGCAAATTGCAAGGTGTCTAATCTATAGGGAAGGTTCAAGATATTTTTCTTGTGCCATTTCTAAGAAAAATTACATAGGTCATGGCAGAGAAATTGTGCTTCTTTCCAATTTGTCTCATTATTTTAAAAAATTCTGCCATCTGCTTTCAAGCCATATGTAGCACGTTATAGAAGGCCTGGCTAATTAGCTATTATCCTTTGAAGTATAAAATCCAATATGGTTCTGAAACGAGACCATCTTTTATAAAAGCCAACTAGTGAGAATCTTTCTAGTTTTGTGTGGCCATTGCATGCTCCAATGTTCAGTACGTGCTATACTTTCCTTACACAAAATTGAAAACTTTTCATCTACTCTAGGAATTTAAATGCTATGTCTTTCTGCATGATACCCAGATGAAATTTAATACTATTTCTCCAATACATGTAATGATTTCTCACAAAGGCGAATGGTGTCTATACATGGACATTTTCAATCATGTATTTTAAAAGTTTTTTTTTAAAGAATAAGCTCTAGATATTGAAAATATTTGTTCCAAGTATGTTTTATTTGCCAAAAATAATGTGTGCATGTATGTGTGTGCATATGTGTTTATAGTCATCTTCATAAGGCTGATATCTGGATTGTTTCTTTTCATATGAGTTAAGTCACAAGCCATGGCTTTTCATGGGAAGTGGCTTGCTTAGCCCCTCAGGGAATTCTTGGAGATAACACAGCCCTGAAGGTAACTGTGACCCAAGACAGCTCAGGAGAATGGTGGTAATGGGGCCTATTTATCCCAACCACAGGGAAAGAAGTTGCAAGGACTAGTTTTTGCATGGCTAATGCCTTTGTATCTGTGCCTCTCAAAGTTACTAAGAAATCTTGTGGGCTGCATGGCGAATAGTTATTTTTTTTCTATTTCTCTTCCTTTTTTGTTCTATTTAGCAGTATACTTTATTATGAACTAAGATGAAATTTTCTCTATAATGTGGAAAATTGAATCATAGGGTGAATGTCTGATTGATTCATTTAGGTCTGAACCATCATGTATGTGCTCAATAATTATTTTCTTACTGATGAAAATAAAAAGAACTAGATTTGAGATCTCTTGCCATTTCTGTCTAGCCCCTATGTTTCCTAAGGTTAAAAATGTACTTTTTAGATATGCATAACTCATAGTAAATTATGAACTATCTCTTGGTAGCCATAAAATGGGTCTTTAGCATTGTCCAAGTTATTAGTCAATAATTATATAGCACATGGAAAAAAAGACATTTGCAAACCCAGTATAGCCTTTAATGTTAATGGTTACTGATCATTGATCGATGCTATTTTCTTTCACAGAAATTGGTCCAGTGACAATTACCACAGATCCCAAGAAATTTCAGTATGAGCTCAGAGAACTGTATGTTCAGGTGAGTGAAATGGAACATGATTTCTCTTTGGCTGACTTTTCTCATTTTTTAAAATCTGAAGGAAGTACTTATTGTCTCTCAAGGGACTCAAGAAATGTCATGTCCTTTCCCCACCCATGTGTAGAATGAATTAAGCAATAGACACAGAAGATGATACAGTAAGTTCATTTGGGCAGCACCTACAACCACCTTTGCCCTGTAACAACAGAGCTGAGAAGTTGTGAAGGAGACAATTTGACTTCTTTATAGAAAGCATCTGCTGAGTACTGTCCTAGATAGGTCCTTCCCTTTGATACACAAGAAAAAAGTTAATGATTCTTTTTCTCAACATAAAAGATATAACTAAGGAAATTGTGATTCTCCTTCCTCAAAATTTGGTGTGTAAATATCCTATGGTTAATAGAAAAGGCCCTTAGCGTTCATTGAAGTGTCACTGTGAGAGCAGCACTTGGAGAGTTGGTTGGCATGTATTGCCCTCTTTGTGCTGACTTCAGATTATCCCTAACTCCGTTCATTAAAAAATAATTTGCTTCTGGGAGGCTGCTTTACCACACTCTCTCAGAAACTTCTGCTGCTCGCGTCTTATAGAGCTTTTGCCACTTTCCATGGTTCCTCTAGACCCATAGTAGCTTGTTTGTAGTTACCATTCCTGTCAGGGCTATTGCCAAGCCCAGTGCCTTAAGTGTACCTGGCAATACCCTTGTTTGATAGCACCTCCACGCTCCCTGATGTACTGGCCCATTCCAGCGGACGTTTTCCACCATATTTTAGTCCTGAGCTCCCACAAACACCCTGGATCTTATTGCTATTTCAACTCTTCCGTTTCCCAATTAACTAATGTAAACATCTCAGTCTCCATTCACACACCATCCACAGAGATAACGACGGGGCAGCTTCTTGTGCAGTGTCTGTCTCTTCATGTCCACCAGCAAGGTCAGTCTGCTGGCTCATACACTTTCTCCCAGGCCATCGGATCTTTCGTTTTTTTCACTTTCTGCCAATCGAGCTCAGAGATTTATCATTTTAAAACATTATTTTGTCTTCCCTGTGAAGTGCTTTTCTGTTCCAAAGGCAAAACCTCATTTCTAAGTGGCTTGACCATCTGCATTGTTTCTGTGTGTCCACCAGTTGCCAGGGCTGCGAAAGTCTCACCAGAAAGCACAATATACCACCTGCTCTATGAGATAAGAACAAGTCTCGCGAGAAATAATATTCAAGCTAAGACGTTGAGTATTTAAGATTATAAATTCTGTTAAATGAGTGCAGTAGAGAAGGAATTTAAAGATAGGACTTTCCAGTGAGGAGAGCAGCGTACACAAGCCCCGGAAGGATGAGGGTACATTCATAGGGAAGGACCTATGCAAGTCCCTTGAGACAGAATGCAGAGCCTGGGCAACGAGTGGCTCAAGAAGGGAAGAAAGGTGGGCAGGATTCAGGCATTCTGACCCATAGGGAGTATTTTATGATGCCCAGCAGTGGGGCACAATGAAACCGTAGCCACATTTTCTTCCATTCTCACAGTTCTACTGTGTTTCTTTGGTCAACTCAACCTCCAGTTCCTTTTACTGACAATTTAAAATCTTACTCACACTTCTTAAACCTTTATCCCATAACTATTATAAATCCTGTAATAGTTGCTATTTCAGCAATTGTTCTACTCAGAGCAAGTGAGTGACTTCAGTTTCATGTACAGGCACATAGAAACGAAGCCTTTGGCTTCTATGTCCTTCATAATATTGTTCCTTTCCCCTTGGGCACTTCCTTTTTTTTTTTTCCCCTCATCGATTCTATTTTTCTTCCTTCATCTTTCGGGTAAACTTCTTGCTAATGCCTCTGTCTGTCAAACTGATTAGCAAATATTGAGGTTAATCAAGGTTTAGGAACTGGATTCCCCTTCCTCCTCATTTTATGGCTACTCTTTGGGTAAAATTGTACACGGTCACGTTAGTTTTGAGCCTTAGACTCTTTTGAGGACAGATCCTCTAAAATGAGACTCATGATAGTTCCTTCTATGATTGTCCAAAGCTGGCCCTTAATCCTTGGTCTTTGTCTCATGTTTGTTCCTGTTGTAAAGTTGCTATAGTATTGTAATTATCTAACCAGATATTTGATTTGTTGTTACTAGACTTCTCACACTAACCCTCATAAAGTATTTTTAAACTTCATAAATATCTTTAAATCTGTTGAGTTTACCTCCCTGGATACCATCTTTTTTTGTTTCTTTGTTTCTTTTTTGTTTTTTGAGACAAGGTTTCTCTGTGTAGTCTTGGCTGTCCCTGACTCACTTTGTAGACCAGGCTGGCCTCGAACTCACAGAGATCCGCCTGCCTCTGCCTCCCGAGTGCTGGGATTAAAGGCGTGCACCACCACCACCTGGCTGGACACCATCTTTTTTTAAAAATGTATGTGATTTACTTAAATTCATATTGTGAATTAATATATAACATATACAAAGCACTATGTATACTTGTAAGGATAAACACATGTATGGTGTATGTTTGTGTATACAGAAAGCTTGTCTCTGGCTTGCTCCTTCTTACAACCTCAGCTATAATATTTATCAAAATTAAAAGGCTAGTGAGATGGGTAAGACTGTTTGATCTGCCTGCTGCAAGGATCCGAGTTTGAATCCACACACCCCTGTAAAAAGCCGGGTTAGGTATGACTGTACATGTTTTCAATTTAGCTTTGGGCAGGGATGCCAGAAGATGATGAGAGTTTATTGGTTGTCAGTTTAGCCAAAAGTGTAAAATTCTAGTTCAGAGTAATAATACAGTTAACAATACAAGAGGATGCTGACATCTGGTCTGGCTTCTACATGCATGCTACACACACACACACACACATTCACACATACACACTAATGGATTTATGGATTTAACTGTACAAATATTTCTGTTTCCTTCAAAAAGTAAATTTTTTACATATTTATTTATTTATTTATTTATTTATTTTACGTATGTATGTGTGTTCTATCTGCATGTACACTTGTATGCCAGAAGAGAGCATCAGATCCCAGTATAGATGGTTATGAACCATCACGTGGTTGCTGGGAGTTGAACTTGGGACCTCTTGGGAGAACAGGCAATGCTCTTAAGCACTGAGTCATCTGTCCAGCCCTAGTAAATGATTTTCTTTCTTTCTTTCTTTCTTTCTTTCTTTCTTTCTTTCTTTCTTTCTTTTTTCTGGTCATTTTTTTAAACACATTTTTATTGAAAAATAAAATAATTCATATTACATCTCATTTTCTATCCCATCCCATGCATCCTCCCATTTCTCCCTCCCTCCCACTTTCACCCCAATCCCCTTCCCTATGACTGTGACCGAGGCTGACCTCCTCCCCCTGAATATGGTACTAGGGTATCAAGTCTCTTCTTGGTAGTCCGCTATCCTTCCCCGAGTGCCATTGGGCCTCCCCAACAAAGGGACATGGCCAAATATGGGGCACCAGAGATCGTGGACACCATCTTAAAACCAATGACTTTACTAGTGTAAAGTAATGAAGAAAAGCACCTAAGTGATGCTTTTTGACTTTGCTCTTGCTTTTACTTTTTAGACCCTTCTTGATTCTGTAAATGAAAGTCTCAGAACACATTTCTGAACATTTTTGCATGTCACTATTATTGACTTTACCCCCGATGAGTCTCATCCAATAGTCCCTATGGGTTGGAACGACTGAGAATTGTCTACCTATTATCCCTTTCTTGGCCACTCTTTAACCCAGGCTCTGGGTTCTGTCTCAAGAGACTTGATCCCCACCTCCCCGGAACTGTGTCCTTGCCCTCCTTGCATCAGAACTTCCTGCCTTTGAATCCTTTCTCTTCTGCATCCCTTTAATACAATTTAAAATCCGTAAAATACTAGTTTTATCTTGAATGTGATTTCTTCAGAGAGGCCCGCTCTATCCTCCAGGCTTGTTCTTATCTCATTACCTCTTTGTCATAGAGCAGGTGTCATATTTGCATAGAAGGAACATGTTTGGCAACAGCATACATTAGACATCATGCATTGTTAACTCCTCTGAGCATTAGAGTAGGCTCGCATGTGAACACAAGTGAAGTGATAAACAGGAAGGCCAGAATATGCACATGAGCACAGATCAAATCGCAGTTTGAAGTATGTTTAATTAGTTGATGTGTTAGGTGAACAGCTTGATTGGGAACTCTACGGCTGCTTCTGTTTGTGCCTGTCTTGAGGTGCACCCCGAACTGAGTTATAATTAATGAATTCGTAAATGAACTTGCGTAAGCATTCCTTGATTTCGTCACCTTCCCTATCAGTAACCCTCCATCCCTCTGCCCTTATGGCATGTTGCTACAACAGTCCTTAACTTGCTATTTAATATCTAGTCACTGTTTTCTCCCTTAGAATCGAAAAACTCTTTAGGGGAAGAGCCTGGAACTCATTGGCACAGGAGACAACTGCCTGAACAGAACATCAACAACTCAGGCTCTAAGATCAACAATTAATAAATAGGACCTCATGAAACTGAAAAGCTTCTGTAAGGCAAAGGACAACCTACAGATTGGAAGAAGATCTTCACCAACCCTACATCTGACAAAGGGCTAATATCCCAAATATACAAAGAACTCAAGAAATCAAACACCACCAAACTAAGCAATCCAATTAAAAACTGTGGTACAGAGCTAAACAGAGATTCTTCAAGGAAAAAGTCTTTGTAGAATTGCTTGTCCTGTTAAGGGATTATGACTTGAGGAGTTCCCTTATTCTGCTGTGAGCCCTGGGGACAAGAACTTGTAGTTCTTACTGTAGCCTGCACTCTGCCTGCAGGATGAACCAGGGTAGTAGGGTGTGGTTTAAATAGTTGTTGGATAAATGAATGACCCTTCTTTTTTTGTTTTTTAAATGAGCATTAGCAGCAACATTATATCAAAATGATTTAAACTCAGTAGTATAAAAGATAGCTTAAAAGTCCAACCCCGGTTTTCATTATATTGTAGAGACCCAGAAAGGCCACTTAAGGGAGATTTCAAGCTGAGGACTCATTAGCAAGAGATTTATTGTTTTCGCTTATTTCTCTGTAAGAACACAGCTGAACTATATTCCCCCAAGTCTGAACAGACTGAAAATAGCTACATTCCAAATGAGACCTAGCACTGCACTGCTGTTTCCTGCCTCTCCCCACTTGTGTTTTGAAGGATCTTCA
Source organism: Acomys percivali (assembly GCA_907169655.1). NCBI lineage: Eukaryota > Metazoa > Chordata > Mammalia > Rodentia > Muridae > Acomys > Acomys percivali. The sequence continues at coordinate 104,790,028 of OU015747.1, read as the reverse complement.
GGGAGTGCCTGTCACCTCCCTGTGCCATTTGTCTCCAGGGTGAAGGATTCTGCTTCCTGACTCACGCCCTGTTGACTCGTTTGGCAGAATCCTTCCCAACACCCTCTGGAATTGAATCCAATGCTGTCGATATCCAAGGTTGCTTGATTTTACCATTAACAAAACAAAACAAAACAAAAAACTCTGTCTTGGAACTGGAGCTGGTGTCTATGTCTCTGGACATTTGCTCTGGGTGAGGCGCATATTATTAATTATTATTTATTGCTGTTTTGCTTTGGCTTTGGGTTGTTGTAAGACCCACAAGGATTCAACTAGAATATCTTGTTGAGAAAGGAATCATATACTCAGTTTTTCCTTTCATTCAACACTGAGTACTATTACAAGTGTCAAGGATATTGTGGGGATATTTTAATTTGAAAGTTTCTAGTGAATGCTTCTCTTTTTAATTAAAGGAAAAAAGGGTCAAATTAAAAAAAAACCCACACAACTCTAGACTGCATTAGCACTTTACATTTGTCTTTTTGTGGAGAATATTTTATTGTTTCATAAATTAGTATGAGCAACTAAGTATGTTATATATTTATAAAATTTTCATGTGGGGTAGTACATCTTATTTTGGGTACAATTTCCTGACCTCCCCCACCCCTGCCAAATCACTAGCATCAAGTACAGCAAAGATTGCTGGTCTATTCAAACTTAGTTTGAACTTGTGGAAAAGCAAACATTTAAAAACATTCCTTTCAGATTTAAATTGGTTTTGGAATTAAGAAAAAAGAATTCAGCTTGAAGTACATCAAATACTCATCCATTAACATTGCATCTATCTATCTTAGTTTATTTTTCCGTAGAGAAATGGAGTAAGAAAGCTAATCCAATACTTCTAAGAAAATCTGACAGAAGCCCCTACACTTACATCATCACATTGATTGTATTGATTGCATTTTATTTCTTTTCATCTGATTGACAAGAAAAGTAGGTTGAAAAGCAAATGGACTTTCTCTCTGGGGAAAGGAGAGAGAGACAAATGGTGACAAATGGTATTCAGCTCACACAGAGCCTGGCAATTAATAAAGTTGTAAGTATGTAGAGAAGAGTGCGGCTTTGGGTCAAATTCTTCATAAGCAACTATAAAGCCTGTCGAGTTTAGAAAATATTATTGGCACCGTTATGTTTCTAAGTATTTTATCCAAATGTTTTAAAGAACAAAAAGCACATTAGTCAAACATTTGAAATACCAAAAATATTCCACAAAAACAATAACCAAAAGACTTCTATTTAATTGACTAGCACTTACAGCTTTTGTATATATTATTGATCCTCTCAAATTGCAAAGCTCTCTACAGAACTTATTTTTCTTTTGTGACATTTAATGGAATCAACTTTTAAAACAACTAAATGTATGTGGGACCTCTATGCTGACATTAGCAACAGCAGAGAAATTTAAGATCAAGACGGGGTCTGATTTCCTCAACCTTTACAGGGACAGAGGAACAAACATAAAGAAATAAGTGCAGCAGATGGATTTGTGTGGGAAATGTTTTCTTGCCCCAGAAAAGTGGCTGATACTAAAACTTGCCAACCGAGACCATGGGACACTGTGGCTAGGCTGGCAAATAGTGTTCTCAAAGGGAGGCCAAGACAATACCAACTTTAAAAGAATTCACTGTGCCAGTTAGGAAGCACTTTGTGTAGCTTTTGTATTTTAATTCACATAGCTATAAATAAGTGTGCTTCTTACTTCTAGATCCATCACTGAAAAAATTAAGATGCCAAATAAAGAGACAGAATTAAACTGCTCAAAAAAAGAGAAGGGGTTATATATCACCATAGATGTAGATTAAATTATGTAAATGTTTTATGTAAGTTTTATATAAATAATTTATTTTAATATGAATTTGACTTATGTACCTTATATATTTATTATGTATGAAATATATCAATATATTTACATCTATATGTTTTTATAAAATACATACTCTAAAAGAAAAGCCTGTACTTTTAACTGTTTAATTTGAGGGAAATAATTTGATTAAAAAGTCCAATTTGTAATGCACATGTCACTTTCAGGAACAGTACCGTGGCATCTGCTCTAAAAGGTAGAAATGGTGTCTCTCTGGCTGTTGTTCTCTGCAGTGTTTATGTAAGGAAAATAGTCTCCAAATACTTATGACATTAATTTGCATTAGTTATGGAATGTGTGCCCGAGGGAAAAATTTGAAAGTGTTTCAAAGTCCTCTTTCAATTTAAAACTTCCTAATATTAATATCCTTCCAACTATTGCTTTAAGTAACCATGTTAATCTAATCAAATTAACATATTTATTTACATAATTTCTCTTTATTTTAACTCAAAGCAGAAAGATAGATAATTAATGACAGATGGGGCTTAGGGCTGACCTTATCCTTATCAAAGTGGATTTGTTTCTCAATTATTTTTGCTTCTTTTTCAGTTTCACAACTGCTTTTGAATAATTAACTCACCTAAAATTACTAGCAGAAAATGGCAAATTTAATTATAATTAGAAAATTACTCCCTCTCCTCAGAACACCTCTACTAAATTAGAGAGACAAAGTTTACTTAAGAGTGATTTTTTAATGTGGTGTGGTGATGATGGTGGTGGTGGTGATAGTGGTGATGATGGTGGTGCAGATTTTAGTACTTTACAACATCTCTGTGAACAAATGAAACATCTTGACAACTGGTTTGCTTCTTAGAGTTTGTGTTAGAGTTTATGAAAGATTAAAAATTCCTTGAGGAATAAATTACCATTTGTCCTGAAAGGTGAATGAGAGAGGCTGAGAGTGTAGAGGTCACCAATAGATTGTGTAAATCATTTTTAGCTCCTCATTCTGGTGCCATATCCTGAACTAAATGAATGATTGATTTATTAATAATCTTTTGGGTTAACATCAAAGAAGAAAGATAATAGAAGCATATTGTGCCTGTTTCAAAACAAAATATACAGATGGCTAGTGCAGGGTAGGTGTGGATTACGATGGGAAGTTTCTTGATCTTTCTTTCAAAGAATACTTGTGTGAGACTTTTTAAGGATAAATACATGACACACTGCAAAATAAACACTTCAGGCTCCTGAGAAAACAATCCACTAACATATGATGCCTTGACTTCATCCGTATTTGCCACTTAACCCACCAAAGAATTGTCTGTTCCCCACAGTAATTTATAGATGTGGTTCTGTCTGGTTTTAGACAACAGTTGAAAGTCATAATGCTTCCTTGCAGAAATTTCACTTTACTAGAGTGAAATAAAAGTGTTTATTCTAACAAAATAGATATAAGGGGAAAGTGAGAGGTTTCTTCTCAGTCTAAATAGATCAGAATGAACTATTTTCTAAGAAATCTTTATTTTTATTTCTTGAATCTTGAAAAAAATGAAGATTAATTTTAGAGCCTTAGAATCAAAATTGACTTTGAATACTGTCTCTGAAATTTCCCTGTCAGATGCTTGGCTCCTTCCCAGGGTACTATCAATAGCCCAGACCCAAGCAGTTTTAACTAGGGACTGGAGTCCTGGCCTTTGTCAGAAGATGACACCTGGGACTGCATATAGCCACATCTGGGGCCCTCTGATGATGACGGAGCCCCATATCTGCTCTGTTTGGCAGGCACATCCCATTAGTGAATAGTGGTCTAGTCATCAGCTAAGTCCCTTGGGTTTCTGCATATAAACTTTTAAACCAAGTCTCCATCTTTTTTTGTATGTGTTGATTTTTAATAATCCTCATTTGTCTACTGTGTTGCATATGTGGTCCCTTTTTGAGCAGATTGTTTTTATTGGTTGTTTACTGACCATAAACCCTATCCTTATAAAACTTCCCCCTGTGAAATCTTTTTTTTTTTTTGATTTTTTGAGACAAGGTTTCTCTGTGTAGCCTTGGCTGTCCTGGACTCCCTTTGTAGACCAGGCTGGCTTCGAACTCACAGCGATCCGCCTGCCTCTGCCTCCCGAGTGCTGGGATTAAAGGCGTGCGCCACCACCGCCCGGCTCCCCTGTGAAATCTTTATGAATTACAAACATCTTTTAGAAAAATGTATTGCACCAATGTCATAAAATAACTAGTATAAATGTATATTTTATCATGTTAGAGAAAAAGAGTCAGCATTACAATCTTCATTGATTAATCTACAATAGAAACGTCACCAAGTGTATTGCAGACCATTAAAGCCCTACCTGTGAGTATTGGAGCAGAACTAAGAGAGACTTTGATAGACAGGTTGAAGTAGCATAGAGGAAAGAGCACGAGTCAGGCCTGGGAGAACACCACGTTTCCCAGAGAACGCTTCGGCAGTAAGAATGCCCAGTCTTCAGTGCAGCAAATGGCAGCTGCCAAGATAACACTAGTTTTCCCTGCCAGCCCTCTGTATCTCATCTTCTGAACATGTGTGGACATCTAGCAAGCAAGACTGAGGATCCACTCCACGTAGAGTTATGATGGGGAAAGCGTTCACAATAAAACAGCACAGGATTCTTGAAGAACAAAGGAAGAAATTTTATAAGAAGTAGATGCAGCCAGGGAGGGAGGATGTTATGAAGGATGAAACCAGGACTACCAAGATAGCACTTTCCAGCTCCACATTTTGCCTGCGGTTAAACCTCTGCTTGTCTACATGCCTTCTGGAATTGGATGATGTCAGATGCCACATATGTTATGCTTGGTGGCCGCCATGCCATTGCCTTCTTCAATGGACTGTTTTATGTTACAACTCTTGTGAGTGATGAAGATGATCCTGAATTTGAGGAACATTAAAATACATAATCTAAGATATCAGGTGCCTGAAACATCATATATCCTTTATGAATATTTGATTAGTAATAAACGGAACCAGTTCTGGGGCTCAGTAAACAAAGCTCCATTTCCCATAAAAGTTCAAGCAAGTTGTTGATGAGTTGTGTTCTTGACTGACAGGCCTGGAGCATGGAAATGGTGGTTGTTACTTAGGGCAGCCAGCATAAATGTCCACTGCTGAGGCTTTAATTGAGAACCCATCTTATTTAAATTTATTTCATCATCTATTCGTAGCAAAGGGTAGCATTTCACTCTCCTGGATATGTGACATGTATGCTTATGACTTGGGAACTCTGAGGCTTGGATTGTGAAGTGTTCTCCTTGTCTCTGAGAACATCCTTGCTGTGTTTCCTACGAGGGACGAAGGGCAGCACATGTGCCTGTGAACTCTGTAGTTTCTCTGATTTATTTCAGCCTTGCTTTTGACGCAGTTTAAAATTAGACTCAATATAACCTAATCATTTCCACATGTACATTATGCTCTCTTAGTCTAGCATCAGTGGCACTATTTACAACTGAGGGCTCTAAAATATTGATGAATTGAAATGGAGGCCCACAGTTCAACTTTCCATGTAAAGTGTAGACTGAACAAATAAGTCCTTTTCAGCATGTGGCTTCTGTGCCAGGGGACTATGTATGAGGCCAGGCTCAAACTCTGCAGAACACAATCATGGTAGACTGAGAGTAAGATGTGAAATTCCAACGCAAAGTTCTTAGAATTGAACATGGTGACCCAGGCATGTAAATCCAACTCTTACAGAGGTCTAGGTCGGAAGATCATTAGTTAGAGGACAGCTGGAGCCATAGAGCAAGACTTTACTTTTAAAAGTGAGTTATTTTGGAATTTGTCAGTTTTTGACAGCATTGAATTAGATGTCCTGAAAGACAACTGACAGAAGGAAGGCCTGGTTTGCTGAAAATAATCATGAGGAGAAATGAAACGGGCTGATGAGAAGAATGCACTATGGAACCATGCCTGCTCTAAAGTTGTCCTGCCTTGTCCCTTGACCTTTCTTTTGATGACATCTTCCCTTTAGGGTTTGGAGAGGGCCCTCAAATTTCTCTAACTCCCCAGAGTTCAAAGGTTCAGTTTATTTCAGTGTTCTTCCCACCCTGTCTTGTATTTAGAAAAGACAGCAAGACAATCTGTGTTTTATTACTTCCTCCACTGATAAGATTTATACTCACTGTATAATCTTGCTTTCCAGGAATTCATTATTGAACATAATTATCATTGTAACTCTGAGGCCAGAGTATTTTCAAAATTTATTCCAGAAGCAACATTTACTGTGAAAAGGTCACATGCTTCTCTCTGTTTTTTTTGGTCAGTACATATTTTTACATATGGATTATCTTCTGCAACTTAACACATTAGAGTTATCTGTAGAATTATAAAGATAAAACGAATATCAGAAGATTGAGCAGGAATGCTCCTACTGATAGCGATCAGTTATATTTTAAAGTTCAAAGAAAAACACAAAAGATCATAAAACCAGACCCTTCCTCTTACATTGTTTGGGAATTGTTCAAGTCACTGTATGATGCAGTTCATCTCCACTCTGTCTTTAATTTGTGTAGGTCTGTGTTTCTGTGGTTTTAGGTGACATATTTAGGTTATCCAGTCATGCTTATTTTCTCCTTTTAAATATTAAACTTCACTGCATACTAAGAGGGAGGCTAGAAAGACAAGATACACACACACATACACACACACACACACACACAGAGAGAGAGAGAGAGGAGAGAGCGACAGAGAGAGACAGAGACAGAGAGGGGAGGAACAGTAAGCAAGAAAGCAAAGATGGAAGAAGTTTCATATGCTGCTTATTATAAGCATATCTAGAAATATACATATATACATATATGTACATGCATTTCTATGTATGCATGTATACATATATATTTATATATTTCTTTTTCCCATTTGTAATTAAAGAGGCACTTTAATCCTTGAACTTTCAGAGGGTTCCTTCAGTTTTGGAATGACATCACATGAAACGGGAGAGATTGAGTTTGAATGACATTCAGATAGGATGCATCGAGTGTACCTAGACTGTGCCCAGATTTCTTTTAACAATACCATTTTCTTGTTTACTCACTCAACTCATTACTCATTCACATATCCTTTCATTCATCAAAAAATACCAGAAGACTGCTGAATTATTAAATAAAAATGGGATTAAGTAGAAAAAAGATGAGTCATAATTAAACTCAACAAATATGACAGTGTAAGAAGGAACAGTTATTTTGTGGGTATCCTGAACAATGAGAATTTTCTTCCTCTGATTGGACAGCATTTTAGACAAGCTTCTTGTCTGTAGAATAGACATCAATAAAAGTCTACTACCAGGCAAGGTTGGGTTCAATCTCTGCTTCTTCACTTGATAATTGTGTGATTTGGGACGAATTTTTCACAATTTGGTAAAGAGGGATTGTTTGATTTTTAAAATTTAAAGTCACTTAGGACAAAAATACCCATTTTTTTTCATGAAATGACTTCATCTTGTTTTCTGTTCAACAGGGAGGTGGTGATTGTCCAGAAATGAGTATTGGAGCTATAAAAATTGCCTTGGAAATTTCTCTTCCTGGTTCTTTCATCTATGTTTTCACTGATGCACGGTCCAAGGATTATCGGCTCACCCATGAGGTGCTGCAGCTTATTCAACAGAAGCAATCTCAAGTAAGTAGACACCGTTCCCAGACATGCTTGTCTGACACACATGGAAGCTTGCGGGTCCCTTTTAACTATTCTGTGTGAGATAAATATCAATATTCATAAACATCTGACCACAAATCAACCTTTGTAATATGCACATACATATTATAATTTCAATGTAGTAAATTTATACTTATCAACTGCCTATTGATACTTTGGCTTCGTATAGAAAGAAGAAATGAGTGCAGATTAAATTAAGGTACTTACTAGCATCTGACCATATGTGTTAGGCATATATTTCAAACACCACTTTCTGTGGAGATCTTCCCTGAGTTAGCTATTCAATACTATCAGTTAGTTATTGCTATGTAACAGAACTCAGCAATTTAGAGCACAGACTATTGCTTTCCCCATGTTAGCTCACCTTGGCTAGCCTAGGTTAGTAATGCTTGCTCATGAGTTATAGGATGTTGAGGTACTGGGCTTTGGGTATATTGCTTTCTTTTACAATGATCATGGAGGTCAATTTAGGCATGGCCTTCTTGTGGCCATGGCAGGTTGAGTGGAAATGCAAAAAAAGGTCTTTTCTTTTCAGCTGAAGCACTAAGTTGTAGAATGGCTCGTCCACCTCAAGGCAGAATGGCCAAACTAAGATCCAAAGATGACATTATAAACAATATATTTTTAGTAAGAAGATTTTAAAAATGATTTACAGCATGGATGAATGCTCGATGAGAGGAGGAATTGAGGCCACTGTGTAAGCTAGTGTAGTCGAGGTCTAATTTCCATAGTCAAACTTGTTATAAAATATAGGTAACTATGTTCCTGTGCAGGCCTATGGCTAAACAGAATATAGGGCTAATAATTATCATGTATGCTTAGCAATGTGCTAGCACACAACAGGTGTTAATAACTATAATTTTGAATCCTGGAAACCTCTTAAACTCTCTTCTACTTTTGCAAATCTCAGGTGGTATTTGTGCTCACTGGAGACTGTGATGACAGGAATCATATTGGCTACAAAGTCTATGAAGAAATTGCCTCTACAAGTTCTGGTCAAGTGTTCCACCTGGACAAAAAGCAAGTGAATGAGGTCAGTTTAGTAAAATAGGCCTACTTTGTTAGCTGCATTGTCAAAACCAGCTAGGCCACTGAAACTGTGATAGTTCCAGTGTCCAGCGGAGTCATGACCTGCAGATTTTATACTTCAGCTGCACATGGGTTGATTGTCACAGTGAACCCATGTAAAGAAACAGATTTGCTTAATACTGATTTCCATATTGAATAATGTTGCATCAAGAAGTCATTTAGACACCAGAGATTTAAAATTCACTTCATTTAATCGAATCTTTTTGTACAACATGCTGTTTTGAAAATGCAATTTGTGTTCCTAGTGAATAATTTTCAGATAACAGGTAAAATGAGGCTTGATTTGTTATTGAAGTTGAATGTGAGAAAGTGAATTCTCAAACCAAATTCCAAAATGTATCAACTATTTATATGATAAACATGTATGGTTAATTAAAAAAAGTTTTCTTAGAAGAAATATCTGTCAAGAGGACAGTAACTTGAGCCACGTTATGTCCCCTGAACAGTACCTAACAACTTCAAGATGATCCCTAATAGTTAACTTGGGGGGGAAAGTGTCCCAAGGAGGACTTAGGAGCCTGGGGAAGAAGCAGGAAAAGATGTAGGGCTCTCAGGAACTGGGTTGCGTGTCTCACCCAACACATTAGCAGGATGAGAAAGGCTTGAAAGAGATGAAAAGCTAGCTGGCTGCCCTGGGACACGTTCAGGATCTCCTACGTAGGAGGCACAGATGAGGGGTTGCAATATTCTCTCTTGTGTCGGTAGGAGACTGTAGCTTAAAGGCTTAATGAGATTGTGAGCCAGAGGTGATGATGGTGTCCTTGGCAGACAGAGGCCTATAGAAAACAGCAGCAGGCTCCTTGCCTGGTGATCACGGTGGTTCAGAGCTAAAGGTACTAGGGAAGAGAAGATGTTAGAAAACTTACCCTGAGCAGAGAGGGCTTTGGGAAGAACAGGGCCATTGGTGAGTCAATACAGTGTAGGGACTCCGACCAGAGAAAACCCATAGGATTTTTAACAGCTGAGTCCCAGACCAAAGAAATTTAAAAAAAAAAAAAAAAAAAGCAACCCACTAGCTTATTAATTTTGTTTCCCAGAATATTACTTGATAGTTGGATCTTTAAATTTTGTCATGGCAGGATTAGAATATATTTTTTGGTGTGGTTAAAAGCACTTTTTTTTTTATTTTTAATTTTATTAATTTATTCAGATTAGAACCCAATTGTTATCTCATCACTTGTATCCTCCCATTCTTCCCTCCCTCTCACTTTCAGAATTTTTTTAAAATGTTAAAAAATTTCCCTCTTAATTAAGGTAATTAATCAATTAATTAACTTTATTTATTTAAAATGGAGTTTGATAGTAGCAAGGATGAGCCTTGGCTCCTCTGTCAGCCAGTGCGTCTCCAGTTCCCTGGCTGATTTATTCAGGAAAGGATGTAATTTTTTTTTTTACTGTGGACCAATAAGGCTCAAAGGCATTTTGGCTAGGTAGTGACTTGGAGAAATTCGCCGCTCCTAGATCTTGTCCTGCATACTCATGAATGCTGATCTCATGCTGGCAGTTTGATACAAGTCTGGCAATGAAACAGCTGTGAAGGATGCTGAACAGCTAAGAAAGTCTAGTCTCATTGTCCAATCTCCTAACTCACTTTAATGCTGAGTGTCTAGAATTATGGAAATGGTGCTTTCCTTGGGCCAGATGGGTAGTCAGTTACTTAAAAATTAAGGAGTCCAGAAATTTTATATGTCTTTGTGGCACGGGTTCTTTGAAACCTCGTTGCCTTGCTTATACCATGGAGATAATAGAATTTCTATTTCGGGGGCGGGGCGGTGATTACAACTTTAAATGTTCTCCATGAGGTACTGTCCAGGGTATGTGCTAAGCTAACGCTGACTGGTAGAGGCTCATATATTGGAATGCTTAGCCTTCAGAGAGTGTAACTACGTGAGAAAGATTAGGACATGTGGCCTTGTTGAAGTAGGTATGGCCTTGTTGGAAGCGTGTCACTGGGGGTGGGGCTTTGAGGTTTCAAAAGCTCATACTAGGCCCAGTTCTCTCCTGCTGCCTGTGGATCAGGGAGCAGAAGCTCCCAGCTACCGCTCCATCAGTGTGCTTGCTGCCATGCTCCCCATCATGAGGGTAGTGAACTATGCCTCTGAAAACTGTAAGCAAGCCTCCCCTCCCCCGCCACTGAAACACTTTCTTATATAAGAGTTACTCTGGTCATGGTGTCTCTTCAGAGCAATGGGACTAAGTCGGAGACTCTGACCCCATGGTGCTGCTTTGTGTTTGCATTGAAGGCATTGTGCCACTGTGTGTGCTTTGTGCTGGAGAACAGAAGCAGGGGTAGGGGGTGGGGGTGGGCGGGGAAACAACCCTGAGTGAGAGGATCCAGGAAGAGCTGGGCCATTTTCTTTTCTCTTGTTCCTGAGTTGAGATAATGTGGAAGTGTGCTGAAACTGTCTAAATCAATATATCCCGCAGATAGAGACACTAGAATGGAAGGTTTGTTCACAGGAAGCATCGTGACGCTGCCCAAGTAGGACTTGCAAAGGTTTGGGATAGCGATCTAGTGTTGTTTTTCATTTGTTGAGATTCTCTTCTTCTATAAAAGCTACGAATTCTGAGGGAAATAGACGCTTTTGTGCCGTGTACTCATTCACTAGACACAAAACCCTAGGCTTTGGAACCATACGTTTCACTCATGAGGAAATCGTCATGCACTCTTTCTAAAGGAAACAAGAGTATTGTGCTTCTGCTCTCAAAACCCAGTGTAACCAGCTTTATGACTATGTGGGAGTGCATCCTCGGCTCATCTGAAGCTTTTCACTTTCCTTTCTCTCCAGGGGGGCTATGTAGAGGACCTAGGCGTCTCTCATCTATATTTAACATAAAAGGAAATCCAAAGTGAAGCTGTTTGGCTGGCTACCAGTGATCTGTAAATCACCATGTGGTATCGTCTGTGTCTTGAAAACACAAGTTAAGATACACATCTTAGCTCACCTTTAAAGACAGAATGGACTGTGCTTTACTGTGCCATGGCACTTACTTGGAATCTGAAAGCTTGTTAGCCTAATCAATGCTTGCTTTGGTATAATAAAATGCCCAAGGCTGAATACTGTTTCAGAGAGGCAAGCAAAAAATACACATCATTAATTAGGTCACACACCTGCCTTGAACTCCCAACCTTACCCCGTGCTTCCTACAGCCATGGCCGCTAACATCTCCTTTGTCTTCACTGAACACTTCTCTCTGGACATCTCAGCCTGGAGAATCTCTGCTATTATAATAAGTGTTAACATCCTAGTTGATATTATCTCCTACGGACAGAGCTCTCAGTAACCATCACAGCAGAGGACACGTGACTTACTCAAAGGGAGCAAGGGGTGTTTCATGAGTGACAGTTTGCCACAGTCTGAACAAGCCTAAGGGCAGCCATCAAAGAGCATTGAAGCACTGAGGATATAGAAAGAAGTGGCTACCTATGTTCTCCCGGAGTTTGAAGAGGGGAAGATGGAATTCATAGCATCACCCAGTGAAACTGTGGCCTGGGATAGGCAAACTGAACCCCCCCCCACGATAAGTATGAAACCCCTTCATATTTCCCTAGATGTCACTGGAAGGAAGAATTCCAGGGTCCTGTTGAGGCAGTGTTTAAGGGTAGCATCTTGGGGCATGGAGATGGGTAAACAATTGTTCTGAAGGGACATTGATGCAATACAAACAGTACTGTGTAGTAAATAACCTTTCAGGCTCTGGACCATGAGTACTTAATATTACATTACAGGATTTTTCAGATTAAGATGTACAAATATTAAATTGTATTCATTTTGTTCAGTGGTGCATTCTATTCCAAATATTTCAGTAATATTATTTTTAAGCTGATATGTCCTAAACCAAAGAAACATATATTTGTATGTGATGCGCCTGGGACTTTAGAACCATAAGGGCTTGGATTTGAATGACCTCTCTGTCTTCTGCTGGAAGAATGCCTCTGTGAGACAACTTTATACAACATCTCCAGGATTGTGTCCCTTTGTGTAAAAAGGGTACTACCGTTGCCTCATGGGACTATTGTAAAGATGAAAGAAAATGAGGAATGTTTGTAGTGAGAGACATAGAATCCCATGCAAATGGAACCAGCCATCCAGTCTGGAAGTATTTAAAGAAGGTATTTTGCCTTCATTCGAAAGGGCATCTCCAGTTTGCTTGGATGACACTCTTACTTTATAGAGCCATCAGAAGGATAAC
>OU015747.1:104711742-104764745 GCA_907169655.1 Acomys percivali | reverse complement strand
TATTATTATTATTATTATTATTATTATTATTATTATTATTATTATTATGTAGGAGGATCCAGCTCACTGTGGGCAGTGCCATCAATGGGCAGGTGAGTCTAGGCTGTATAAGAAAAGAAGTTGAATGTGGACTCTGTTGCTTGCTTTTTGATCACTTCCCCCTGTTGGGGCTGCCTTGTCAGGGCCCAGGGGAAGAGGACGTGACTTGATGTGCTGGGTTGAGTTGGTTGCGGGGGATGGGGGTGAGGCTCCCCTCTTCTGAGGACAAAGGGAAGGGAGATGGGGGAAGAAAGAGGGAGGATGGGCCTGGGAGGAGAGGAGGGATGGTTCTCTTGTGGGGATCTGTGGATCAATCATAAGTCGTCACACCTGAGTGCAAGTGCCTCTGCGTGTTAAATAATCTCACTGACTCGCTTTGCCAAATAGTTTGATGTTAGTAGAAATGTTGTTATTTCTAGGGCCTGGGATGTAAAAACATAGAGGTAGATGAGAGAGCAGCAGAGAGTGGGAGAGAGATGCTGTGTCTCCATGCTCTGCTTCCTAGTGCCACCTTATCTAAATAAAGGAGAGATCCAGCATGCACAATAAGTAGATAAGTACTTAAGAGTGCCATTGGGTGGATGCTTCTAAGCATTTTTTTAATGAATTTTAAGAGCAAGTGGGAATGAACATTATTTGGGAAGGCTGGAGATAGTTACTCATATCATAGTTGAAAACGTATCGTTTCTACATCAAAATTATGTTCAAATTCCAGTCTTATTTTTTTTAAACGTGATTTTTAAAGGAATTTATGCTTATTCCATCATATGCGATTGCTTATCTGGAATGTATCCCAATAATATATTGTGTAGAATTTTATGTAACACACTCCCTAATGTCAGCACCGCGGCCGCAGTCTATATCACGTCACACCTATATTTCAGCGACTGTTTCTTTCCCCTTGTGTATCCAGCGAGATAAACATCCTCTCGTTTTACTTTCACCATGCCTCGCCCCTGTTCTAAAAACTGACCCTTACAGCCAACTGAATGATATCCAAATTGTCTTTCATGGAATTCCAGCCTTGCTGTGATCTCTCCTCATCTTGCCATCTAAACATATCTCCAGGTATCTGCTAACACCCCATTCCCACTCTGATCAGTCTCTCTTCTCTCTGCCTCCACCCAGGAGTGGTGCGCTGCTGCCCCTGCCCTCCTGCCACAAACTCTTCCCTAACTAGGGAAAGACCTTGCTGTCCTGCTTTTAATTTCTTTCACTCTATCCTTCAAGGATCACCTTCTGTCCTTCATGACATGCAAATCCTCCCTACTATGTTCCTGCTGTATGACTCTTCCCTACTTCCTCTGTGGGTGGCACTGCCAGTCTGTTTGACTACTTGCCCATCCATTCTCAGACTCAATATTTTATAAATTAAAAATACTCCTTAAATTTAGTTTATTTTATGATTTGCATTTTAGACTTTTTTTCAGAAGTATTTCCCTATGTAATTGGCAATAAAATAATGGTACATTTTGTTATTTGTGGTAACTTAAGAGTTGAAAGGACAGTGTTTGTATTTATTATCTGTTATTTCTAGTAGTTTCTTAATATTCCAGAGTTGAGTGCATGGCCTGTTGTCCAAATTTTACTACTATGGAAATATTTGGTTTTCATTGTACTTCTTTTGAATACCCTAAAATTCTGTAAATAATTCTGCTTCTTGACTTGAACCATTAAATTTTATTTCAGTAAAATTAAATTGAGTAAACATACTACATATACTTTGTTAGAAATCATGCTTTAAACAAAATCATGTGCATGAGTGTTTTGCTTGCATATATATCTGTGCACCATGTGTCTGCAGGCTCTTAGAAAGTGTCAGATCCCCTGGAGCTGGAGTTATAGACAATAGTTTGCAGCCATGTGGATGCTGGGAATTGAACCCAGATCTTGTAGAAGAGCAGTCAGTGCCACTTAACTACTGAGACATCTCTCTAACCCCAGAAAGTGCTTTTTATGAATTATTATGTTTATTTTATTTCCAACTTTCCATTGATGTACTCTACTCATACAGAGAAGTAAATATGGCATCCTGCGTACAACATTAATTCAAACCAAAGTTCTTTGGAGGAACCAGCACTCAGAAACAGTGCATGACCAAGACCTCAGAAACTTACCTTCAAACGACCTTCTGGTCACATAGACTTATTAGCATATTTTGCTTTTTGTGACTTGAAAACATAGATTAATTTGCTATGCTTTGCTCTTCGTGTAAATGAAATCACCCAATCTGCACATTTTAAGTGTCTGGCTTTTGTGTCCAAATTCTATTAGTGAGGTTTTGCTACAACCTTTCATACAGTTTTGAGTAGGTTCTTCTTAGAGGCATACTATTCCATATTATGAATGTATACCACAGTCTGTTTCTCCACTGTTGGTGTGTATTTGGGTAACTTCCAATTTTGAATGACTCTAAGTGCTCTGCTCTTGAGCACGCTAGGGCATGCCACTTGTCAGGTGCATATCCTAGCTTCTTTTGCTTGTGGATGTATGGGTGGGTCCAAGAGTCTAGTTTGTTCACTCCTAGATGTCACCTCGTTTTCCAGAGCTGTTTTCAGTTCATACTCCTACCAGTAGTCTGTAAGTCCTGGTTGCTCTTTATCTACACAAGCAATTCTCAACCTTTTGGTCACAACCTTTTTAGAGGTCACATATCAGATATCCTGCATAGCAGATATTATGATTCATAACAGTAAGAAAAATTACAGTCATGAAAAAGCAACAATAATAATTTGATGGTTGGGGTCACCACAACAGGAGGAACTGTATTAAAGAGTCTCAGCGTTAGGAAGGTTGAGAACCACTGATGTACATCATTCTTGGTGTTTTCTGTCCTGTTCTTTAGCCATTTGGGCTAAGGGGCATGTGGTCATTAGTTTTAATTTCATTACACACGAGTTTTTTTTTTTTTTTACTGCTTTTTTATTGGACAGACGAAAAATACAACCTGAAAATGGTGTGGCTTTATTCCTTCAGCATGTGGTAACAATTATGGAATACAAGCCTTTTAGACAGAGCTGCAGATTCACATGAAAGTGTCGAACCCAATTACCGATGCACACGATGAGTGACTTTTCTTGACACTGGCGATTAGGCTGTTTCTGGTGATACCGTCCTGTTGACGTTTAGCTGGAGTCACTGCTGTCTTTGTGAACTCCACCAGTCACTTCCTTTAGTCCCTGGAGTTATCTAACTCCTGAGTTGTAGATTAACTTACGCCAATGCCTGTGAATTGGACATACTTCAGTTTATATTTTCCAGGTCGTTGCTTTGGAGTACTTAAGGTTTCTGCAAACTTTGGATTAGCACTAGCATTGCTTATCAGGTCTGTAAAGTGAGAAATCAGACAGTCGAGCCCCGCTCATGCCCACTGAGTGAAAGGGTTTGAAATCTGTGCACTGTCTCTAATGAATTAATAGTTCTTATTGATTTCTCACAGGCGCCAAGACCCTCTATGTATTTAATGTAATTGATAATTAGCCTCTAAGTCTACTTGTCTCCCATGTGGATGCTGAAAGAAACACTGTAGTTATTTTTCTTGCCAATATTTTCTTCCACTCATGTTTAGGCCAAGACATTTGCTCTCTTACTGAATCATGAAGCTATATGTTTTAAATTGTTATAAAATCAAAGATGGTGATTTAGTCTATTTAAATCCAGAAGTTTGTACAGTCTGTATTGTTAATTACAATAAAATTTATTATGTCCTGGGAATAATAAAGATTTATTCCCTTCTATTACAACACAGCTACTACAAAACAATGCCTTAGGAAAGAAACCAAGGGAGCAGTGCAACAGGTTCATGGGGCCACGAGAATTTCCAGCTTTTTCCATTGTGGTCTGGGAGCTCGTCAGTGCTGCGCTCAGCAGTCAATGGTGAATCGCATGTTAGCGGTCTCTTGTGAGTGAGCACACGAAGACCTTCTTTGCATAGCTCCCCAGATGCAGGGTACCTGCCTAAGCTTTGCCTCTCTCCTTGGTAGGCTGCTTATTGATGAACTCATAACTGACGTTATTTGGCATTTAGTCTTCTAATGCCAGTGTGGAGTATATATTTTTGTATTCTTATTTAAACGTACTTCTGGAAATGAACTTTATCTAATACCTTTGCATTCCCAAGTAATAAGTTTGACAAATATGTCTACAAATAAGAAAGCTGTAAACTATATGTTCAATGTAAATCTGTATGTTAGCTTACAAACAAATACACACATACATATATGTACATACATATATGGAGTGAAAACAAACGAGAGATATTTTCTGCAGGTAGTGTACTAATTTTGTTTACTTTTTATTTGATTCCATACTTTCTATTTTTTTACATTACATATTACTGTTATGAAAAATTTTAATTTATTTTTGTTTTTATATATTACATCCTGACCACAGTTTCTCCTCCCTCTTTTCCTCCAAGTTTCTGCCCCCACTTCCCTTCCCCCCAAGATCTACTCCTCCTCAGTTTCCTTCAGAAAGGGCGGGCCTCCCGCGGATATCAGTTAAACATGGCTTAGCAAGTTGCAGTAATATCAGCACATCCCCTCTTATTAAGGACGGTTGGCAGTAACCAAGTAGGAAAAAAAGGGTCGCAAAAGCAGGCAAAAGAGTCAGAGACAGACAGACCCTGGGTTTCAATATTAGGATTCCCACAAAACACCAATCTACACAACCGTAACATATATGCAGATGACCTAGCTTGTGCGCCAAACAGGCTCCCGGATTGCTAGTTCAATCTCTGTGAGGCCTGCTTAGTTGATTCTGTGAGCTGCTTTCTTGTGGTGGCCTTGACCCCTCTGGATCCTACAATCATTTTTCCCCCACTTTTGGAGGATTCCCTGAGCTCCGCCTAATGTTTGGCTGTGGGTCTCTGCATCTGCTTCTATCAGCTGCAGGATGAAGCCTCTCTGACGAGAGTCATGCTAGGCTCTAGTCTACACGCATAGCAGAGTATTGTGAGGAACCATTTCACTATGTACAGAATGGAAGAAGTCAAGGGACTTATCACTCAGAACTTCGGTCAAACTCAACCATAGTGTCAGCTCATGAGGAAACTTGCATTCTCTTGATTATTCTAAATGACATTATGTACTGGTTAAACTTATCTACTATCTTAACTTCTTTATTATCATATATAATTATATATACATTTATTTTTTTCTCCTCTCATACATTATATCCTATCACATTGTGATCATTTATAAAGTACTATATTTTGTCATTGTAGTACATTTCAATTATATGCTTAAATTCTATTAGTTCCTCCCTTTCCTTTGCATTTTCCTTATGACTAAGGAGGTTGAGCATTTCTTTAAGTGTTTGTCAGCCATTTGATATTCCACTGTTGAGAATTCTCTGTTTAGTTCCAAGCCCCACTTCTCAATTGGGTTATTTGGGTTGGTGGTGTTTAATTTCTTGAGTTCTTTATATATTTTGGATATTAGACCTTTGTCAGATGGAGGGTTGGTGAAGATCTTTTCCCAGTCTATAGGCTGTCGTTTTGTTCTCTTGACAGTGTCTCCAGCCTTACAGAAGCTTCTCAGCTTCATGAGGTCCCATTTATTAATTGTTGACCTTAAGGCCTGGGCTGTTGGTGTTCTGTTCAGGAAGTTGTCTCCTGTGCCAATGTGTTCCAGGCAATACTTAGCTTCAAATGTACTTCATTAGTCACTTTTCTGGAAAAAGCAAACCAGAGTTAACTATATTCTGTGCCTCTCCATATATTCAGTTGACACATACTGAGTATACTATTAGAAAAAATAATAATATTTATGTTTGTCTTTAAATAGTATATTTTCTAAGCTCTTGGAAGATGCTTTCTCATGTGAAATTTCTCTCCTAAATTCTATCTTCCTGGTAAGAGTTAAGGCCTTCCTCTTGTTTCTTAACCCATTCTCACCTATCCCATTCACTTTTCCTCTTTATAGCTATTTAATTTTGCATAAGATCAATCATCAATTTTTTTCTACCTATTTTTTTCAGATAATCTCATAAAATAAAGGGAAAAGTGAATTTTATCTTCATGGAGCTTATCATAGGGTGGTCAATGTCAAAACTGAATCGTGAATTAGAAGGGGCCTGGGTCTCTTGACTTATTTTAGGTTGTTTGGACGCCCAGTCATGGACAGAGATGCTGAGGGTGGTGAATCTCCCCTTCCCGAGGGGACGTACATCATTGTATATAGCAAGGCAATCAGAACGTGAAGCATCTGGTGCGATCAAAGTTTTTTTTTTAAATTCATTCATATTACATATCAATTGTTATCCCATCCCTTGTATCCTCTTCCCACTTTCACCCTATTCCCCTCCCCTATGACTGTGGCTGAGGGGGACCTCCTCCCCCTGTATATGATCCTAGGGTATCAAGTTTCTTCTTGGTAGCCTGCTATCCTTCCTCTGAGTGCCACCGGGCCTCTGCATCAAGGAGACATGGTCGAATATGGGGCACCAGAGTTCGTGTGAAAGTCAGACCGCACTCTCCCCTCAACTGTCGAGAATGTCCTGTCCATTGGCTAGATCTGGGTAGGGGTTCGATCAAAGTTTATTGAGCCCAAACAAGTCAGAGAAGCAAGGCCATGCATGAGCTGTAGTCCTATTCATTGGTGATCTAGGACCTTAGATTCACCAAGGGAAGTCACTTAAGCAGTCATGGGAGGAATAATTAAAGACACTGAGGAAGGAACCTCAGCCATTCACTCATCACTCTGAGAGTCAGGAGATCAGAGCCCTGTTTGTGATCTGAAGAGGTAGAAAGCCTTGGAAGATTGATGTATGCAAAACTAACAATGCCAACCAAAACATAAGGAGATGTACTGTTTTAGCTAGACTAAAACAGCATCCACTTAAAACTCATCATAGGAGATGGGTCCTAGCTTGTGGGAACCTTGGCAGATGGTCAGGGTCTCAGCAAGTCCTGGTTGCAGCATGCTTTTGTAGTTCTTATGTATAAGCAACAAACCCTAGGTTTTAGCCTACAAATGGAACGTGAAAGAAAATGCTTCTTTTGTAAAACTGTCTGTAGTGCTGTCTCCAGCATGCTAAGTGAATGCTGAAAGAAAGCATTGGCAAACTCTAATATGGTACAAAAAGATCTCATTAAAAGAGCAATATTAAATATAGTGAAACGCATGTGGAACACTACCTTCTTTATATTTCTGTGATCCACATACATTTCCCATGAGTCATCTAATTCCCCATTTTACAGTGTTGCTACTGTCACAGTGTTATTGTGCACCTTCTATTCTTGATAGTCCCAGTACTGTGGCTTGTACGGCTTGGTATGGCTCAGGCCTAAAAGCTTTCAGACTCTTGTATCTGATGCTGTAGCCAGATCATTGGGTATGAGAGATTCCAGGCCACCCAGCACTGTAGCCCATGTCTTTCAGTCAGCCGCACTTACCTGCTGAACAAGCCTGTGTTTGAGTGAACCATCCTGCCCCATTGTTCTTTATATTATACATTCTGGGGAATTACTGCCCACCCCTTGGCCAAGTTTCATCTTCATCTGCATTATTTTGTCACTTGTATGTGTCATGACCTGTTGCTCAGGATTTAATGCCTTATGAATATTCACCAGCATAGCATTTAGCTTTCTGCTATTTTCTTCTTTAGCTGCTTTGGATCAGCACAAGTACTGACACACTCACCTTTAAGCTAGCTGAATTTTTTTTTTTTCTGATTTGTTCTTGCAAGATTGATTTATCACTATATGGATCTGATTTGCATGCTGGATCCAATGTATCCAAATGTTTATCAAGTCAATCAGATCAACCAAAGCCTTACCAATTACAACAATCATGCATATTTAAGAGCTCAGTAAGGCTGGGGAAACCAGTAGTTCCAAGGTCCTTGTTGAGTTAACTTCTTCACTCTCATGTGAACACGACTCTACCTAAGCCAGTGAAATGGCTATGGAACATTATCTTATGCCTGTTACTCTCCATTCTGTCTGCCCTTCCTTTGTTGTCTTTCTGTTTCTAACATTCATGGGGAACATCAGCTGTTGATAGCCAAATGATCCTAGTGGCTCTTATGGGCCAGTCTATCAGGTGCTGACTTTCTTTGTCTAGCCTTTGTCTCAAGAAGGAATGGGTAATTCTATCACTCAGTTTCTTTGCTTCCATGGCATTTACATTGAGTCTCTCTGCCCTCAGATAAACCACCAATGTCATATCAAAGTAATGATTCTTACCCTGTTTTGCTTAGTAAGCCAGTGATTTTATTGGTATTACTTACAGAGTATAGGTGAAAGTATATTTACAGGCGCATGGACAACTCAAAGGCAGCTGCATCACCAAAAAAACCCACTCCAGATTAGGTGATATTTACAAAAGCTGCATTCCTAAAGCTCCATTCATCACATATAGCAGATAAACAAGTCTGAGATTCATATGTCCTTAGCACTCTATACTGCTTGTATAATCTTGATAAGGCCCTGTGATTCCTGTAAGTTTCAGGAAACTTCTGAGACTTGTGAGTTGTTTACTTCTGAGCATTCCTTCCTTTATTTATTGATTTTTTTCTTTTAATTTTAATTTTTTGGAAATGTTCATACATGAGTGCTATATTTATACAATTTCAACTCCTTTCTTCCCCTCCAACTCCTTCTATGTCCCTCCTTATTTTCTTCCAAATTCATTATCTTTTCTTCAATAATCACTGTTGAATACACAAATAAGCCTTGGATCTCATTTAGTGTTTCTCATATTCACATGTGTTTAAGAATGACCACTTGCAATTGGATAACCCTTCAGGGCACTCATCCTTGGAAAAGTTGATTCACCTTATCTCAGAAGCCGTTTATTGAGCATAGCTCTTCATCTACGGGTGACATCTTGTGAAATTCCCACACTCATGTTGGCATTCAAATGGTGTTATCCTTAAGCAGGCTTTGTTTAGGCAACTGTATTGTTGGAATTTTATAGCGCAGCATCCCTATTATGTCCAGAAGGCAACACCTCACAACAGAGACCCTGGTTTTCTGGCTCCTACAATCCATGGTCCCTTCTACACCTGTGCCTTAGGTGTAGGGACTGAGTTGAATGTGGGCATCCCATTGGCACTTGTTCTATGGATTTTGACCAGTTGTGACTATGTGAAAAGAATCTTCTTATTAAGGGAGAAGAGCCATACTCATTTATGAATTGAAGAATAAAAGTATTTAAAATATAGTTAAAATTTATATTGGTTTAGAGAAATGGTCTCAGTAGGTTCTCCCCTAGGATCTATGGCCATTCTAGCCATAGGTATTTCATCAGGTTTGCAATCCTAGGCATAAATATTTTCATATAGAACATGTATCAAGTCCACCTGTTGGTTTCTGTTATGATAAAAATGCCTCTGTTTCACCACTCGAGATATTTTGCCAGGCGGCCATCACTGTGGTTCATAGGCTCTATAGCTGATAGGAGGAGTTTTGATTGATTTTTCTCCCTTGAAAGTTTGCATAGCACTTTCCGCTATGGAACTCAATATTGACAATTCTCAAAAAGTTAAAGCATACCCAACTACACCACTCCTTGTCATATCCACAAAGGATTAAATATCCTACTACTCTGATATACTTGATATGCTATTCTATCAATCTTAGCAAGAAAATGAAGACAACCTAAATGTCACTCAACTGATGAATTTATTGAATAAATGTGGTGCAGGTGCACAATGAAATTTTATTCATCTGCAAAGAAAAGTAAAATTATGAAAAAAATATTGGTAGTGGATGGAGCTGGAAAATATTACACTGAGTCATGTAGCCCAGAACCAGAAAGGTAAATGCGACATCATCTCCCTTATTTGTTGTTCCTAACCATGGATCTAGTTATAAATGTGCATGTAACCTGTAGTAACTAAAAAAGCTTTGAGAGTGAAAGAGACCATAAGAGGCTGGAGGAGAAAGGAGCTCTAAAGGTGAGGGGATGGTAGTAGGGCACAAGGCTATCAGGTGGAAATGGGAAAATGAGGGTAAATCCAAGCATCATCTTTTTGCCCATGTTTTTAAGACTGTATTTTTAAGACTGAGGTAAGACATTTAAAGTGTAGCTAACTAATGCTCCTGTCTCTATCAATATGTCTCTTGCTTGCATCAGCACTGGGATGACTGTGGTTAATTTTTCACATTAACTTTTCTAGTTATATTACAAATGGTATGTAATATATTCAGATGTATATAAATTTTGACATTTCAATGCATTTCAGCTAAGAAATTAAAAACTGTTAATATCAAATACTGGATTATTTTTCATTTTTAAATAGAATTATTTTTTGCCACACAGACACTCAAAGAGTATGCATCTCAGAGAAAAAATATTTATGACAGATATTTGTGAGATAATATCAAAATGACTATCATTTTATGGGTGTCGTAAATTTGCAATATTTGTACGCTATTAAAAATTAAAAGTATATTTGAACTATTTTCTTCTTTAAGACAATTACTTTTATATCTACTTTAAAAGTTGGGTTCTACAGAACCCAGGCCTGTCATTAGAGTGTGTGCACATCAACCTGGAAACTTGGAAACGTTATTAAAACCAATGTCTGCATTGCTAATCAAGGTTTGTCTAATGTGTGGGAGCCTCAATCAACAGAGTGGGGTCTCTTTAGACTTGTATGGTCTTAATTAGTGATGAAAGAATTATAGTCTATTGACTAATAAGATTTTCCATCTCATTAATAAGAGCACTTCCGTTGTGAATTTGAGTTAATCAATCAAATTCTAAAATGTTTAATGTATCTAAATGGCTTCCTCTGTCTTGTTTCTAAACTTGGTAAACACATAAGAGCAAAGTGAATTAACATTGTAAGTTAGGGAAAATCGGAAAATTGAACAATAGAAATTATGCTAACAATTTTGTTGTCATCTTTAGATTTCTAGGATTGATTGTTTTATAACTCAAAATCTATTAATTTGTTTTCTTTTCTTCTTTCTTTTCTCCTCCTTTCCTTCATTTGATTCTTTTCTAATACAATCTAAGATTTCAGCCAGACATGGTGGTGTATGCCTTTAATCCCAGCACACTGGAGGAAGAGGCAGGCAGATCACTAGTTCGAGGTCAGCCTGGTCTACAAAGTGAGTCCAGGACAGCCAAGGCTACACAGAGAGACCCTGTCTCGAAAATCTAAAAAACAAAAGAAAACAAACAAACAAAAGACACCCTAAGATTTCTTGTAAAGGTAGAAATGAAGCACAATGGCTACACAGAAAACTCCATCCATGCTACAACGTTACAGTGTCCACATGCATAGAATTTTAGCTCCTGTGCCATCATGATGTTATAGTAGAAGTGTATTACTAAAAATTTAAGCACCAAATTTTACAGGGCATAAAAAACTGAGTTACAACTTGACACATTCCGAGAATGGTATGTAGTGCTATTTAAGGAGTAACAATCAAAACAATAATGTGCTTGTAATTTACATTCTAGGATCCACTGAGGAGTAAGTGTCCTGACTCAATGACTTGTGCTCAGGAACATGGTTAGCCTTTTGAGATCAATCATATGTATCTTCTTCTAATGAATGAGTGTTCCTTCCAACTAGATCTAATTGGTTAAGTTTCCTTTCTAAAGTCAAGAACCAGATCTGCCCCTTGAGGTATTTGGGGAAGATCTTGCTAATGTTTACTATTTAAATGCTCTAACGGACCATTTAGACTTTTACATACCAAGCATGAGGCAGACAGTCTTTCATTGCAGTTTCTTTGTCAGTTACTTTTGCATACTGGTGATCAAATGGCATAAAAAAGTAAAAATTTAATTTACTCATAGTTTCAAAAGGTTGAGACTTAAATTGCTTGGCCCCATGAGTTTGGACTGAACATCAGGTAATGTAGAATTTCTTACTGTTTAAAGGATAGGAGAGAGAGAGAGAGAGAAAGAGAGAGAGAGAGAGAGAGAGAGAGAGAGAGAGAGAGAGAGAGAGAGACAGAGACAGAGACAGAGACAGAGACACAGAGAGAGAGACAGAGATACAGAGAGAGAGAGACAGAGACAGACAGAGACAGACAGAGACAGACAGACAGAGAGACAGAGAGAGAGACAGGGACACAGAGACACAGAGACAAGGACCAACAGAGAGACACAGAGAGACAGAGACAAAGAGAGACACAGAGAGATGTGAGGGAGGAATGGAGAGAGAGGGATGGGGAAGGAAGGAGAGAGAGGATTGGAGAAAGAAAGAGAGAGAGGGGGTGGGGGAAGGAAAAGGGGGATAGAGGGAAAGGGTAGGGGAAGGAAGGATAAAGAGAAGGGGTGGAGAAGGGAGGAGACTGAGGAAGGGTGGAGAAAGAGGGATGGGAGAGAGAAGAAGAGGAAGAAGAATGGAAAGAGAGGGGAGGTAAAAGCAGAGGGAAAGATATAAAGAAGAGAGTATGTGGGGAGGGAGGGACAGAGAGCCAGGGGAAACTTTCAAAGGTATGTCTCCAGTGGTCAACTTTTCTCTAGATAGTCACCATCTCCAAAAGTTTCTCCATAGCTCCACCAATGAGGACAACCTTAGGGGACTGATAGTATCCAGACCCAGAGTTTCTTTCTAGTAAAAGCTGAGGAGTAGACAGAGCCGATCTGGGCACATGAATATCTGCTTTTCTTGGTTATATAAATTACCATTTATTTTAGTAGTTGATATCACTCACAGTCCCCCCCTCTCCCTCTGTGTGTGTGTGTGTGTGTGTGTGTGTGTGTGTGTGTATGTAGATGAACAAAGAAGGTGAACTGGAAAGAGATAAATAGCCTGGGAAAAGAATCTTCAAAAATCCTCAAGCATTCTCTCTAAGTGTTCTTTTATTATTCATAGAGAGCATGAATATTGATTTATTAAGATATTTTATTATTCATAGAGAGCCTGAATATCTTCCTGCTTTTGGAGTATACAACAATGAAAGACTAATTGCTATATGTATGTTGTATGAGAACACACACACCTGTCTGAATGTGAAAGAGTGTATCTATTTATTTATTTAAAAGTCATTTCTTGAAGAAAAAAAAACAGTAAGAGTGAAAATGGGTTGGCTGAACTCTGAAATTTGCCTATTCTAAACAAAATGATTTAATGGCAAAAGCATATGATAAAGTCAATCTTCTGTATTTTATTGTTTTAAATAAGCTGTATTTTCTGGCAAGCTAGGTTTCTTTTATCATCTATAACTTGCTAAAACTGTGTCAGAGGAATTTTATGAAGATAAATTAGTGAAATACACTGCGATAGTTTAAAATAACCAGTGGGATGACTTCACTCTTCAAGCGTGTCTGAAGTGCACTTCTGTTTTGTCAGCTGCTGCCCGCTAATGTGGTTTCGTCATGCAGGAAGTATGGCAACTTTACATAAGATTTAGGTGCTCACTGAGCTGAAGACATATCCAGGGTCCCCACTGAGCCCGCATTTCCTTAAAAGAAAAAGAACTTTATTGAGATATAACTCAAGCTCCGTGAAACTCACCCAAATGAAGTCCCTAGTGAAACACACATTCTGAGTGCTTGTATGGCCAATTTATGATCATCACAATAGTGTTTTCAATGCCTTTGTTCTCTCTTCATTTCTATGATATGAATGTTGTAAAACTCCCTGAGAAAAAGCAACTTTGGGAAGAAAGTCAAATGTGTCAGGAGCTTAAACAATCCTATCGTATCCATAGTCACCAGCAGAGAGAACTGTTTGCATGTATGTTCATCTACTAATTCACCTTTTCCACTCTTCACAGTCCAGGATCCAAGCTCATAGAAGAGAGATGCCCAGAGTTGGCTCGGTCTTCCCACATCAATTAATGTAATTAAAACAAATAGTCACTGCACACACATGTGCCCAGAAGTCAACCTCATCTACACAATCAATCTTGCATTGAGACACTTTTTCCAGGTGACTCTAGATTGTGTCAAGTTGACAATTAAACTTAAACATCAGACCCTTTGAACTAAATCCCCTCTAACTGATGTGAACTGGATAAAATTTTAGTTGTACCATGAATCTTTTTTTACATTATTTTTCCTACCGGTCTCCTTGTTTCTCTCTCTCTCTCTCTCTCTCTCTCTCTCTCTCTCTCTCTCTCTCTCTCTCTCTCTCTCTCTCTCTCCTTCTCCCTCTCCCCCTTCCCTCTCTGTGCATGTGTCCACGTGTGTGTGTGTGTGTGTGTGTGTGTGTGTGTGTGTGTGTGAAATATTCATTTGCAGGCACAGAAGTAATTACTCTTTTCATCACATGGGTTCCAGGGATCCAACTTAAGCAATCTGCCTTAGCAACAGGTGCCTCTACATGCTAAACCATCTCTTCAGTCCATAAAGTGTTTATTTTGCCTAACACCATTTGCAGTGAATCACCAACTATACTTATCATATTGTTAGTAAAGCTCATTGTAAATTTTTCCAAGGGGAACTCAATACATGAAGGTAATACAACTGGATCTTATCTGTAAAAGAGCCTCTCAAAAGACTTCAAGATGTAACATTTCTTTAATAGACTCACTAAGATCTTAAGCAGTGACATTAGAATCTTTTAGCACTCTCAGTGAACATATTCTTATAAATAGTCACAAATTAGCCAAACCCTTAGATTTATAAAGTCAGAAATCAAGTCATTTATCTACAGTGATCTCCTTAGCATGCATCTGGACATTCCTGAGGGCATCAGCAGTGCATTAGGTGTTGATGAATAAACCACAACCTGGAAGTTCCTAGAGGCAGAACCAAAGGAACCTTACTTCAAAGATTAGTTCTGAGTGATCACACAGTTATCTCTAAAGAGTATGTTCTGAGAATGACATACATGCTTTCATCTAAGTTCCTGGTGGAGTGGAATGCAAGCAGAACTTAATGATCCTTAAGTTGTACTATATGACCTCAGTTCCTCTGACTGCACTTCAGGCGCCTATTTCTGATAGCCTCCTTGACACATACAGTTTACGCATGACACATATAGTTTACACACATATATGTTTACTAGGTCTTTAGTGGCATCTAAGAAAATTGGGAATCGTGGGCTCCATTTTATACTACAACACAGTAATGAACTTGAATCCAGACCAGAATAACCCCCTGCTCATCCAGGCCAGACGAGGGCCAGTGCAGCCCACCAGCAGTCCAGTACATAGTTTTAACAGAATGATTGTCATAGAATGTAGCAAGTCTTCTTCACACTAAACATAGTATTGATGTGAAGGCTTTAATAGTTTTAAATTGTTCAGTTCTTGCTGATTTACTGTTAAAATGTTATTAAAACATACACCAATTAAATCATTGTGTTATGCACGCCGTTTGTTTTAAGATGTCTGCACTGATCTTTAGTGTTCTCCAGCTGCCTTTTCTTCTTTGATTCACTCTTGAGAACTGATGTTTTTAAATGGGGAAGACAAGAACATTGGGACCAAATGGCACATGTTGCTTTGTTGCTTATTTTGTGACTTGCACACACTTTAGCATGGGTAACAACTCATTCTTATTCATCTGTAAAATAGAGATAATTGTGCATGGAATTTATGTTCAGGGGCTTTTGTGAAAATTGGTGCAAAGCTCTTGGGGGCATGTGCATGTAAGAAACACTGCAGATATACCCGTTGCTAAGTAGTGATAGATAGTTCACGTGCCTCCAAGCAATTGTCTAGATCAGTTTGGCATGTGAACGTGTCTGTGTTAATTATTAGATGATGCAGAGGGTCTGTCCCACTGTGGGCAGCACCTGGCCTAGTTGGCAAATGGTCCTGGGCTGGATAAGAAAGCAAGCTGAGCAAGAGACTGAAGGGAACGAGCCAGTAAAAAGCACTCCTCTGTGGTTTCTGCCTGTGAATTCCTATTCTAACTCCATTCCATAATGGACTGAGACCTGGAAGTGTTGTTCTAATAAATACTTTCTTCCAGTAAGTTGCCTCTTGTCAGTGTTTTATCACAGTATCAAACATCAAACTAGAACATGTTCTGAACAGAACTTCCCAGGTTCTGCTCATTAATAAGTGCACAAGAGTTCTCGTCTGCTTTGTATTTCACCACACATAACAACACATGTAATTTTCAAACACCACTGCCTTGTTCCAGATTAAATAAATCTGTGAATTTAGGCGCAAGTGTTGGTCATTGTATGGGCTGCAAAATCTTTGAACTACAAGAGCAACTTCATGAACACAAGGAACTTAGGTAAAAATGTAGCCAGCAGGAGTCTGAGTAGATTAAAACAATAGAAGAACTCACTTCAGACATGATTTTTCTCATCTATCAAATTAAGGAGCTGGATTCTTTGGTCTGTCTCCAAGGTCCATTGAACATATACATTGCTAGGAATAGCTAGAGAATAACTTTTACATTAAAACAAAAAATTGCTACCAGTGGTTCCCTAGCGCCTTGAAAAAGTGCTGTGTTGATAGCAATGTACAACCCAAAGGCTCTCACTTTACTTTAGTTTTATTTCTTTTGTCATTATAATAGATCATTCTCAATCTCATGAGAATGTTCCCCATAGTCAGACAATTAGCGATGTTTCTGCCTTCTAGCTGGCAACCGGAGAAGCCAGAAACCTCAGGGCTAATTCTGCAGCTCGCATCAATATGTTCTTGTTCACATCTGTTTTCAATGAGGCGTTTCTTAGGGATGGATAGCGAATGGAGTGATCTGAGGCTCCTGATAGAGTCTGCACTGTGTCTTTCCCCAAAAAAGTATGGTTATGATACAGGGTAATCTTTCTGTGAAAATCCCATAAATGTTGCATTGATGAATTGGAAGCGATATTAAATGTGTCTAGTACCTGTTTGTATTCTGTAGCGTCTGAACACACTTGCCCTAGGAAAAAATGCTTTAGGAAGGCCGTCATTTCCCTAAGAATGCTTAGGACTTGGATAGGTTTCCAGTAATGCATAATCTTGCTACATTGTATTTGAAGGATAGATGCACTTCTGGAAGCACACAGAGACAAACTGTTAGCTTACTGGAAGGAATACGTAAAATTATTTCACAGTGGTTCTACTTAACAGAATCGCTTTATTACTAATCTGAAGATGCTGTGCACGTCTTTTTATTTTGTGCTTCCTTAAAAATATTTCTTAAAATTGGCGTATAAAATAAAGAATTTTCACTGTGACACTGTCTCATAGTCACTACCCTGACACCATCTCTTGTCCCTAGTCTCCTCCCACTGGCCTGTGTCCTCAGTGGTCCTGTTTCTGCTCAAGTCTTATGTGAATATATCTTAACTCTGATTTTGCATGTGTGAGTAAACATACGACACTTGTCTGTCATTTCCCCTATTATGCTCTTTGGCTTCACCCTCCCTTTAGGGCCCTTCCTCCCACCCAGATAGTCCCTTCTTAACCTTCACGTTTTATAGACTTTTTCTTTGAAACTTTATATTCTATACATCAAGGAGGGAAAAAAATGTAATATTTATCTTTAGAAACCTGGCTTGTTCCACTTGGTGTAATGATCTCCAGTTCTATTCATTTCCCTGTCAATGACTTACCTTCATTTTCTTGAGCTGGAGAAGATGCCAGTGTGTCTAAGTACCACATTGTCTCTTTCCCCTGGAGGCTTGTTGTGCAGCATAGAGTTGAACAGTGCTGTAGTGAGCACAGACGTCCAGGAATCCCTTTGGTATGCTTATTTAGATCTATTTCAGATACATACCTGGAGTGGGACATATGGTAGCTAGATCATAGATTTCTGCCCCGATGTCCAATAGAGACCGCATTAGCTTACAATCTCCACAGCACTGTGTGCAGGTGCCTTCCTTTTCCTGTGCCCTTGATAGGTGTGATGGGCTTTTAGTGGTTCTCGATTCCTGAGCCTTACCCACCTGTTAGCTGAGAACCAGTTATGGCCATGCCGGTCTTTCCTGTAGAATAGATGTTCTGTTGGTTCGCTCATTTTTTTCCCCCCTTCCCTTTTCCTTTTCAGACTGTAAATTGGTTTTTTATTATTGCTTAAATTTATTGATTGCATTCTCAGACACTAAATCAGTCCTTTGTGTTTTCTGGAGCAAAGCAAATCTTTACAGCCCTTTTCATAAAAATGTCAACACTGATTATTGCATCATATGTTCTAGAGATGTCAAATATTAGTTACAGTTGGCCTGGTTTCCGTTGTCATGTGGGGTGATTTGATGAGAAGAACCAGTAATACTTTCATATTCAATTGTGAAAGATTACTAAAAACTCTTAAAACAACAGCATCTGCTTCTTTGCAAAGTTGTGTTGGTATATTTGTAATTTTATATGGAAAATCCAGGTCCTTTGGACAGTTAAACTTGAAGGAAATATATCATTTGATTTATAGAACATATGTTCTTTTGAAGTCATTTATGGTAGCATGAGTTTTCTCTTAAATACACTAATTTTACTCTTGTACTTTAAGTATTTTAGTAACTTTCAAGAAATAAAAAGGCCTAATCCTGGCTTATGAATATGCATTCACGAGATGCTCCCAGTGCCATTGTCCTTTTACAGTTTTATTAGGTGCACAAATTAATGGTTTCTGTGGTCATCTATATATGTATATAATTTGTATGTATGTATGCATGCATGTATGCATCTATCTATCTATCTATTATCTATCTATTATCTATCTATCTATCTATTATCTATCTATCTATCTATCTATCTATCTCTGTCATCTATATATGCATATATGTGTGTCCATATATATGTATATATACACCTATATAATTATACTTTGTTCACATTTCCTCCCTTATTGTCTTCCTGTTTTTCTCAATTCCTCACCTGCTTGTCTCTTTCAATGCCCTTTATAGGCTTCTTTCTGCCTTTGTGTCATATGTTCATAAATGTATGAGTATTTCAATCAGAATCTACATATGAGAAAAATACACAATATTTGTCTTTTCTTCCTTCATCTTATCCTTTCCTTTCCTATCTGTCTATCTTTAAGACTCATTTATCACCCGCATAGTCCTTTTATGTATGTATGTATGTATGTATATATGTATGTATACATACGTGTGGTGTGTGTTTGTGTTTGTGTGTGTTATATACATGCACATATAAAATCTAAGTGGTATGTATGGAAACATGTGATATTTATCTTTGAGTTTGGTTGATTTTGCTTTACCCAATGATCTTCCAGTTCCATCCATTTTCTTGCAAATGGCACAATTTTATTTGCTTTTACTTCTGAATAAAACTTCATTAGGTTTGTGTGCCACATTTTCTTCCTCATTCATCTTTGTTACAGTGAGCAGTGCTGCAATAAGCATGGGCATGCAGCGTCTTAGTGTGTGGTGCCCTGGTTTCTTCAGCTTATCACTTATGCATACACTTCCCTAGATGACGTCATTCCTCTTTCCAGCTTCTCTGTGGTATTCTTAAACATTTGTTCATATCCTCCCTGCTATGTATCATGAATTCACTTTTTCCTTTTTTTTTTTTTTACAGAAACCATTTGTCTTTCATATGTTTTTTTATTTGCCTATGATATTTTTATTGAAATGCATAATCAGAAGAACAAAAGAATATTTATTTAGGGAAGAACAAACTAATATTATTTTAGTGTCAGCTATATGGGAATAGTGTGATGGTGCTTCCATACTTCAGCAAGAATTCATTGTTTTCTCCTGCGTTCTCTTATTTAAGAAAAACATCAGGCTGGCTGTGGCAGTGGTATGTCTATAATTGTATCATTTGCAAGTGGAAGCAGAATGACCAGATGTTATGGCAAGCCTTAAGTCTATAGTGCATTCAATGCCAGCTGGGATACCTGAAACATTATCTCAATATACAAACAAACAAAAGACATTATTTTTGTCATTAATATAACCACTCTCTTTACCCTTAGTACACAGGCCACTTTTAATATTTTTTTCACACACTACTTGGTCTTAGATACACATAGAAATGTATGTGATTTTTAGCTTGGAGCAATGGCAGGAGTATATGTGAAAAATAAATGATATGTAATAACAGCAAAAAATTCATTGAATACCAGTTCAGAGAAGAAAAGCTGTTACTAAATATTGAATATAAATATGTCTATTGATAGAGAATACCTGTGAGAGAATCTTAGACAACATGCATTTATTTATAGAGTGAACACAACTGTCTTACATTGCTAATTATACTAATATGTCTTCCTCTTTTCTATACTCTTTAGGACGAAAATAACAAAGAAAGTGAAAAGGATGTTTGTATAGGGAATATGAACAGTTTTTGTTGCTTGAGCACTTAGTTTGTTACTGCTTGCACTGAAATTTAATAAATTTAAAATTTTTTATTATTTTAGCTGTGTTTAGTAGTTACTTCTATTTAGGGTCTAGTGCCTAATAACAAGGTGATGCTGAGAAGTAAAGGGGCATGTCAAGCACACATGTGACATAAATAACTATGACCACAACCGAGAACTGGTTGAATTAAGATCTGTTAATCACTGGTTAGCTAAATATGTGCCATTTGTCTAACAGGGGAATTGTATTTGTTGTAAAAAATATATGAAGTGGGTATTTGCCATATTAGTACCTTTTTAGAATTTAATCTTGTAATATATTCTTAAGGACTATTGTTCTTTGCACTCTTGGAGTTGATCTGAAGCTGAAATACCTTCTATTCTTTAAATTTTTGGTTGCCTTTCCCACTATTTGAGGTATTTATTCATTTTATCACAAAAGGGCTATCTTATGGACAATGAAACTATTTTTCCAAAAGTAGAATACCAAAACTACTTTAATACTATTTACAATATTAAACCCTCCCAATTTCCATTTGGCAAAATGTTAAAGTGGTATAGTTTTAAATTTTTGCCCAGAATGAATAAAATCCCTTTTAAAGATGGGTTCTCTCCATTTTCTCTTCATATACAGAAGATTATTTGTAATGCCTCTTTGGGTTTCATCTCATGATGTTTAACCCTGAAGTTTAATTGTCACTAGTAATCCAAGATGGAAAACTTGGAATTGGAAAGTAGGCTAAACTAGTGTTTTACAGCACAGGGAGGTGGGGTTAAGGCGTGTCTTTGTTAAGGAACAGCCAAGCCTCACACCAGCAGAGGAAGAGCCTCAGTCAGGGCTTCACTGACCAGGTGCTGAACTGGAAGTGGGCTGACCTGCAAATGTCACTCACTTTTCTTTTTCACACTTTTCTTTTCCTCCCACAGGTGTTGAAGTGGGTGGAAGAAGCAGTCCAGGCCTCCAAAGTTCACCTCTTATCCACCGATCATTTGGAACAGGCTGTAAATACTTGGAAAATTCCTTTTGATCCCAGTCTCAAAGAAGTTACCGTGTCCCTGAGTGGCCCTTCTCCTGTGATTGAAATTCGCAATCCTTTCGGTGAGATAAATCAAACACTGATTATTAAATATGAAGAACAGGGAAGGACACTTTCTGCACACTTGGCCAGTTAATTCCAGTGTTCTAAATAAGTCCAAAGCATTCATAAATGACTATAGATGTTTGAAAGAAGAAAGTTATTAGTTTTGAATGTTTTGAATTAACATGAGAATGAACAAGTTAAAACTTCTCACATTTAAACAAATTGCATTCATGAAATCTATTCTAGTTAATGATGCACATGAAAAATATTTAAATATTTATTATGTTATGGTATTTTTATATAACACTATATATAATAATGTCACAAACATCATTATTTCAGTAGTGGAGATTGAACTCAGGGTCTGATACCTGCTTGTCTAGTGGTTTACCTCTGAACTATGTCCTCAGGACAATATTTTAATTTGTATAGATTTTATAGTAATTTATTCTGTAAAATTGGACATCTTATGTTCATTTTTTGAACAAACCACTAAAATAACTTTTCTTTCAAAACAGCTTTCTGGCTTTTCACTGTCATTTTGTAGAAAGGTTTAATTTTTAAGGAACATGTGCTTGCCATAAAAGTCAAATTTAATGAAGAGAGAGAAGGCTTGTTGGGTAATGTGCTTGCCATAAGAGCATGAGGGAGGGCTTGACTTTGGACACTTGGGACTTACATAATAAGCCAAGCATAGTAGCACATGTCTACAAACCCAGTACTCCCAGGGCAAGATGGGAGGCAGCCGGGAGGAATACTCGGAAGCCATGGAGCTGGCATCAGCAGCAGCGGCAAATAACACGTGAGACCTTGCATCAAAACATCAAGGGAAAAGACCAGAGCTGACACCGATGACACTGAAGTGGCCTTTGAACCTGTGAACCTGTGTGCCAGTGTTCACATGCAGACACAGGCACATACACCACACACAGACACACACACGCACAAACAGATAAATAATAAACAAACAAATAAATAAATAAATTTAGGCTATGGCTAAATTTCAATGATAGAACACTTGCTTAATGTGTATAAGCTTCTCACTTTAATTTCCAGTGCTGCCAAAATAAATTATATTCTTAGTGGATGGATGAATGAATGTTTTAACTTACACTTTTCTCACTTGTATTTTATGAAAAGATCTTTCTAATTCTGCTACTGGTTGAAAGTGATGAGATTCATAGTGGAAAACCAATCTGAGAATAAAAGAATCTCATTTTTCCTCACATTATATTAAGCATATCTACTGGTTCTGATGGAATTGTTTCATTTCTACTGTGGTTTTGGTGTCTGCTGTACCTTTTCTCTGCTTGTAAATATTTATAAAGGAGAAGGGGGTAACTATATTCTTGATTTGTGTTGTAGAAGCAAATAATTCCCATAAGAGTGTGACATAATTTCTGTAAGCATATGAAATATTGCTCAGAGTCTGCGTCCATGCTAGCAAAACACTGAGACTTACAAAGGGTGTAAAACCCTCCTTTTCAAGGCTCACAGAGCTGGTCTCAGCAGTGTGGTCTGCTGCAGCCACATTCCACACACCGTAATAACTCCCATGCTACCCTGAAGAGCTGAACTCACTGTGACGTGTTCCAACTGCTTTAAAGATTCTCTGGGCGCACAATGATGGTCAGTCTTTTGATTATTTAAATTGCCCACCCAAGTAAATAGAGCACAGGGAAGCTAGATGTGGAAAATTAGGGTTCAGTTCTATT
Source organism: Acomys percivali (assembly GCA_907169655.1). Taxonomy (NCBI): domain Eukaryota; kingdom Metazoa; phylum Chordata; class Mammalia; order Rodentia; family Muridae; genus Acomys; species Acomys percivali. The sequence continues at coordinate 104,741,771 of OU015747.1, read as the reverse complement.
TTATTTATTTTCCCCTTAGATCCCAACTAGTAGTTATTGAAGGTAAATATTAGGCAGATAGGAGATAGTACCATGCGCTTTGTTCCAATGTTATTCTTTAATTATCCTTTGATAGGCCACCTTCTCCTGTACCCAATGGAAAACTGCCTAAGGTCCTGCTCTTTCTGCAGAGGACGCTCATGATAGGAGCATCTATGCTAACCTTCAGAAAGACCTGTATTCTGGTGTGGGTTTTGCCTCTCTGCAATCTACCTGTCTCTAGTGCCTGCATGTTAGCATCTTAGTAACATGTCAGTTGTTCTCTGGGCCGGCTTTAGAACTAGGGTGACAGCTTATCCATTCTCATCTTACTATCAAACACAGAACAAACGGGGACCCTGTTACTTCAGCTGTGCTGCCCAGAAGCCAACAATTAAGTATATTTTAGATACAAATAAAACATTTTGAGCTATGGACATGAGTATATATGATAAGCAATGTACGTAATACTACTTAGTTTTAAAAAACCTATATTGTGTGAAATTTGATCCTATTCTAAGGCTTGTGCATGTTAAGTTAGCCTAGCTCTTTACTTGGGAGAGAAATTATGCTTTCTACCTTTGTTTTGTCTTTCAGGGAAGCTGATAAGAAAGGGATTTGGCTTGAACGAGCTGTTAAACATCCATAACTCTGCCAAAGTGGTGAATGTCAAAGAGCCTGATGCTGGAATGTGGACAGTGAAGGTACTGCTGTTTTGCACTCTGCTTGCTATTTTATTTTTATGTTGGCATGTTTTATAAGGTATATAAAATAGCTTACTTATATATTCTTGCCATCATGGAGAACACTTTTAATGAAAGCACATGTGTGGGAGGTCTTGGGCACATGAGCTGGGTGGCATTGTTTTGGTGTCCATGGACATCAGTGATGTTCTGCAATAAGGATTAAAATTCTTGGGCAGCTTTCCTATCATCAGATCTTGAGGACTGATGGTGGTCCCATCCATCTCTTGCTTCCAAAATCAGCAGCCATGAAGCCAATGAAAAACAACAGTTAGGGCTGTGGGCTTTGGTTGGAGCTGTGTGGGGTTGAACAGCACTCACAGTTCTGGGAGCAGAATTTGTCTATTTCTTGCTGTCCTCCTCTGTCACATGACTCAGAGTTGGGCTGAGAAGAAAGTAAGCGGAAATATATGAAGTAGTGCAAAGCAAGGTCTCAAGAACTGTTGCATACCATTATTGGTTAGATGTACAGTCATTTTTAAAAATAAAAATAGCATTTGTTTCCTTGAATTATCTGAAAGGACACACACACACACACACACACACACACACACAGTCAATATGGAGTGAAGAATGTAACATGCAGTCAAAATTCAGGAGATCATGAATCAGGGATGTGACATTTTCATGGATTTTGTGCGTAATTGGCAGTGGTGGGCAATCGGGGAGATAGCCAGGGTTTCTCAGACTTATACTCTAGTCTCCATCCACTCAGACATCCACATTTTTATGTGTGAGAGGGTTTTCCCAAGAACAGGAAAAGGTTGTTCTGCAGAGGTTTTCATACCACTCACGAGCAGCTATCACACCATTAAGGCAAAAACTCCAAATGCTCACCACAGGAGCTGGCTTCACAGAGTGTGCTTCATCCGCGTGTTTGCCTATGGTCTCCCTGCTTGCCAGCAGCATCCTTAGCAGCTTTGCTCCAGGATCCTATGGGGGTACCTGCAACAGTGTTTTTCTCTTTCATCGCTTCCCAACATAATAAATGGGCTTCATGGGACAGGCATTCAAGTTACAGGAGTGCTGTGAATGCACGTGCATGTGGGGATAGTGCAGCACAAAAATTCATGGACGATTTTTCCATGCCAGGCAGATTTTTTATGTTCAAAGAATATGAACATTAATTTTCTCATTTAAAGGAATTACAGTTTGCACCATAATCCCCTTAAAGTGTCAGAGCATTTATTATTCCCAGAGCTTAGGCCCTAAAGGGAGACTATAAAGTTTAGAATACATTTTGGTGGGGACCACATGATCTTGAGTGAGAGTGTAGGGACAAAGACAATGTAAATATCATCTGGCAGTTTCTTAGCAAATGGATCATAAATTGTCACAACTGTTTTATTAACTCCTTTCCTTGCACATAGTAGGTGTGCAGTGTATATTGGGTGCACTGTTGGCAACCATAAAGTGTTTTTCTGCTATGGTATCTTAAATAAACATAGCTAAAATTGATGTTATACTTATTTTGGTCAGTCAATGTACCCACAATGTGATGTGCTGAGTCTTTTTTTTTTTTTAACCACAGTAGGAAGGACTATGAAATTCAAGTCTCTGTGCCTCAGATGATTTAATTTAAGCATGACCTAAGCGAGCAGTGCCCTGAGTTGGCAGTCAGATGCTTTCTGAATTGTAACAATTAGGCATCCATTGTTGGCTGTGAGATATATGCAAATGACACCACGTTAGCAGTAGTTTGTTCTGGAGCATTTGAACCTTCTTCCAGGTGATTTGGATTGCTACCAGTGATCTTTCCTCTAGTAAAGCTCTTGCCTAGAGGAATGATCCGATGTAACTGCAGTTTGTCTTGCGCTTGGCGTGCCTATTTCCTTGGTCATCAATTTTCAGTGTCTACATTTGGCTATGTTTCATGCTATCTGCTTAGTGTGTACTAAGCATATTTAGTTGATAATTAGCACAGAGGAGTTCCAAGGGTTGGCCTGTAGGTAAAGAGAGTAAGGAGATGACAAAGCGATATAATCTCTGTTTAGTCACGTGTCTAAGCTCAGTCTCTTATAATTAAGAGAATGCTGAAGAGGGAGAGAGAGAGAGAGAGAGAGAGAGACAGACAGACAGACAGACAGACAGACAGACAGAGACAGACAGAGAGAGACAGAGAGAGAGACAGAGAGACAGAGAGAGAGACAGAGAGACAGAGACAGAGAGACAGAGACAGAGATGACACAAACAGAGACAGAGACAGAGAAAGGGAGGGAGGGAGGGAGAAAGTATGGTATCTATTTTTACATTGCCCCAAATTCATTGTACTCACTAAAGAACCACCACTGCTGGTTAACACTGCTCCCAGTTTACAATTAATGGCAGCAATAATTAAACAAAATGTTAACATTAAAATGCAACTTACAGGAATAAACTTATTTTGCTCCTATATGAAATGTCAAAATACTCTATCAGCATGATACAAAATAAATGGAGTTATATATACTGACATAAATATTGCTGTTAACATTGGATCTCCCTTTTAGACAGCTGGTGAATGAAAAATGTTCTGCATGTGTGCTTTCTCAAGAAGAGAACTGAGATTAGATAGTGTATCCTGCCTGCTATCTCTTTTGCTCTACACTATCTGGAAAATGCCAGCTCTATCAGACAAATTAATAATGGATTTTAAATATTTCAAATAGCACTTAATTCCAAGGATGAAAAACAGTCTGTTTTATGACCATAAGATACTGAGAAACCATGTGGTTTGGCCTCAACGAATCTTCTGGTTATTTTGTAGCACTTACATTTACACTGTAGTCAAATTTAATTATTTAAATTTAAGCTGGTCTTGTTAACCCCTCCTTTGCCCCATGCTTTGTTTGTTTTGTTTTGTGAAGTCCAGGTCTTACTGTGTAGGTCTGTCTGTCCTGGAATTTACTATGTAGACCAGGCTGACCTAGAACTCAGAGAAATGCCTGCCTCCTGAGTGCCATGATTAAAGGCCTGTGGCACCACTGCACCTAGCTTTATTTCTTCTAGAAGTTCCTTCTCCCTAGAATGACTTTCCTTTCATTCTGACTTGAAACTATCTTCCAAGGTTCAACTCAGATACCAACACTTTAATCAAGTCTTGTCAGACGTGACCTAAAATACCATCTGTCTATACCTCTCTTAGATTAAATTTTCTCCACTATCATATTTATTTCTGTAGGTATTTTTCTCTCTAGTTATTGTTGCTACAGTTTTATCACCAGAGAAGCCACAGTGCCCAAATAAAAACTGTATAAACATTTATGAGTAGAAATTAATGTTTACTCTGACAGTGTCTAAGACAGTAGTAGATTTACTTAACCTGCTGTTCTTCAATTGAAATCTGGGACTTTAATATACCCATGATTTATATGCTACGAGAGTGGCTCCTTATTTTCTCTTGTGCTTTATTATGCAAACACTTTACTATGATGTTTTTGGGCGCCTTTTTACACAGACAATGAGTCAACTCCTTTGTCTGATCATATGTATGATGCAAATATTTTAACTTGCCTCTGATGTAGGTAAAACATACTGAACGGAAGTAACTGAAAAGAACACAACATTTTATTAAAAACAGGAGAGAAAGTAGTTTTATGCCCCCAACTTTCCATTTATATGGAAACTACAAATCTTGGATCTTATTTCTGAGAAGCAATATTAATTTTCCATTCAGACAGCTGTAGCTAATATATAGCTACATAGTCTATATAAGTCTATTACCACTGAGCCAAGTTTTGTCTCCTTCTACTTAAGGGAAACTCCCTATGATGATATTAAATAATAAATTTAGATAACACAAAATGTTTCTATTAGCCTAGGATTATCAGTTTAATCATTTGTAATTTAACACATCCCCTGGGGTAGTTTTCCATTAAGTAAATTTGGATAAACTGTTCCTAGATAATACCCTAAGTACAGAAGAGAATATTCCATATCACATAGCTATATTGAGATTCTAAGACTGGAAGAAATATTTTAGTTTAGATGGTTATATTAATTTTCAGTGCACACTAATGCATTTTCTACAGGTAATATGGCTGCCTAAAAAAAGACATACACAATAACAACATCAGTTTACAAGGCCCTAACCCTAGATGAAGAGCTATGGACAATTAATGGCTGCTGAGAGAGAGGAGGGCTCAGTGTTCTCCAGGGACGAGCTCCCTAAAAGGGAGGTGAACGTAAACACACTTACAAATGGACTCAACAGGATGTATTTATATCTATATGTGTGTATATGAATACACAAATATAATACTATTAACTAAAGAAGAAGTCATGAATTTGACAATTTTTTTTTTCTGAGACAGGGTTTCTCTGTGTAGCCTTGGACTTTCTTTGTAGTCAGGCTGGTCTTGAACTCACACATATCCACCAGCCTCTGCCACCATGAGTGCTGGGATTAAAGGTGTGCGCCAGCCACCACAGCCAGCTGAGGTCATGAATTTAAGATGTAGGGGTGCACTGGAAGGGTCAGAGGGGGAGGAGGACTTGAAAATATACTCATGCATGAAATTATCTAACACATTGTTTCATGTAAGAAGTACTTTATTCCCTAGCATTGTAAAGTTTGGAAATTTTATTGAAGTTCAATATTTGTTTACCTTAACTTTTTTGTGATTTTGTTATCAATCAAGTATGGTATTTTAGTTTATGCTGACATCAAAGAAGCCACTATGCAAACAAACTTTGTAAATGATTTCTATGTGTTTGTCTGTATACTTGCATAAGACTTATGCAAGGAAATGTTGGTGTCATTAGAAGAATGTATTCATTCAATTCAGAATGTTTTTATGAGAGAGTCTGTTTTGCAAATCACAGTATAGCCAACTGGCATATGTGTGTTTAAGAGTCATTAGTACAGCACTCTTAGGTCTCCAAAGGACCACACTGAGAGTTCTCAAATCTTCCTCATCTTGGCCTATGAATGTCTGCAGACAACTCTGCCTGTAGCACTGACTTAGTGGTTGGGGAATTGGAACATGTTATCACAGGCTTTTCCTAGAAAACTATCCAGTTATTTTGCCCTTTCAATATCAAAATGTTATCTACCTGGAATTTTTTTATTCAAAAAAATCTGTTCACTTGAGCAGAGACAAATTTTGCTGCACGTAAATATATATGGATGTGTGTGCATGAGTGTGTGTGTGTGTACCTGTGTGTGTGTGTCTGTGTGTGTTCAAACTGAGTTCGTTCTACGCTTAAACAACATTTCTTTCCTTGCTGGCGTATTCATCCAAAGATGCAATGCCCAATAGAATGACATGTGAAATAAGCTGGCATTATTATATGTTTATCGCTGAAATGACGCCTGTATCACAGAAGTTCTCAATGAAAACAATCATATTCTTTAATTTGGAAAGAATGACATCTCATTTGAGAGCAAATATTTAAAAAGAGGTGGGTATCTATTTTAGTACAAGATCCACCTTTCATTAACTTTGTGATCTCAGAACATTCTTTAACCTTAAAAAATCTGACAAAAATGATAGCTACTTACTACTGTAACGGCTGAATGAAAGAATGGAAAGTTGTTTAAAGGGTTGTTGGCACAAAAAATTAATTAGTTAAGTAACTGCCTCTTGAGTACATATGTCATATCTTGTATCTTCATTTGAATGCATATATAATTATTTTGTAGGTTTTGTTTTGACTTAAGCTTTGAGTATAGTTGTTAATTTATGAAAAAGCACAACTCTTTAAATAGTAGGAAATGAAATCTAGCTCTGTTCATTAAATTTCAACTCAATTAGTGCTACTAGGAATTCTCACTGGCTTATTATTTATAAGGCCGTTGTGTTCTTATTAATATTCATAAAACCTTGGGTGATGGGTGCCTTGCTCATTTTTTTACCATGAACATTTTTAGTCACTTTAGCAGAAGAAACAACAGCAAAATACACATCAAATGAGTAAAAAGAAAGGGTCTGTTTCAACTCAGAAATATCATCTTTTATGACATGTATAACCCCTGGGCTAGAACTGATACTATGGCCTTAAAGTATGCTGCAGCTGACTCTTAGTGGCTTACGGGGAATCAGCTATATACTTATCTTGCTGATTACATTGAGTGACGTCAAGTTGGGATCTTGGAATTAGCATGTTGTATTAACCTACATGTCCAACAATCCAAAAGTATAGAGCTCCCTTCTTTCAGAGAAAGGTTTATCAACACTTTCTGGACTCTTCTAACAGAAAGGGTCATTAGAAACCTATAGCAGGTACAACCAATTTGGAGAATAATATAATCTTTTATGCCTTGGAGTCCAAGGCTACATAGAGATTGCTATTCTAAAATCCTATGGAAAAAACAATGAACTTGCAATAAATACCATTTGTGTCTATTGAGTAACATGCTGTATGTAATGGGTGTGCCATTTAAATGTAGGCAGGTATTTAGAAAGCCAGCACCCTTAAGCTAGGGAGATCCATCTGCATCCCACCTAGCAGGCTACAAAGAACTGAGCTGAGATGCATGCTAGGAGGAAGGCGGCCACTCCAGGAGCTCTCCATGGTGCTTGTTCTAGGGCCCTCCAGGCTCTTCTGTCATTCCTCCTAATCTCATGGGAGTCAGAAATCTAAATTCTGGTCCACACTGCTCCTAAATTTTCACCATAATTTTTTTTAAAGGAAAGGCTACCTGTTCACAGTTCCAGTACAATGGTATATTTTTAGCATTGAGCCACCTTTACCAAGCGCTGATTGTCTTATCTGTCCTGGGCTCCAGCCCAAATAGTCTGCTATAGAAGTAGGCATTGATTGCTGTAAGAGATCCTCAGAAAGTCCTTTGAGAGAAACTGAGCAGGAAGCAAATTCTAATTCTTAGTACGCAGTGTCATGCTGAGGCAAGAAGCCTAGAGTTAGCCATTGAATCACAGATCAGTCTCTGTGGAAAGCCAACCTTATACATTTGGACAAATAGCTTACCAACTTAGTGCCACAATTTCCTCATATTTATACTGTATACAATTGTGTCTCTTTTATAAGTTCACAATAAAATAGAATAAAGCAATGAACTTAAGTAGACTGAGAACAGAGGAAAGATACAATAAGAGAGGTGTTACTATTTTAGCCTGTGAGCTAAATACAAATAATTTAGTATGTCTGCACCTGCTCAACATTTTAGTGCCTGCGCTCCAATCATCATTTAGTCCAGCATCATCCCCTTAGCTGAATAGACTAACTCCTATTTCTTTTGTATATTTCTATCAGTGGCTTTATTGCATTATGTTAACCATTCCCAGTTCTCTGTCCCAGTAATCAATATGTAAGCTCCATGCTTTTCTCATATTTATATTTCAGCACTAGATACCTTTGCTAGAATACTGCTGAACCAAGGATGGCAGGTGGTTAAAATCTGGGAAATTGTCAGCTCTTGGGATTATTCTGGCCATGATGTTACAGAGAAAGAAAATGGGAATGTATATATATTCTTAAACATATCAGTAAATCTGCTCAGCCTATATAATATTACGTGTATATATATGATAAAGTAAAAGAGGCCAGAGGCCACAAATTTGAGAGAGTGAGAGAGAAGGTGGAGGGTAGTTGGGGTAGGTGGAGGGAAGAAAGAAAAGGGAAAAGTTATGTCATGATTTAATTTAAAAAATTTAAAAAGGAAACATTTTCCAGAATTGAACTTGAGTGGGTTTTGTGGGGAGGGGGGGATTTGGTTTTTTATTTCATCAATGTCTATTGAACATCTACCACTTGGCAACAAAGAACAAAGGAGAAGTACAGAAATGTGTGGAGCTTTTAGATTTACTTTAAGCTCATTTTAGCAGCTGAATGTTTACCTTTGACTACCAGGTATATGATGTTTACTGAATTATACTTTAGAGCAGTCCACATGAGACATGCAATGCAAAACTTGCACTTAGAATGGAGAATAACAGCTAATTTCAGACAGAATACTTCCGTCAGAGCCATGGCACATCAATTGTCAACACTCTGTGGTTTGCCACACTAGTGGCATCCGCCGTAACCAGATGCTGACTAGTCTTGTCATTACACATTTCAGACCTCCAGCAGTGGAAGGCATTCTGTTCGCATCACCGGTCTCAGCACTATTGATTTCAGAGCTGGCTTCTCCCGAAAGCCCACACTGGACTTCAAAAAAACAATGAGCAGACCCGTGCAAGGTTGGTACACCCATGGCTCTTCAGTTGGTACAACTGAAAGCTGTGTTCAGCTCATATGACCATGTAGCTCTGTAGCATCTGACTGCAGCACTGATGAGCACAGCAGCCATCTTACCTTAACTTAATTGTGATCTTGTCTTTGGGCAGCTTAGTGTTTTGTAAACTACAGTCCAAGACCAATGATTCAAGAATGACTGTGAGAGCAACTGAAGCTCAAAAGGCTCTTAAAATCCAAGGCCCCTGGGCCCTGCTTTAATCTGAATTAGAACTGCAGACGCTGGGGCCAAGAACACGTGTTTTAGCTGAGCACACCAGTTGCCTCTTAGACTTAACTATATTTAGAAAAAGTACCTAGTGAGTTTTTAATCTTAATTTTTTAACTGCTTTGTCAAGATGAAGTACATGCATATTGCTGGTACTAGGCATTATTTTTGTTCAAAGAGGACATTATTACTGAATTTTAAAGCTTTTTCTTGTTCCTACTTTATCCACCCATCAAGGCTTATTATCTTATAGCTAAAAGCAAAGCCCAGCCATAGTGGGACATTCAGAATTTTTTTCCAGATACTTGCTAACTTATCTTTATTGGTGCAGTTTTAGTAAGAATAAAAAAGTGAATCCTTAAAACTTTTTACTTAATTAACTACCACATAATATTTATAATTCTAGTTTTCTCTGTATACAAACAGTTAAAATACTGTAAGATGATTGCATAGGATGTCTTAAGCTTCATCTTTATATAGCAAAAATCCGTTTCAGGGCAGTGTAGAGTGTTCATCCTTATAGTGTGTATACACAATTACAGTGCCAGCAGCCTGTATGTAACAGGTGACCCCAACTGTGTGACACTTGTCTCACTTCCTCTTGTAGGAATACCTACTTATGTGCTACTGAACACTTCTGGAATCTCCAGTCCGGCTAGAGTAGATCGTCTTGAACTTCTGAGTATCTCAGGGGGATCTCTTAAGACCATTCCTGTTAAACATTACCCAGACCGGAAACCTTATGGCATCTGGAATATCTCTGACTTTGTCCCTCCAGATGAAGCTTTCTTTCTCAAAGTGACAGGCTATGACAAAGATGATTATCTCTTCCAGAGAGTGTCCAGCGTTTCCTTTTCCAGCATTGTCCCAGGTAAGAAAATGCATCACTCAACACTGGAATATGAATAGCCTAAGGGAGATATCCCACAGATAAAAAAATGGGCTATAAAGTAAAAGTTAATATTTCTGTGTTGCTACTTCGTTGCTAGGTCGATGAGGACTTATATGCAGATGATTTGGTTTTCTTTACATTTTTTAATCCTGGTATATTACATATATATTTTGAGTATTTATTAAAAATTTAAAGCTAAAATATAAATAAATCAATGCTCCCTTCTCTTTCTTCCCTCCAACCCCTCCCATGTTCACCCCTATTTTCCCCCACATAGATGGTCTCTTTCTTTGATTATTATTGTTACACACAAAGATGACTAAATATATAACTATAACCTCTGAGTTCATGTATTTATTTTTTTTAGTTATCTGAGTTCGCTAAACATTTATATGCAATGGTCAAGCACCATCTATCCAACGAATAGTAGTGGACCATAGTGGCGGTTCAACCTTGCATTAGCTGGTTAGTTAATTACTAATCTAGTTCCTGATGTATCTCCTCATATATAAAGATGCAGTTACAAGATAGGAATGACTTGTGAGGATCAGGTCTCTGTTTGTTTCTACCTGAGAGATTTTGAAATGACCAAATTTTGACTAAAACTTTAGGCTTGTAGCTCTAGTCCTGTCACAGAGAGAATGTTATCAAAGCTGGGCAGGAACCAGCAGCTTATCTTTTATGTATGAGGTTGAGATTTGGAGATTGAGGCACTGCTGTTAAGTCATCATACAATCATGAGCACAGAGCTAAACTCAGGATTTCTTCACATTAGCATTCAAGCTTCATCCCCTATATTGAATGGGTGAAATTTGTTGGATTCCTTAAAACATATTTCTCATTATTCCCTTAAGAAAGAGTTGTCCTATATATTTAATTCTAAGATATGTGTATTCTTCTCATATTTTTACATATTTGGAATAAGTTGATGATGTAACTATTTGATTTTTTTTCTTAGCTTGGTAGTGGAGAAAAACAGTGTGCTTTTAAAATTAATTGAGCCTTTAATTTGATGACAGTCACAGTGAGGGACTATGGAGACATCCAGAAATGAATCTGCTTCGACTAATGGCACTTAAAATAAATTTAGTAATTTAGATTAATTGGAATTCTGATGGTTTGTCAGAATCACTCAAATGTGAAGCTTGTAGGTGCATCCACAGAAAGTATTTACTATCACTATGACTTTCTTACTTTTTCTTCTTTTTTCTAGATGCTCCCAAAGTTACAATGCCCACAAGAACCCCAGGATACTACCTGCAGCCAGGCCAAATCCTCTGCTTGGTTGAGAGTCTTTTGCCCTTTACTTTGAGCTTCATGAGAGATGGAATGGCACTGGGAGTGGACCAATATTTAAAGTGTGTGAATATTCCTCTTGGCAGTAGTTTACAGCGTGAGCACGCTGATACAATTCTGTATTCCTCTCCTGACAAGTCACTTATTTCTTTATCATTTTGGAAGACAGCACTGGGCTGCTCATGTGGTAGTGGAAGGAGGCAGTAAAGGATAGTAAATATTCGATGACTATATAAATCCTGGAATATATTCCATATAACTCAGATTTTATAGAGTGTACAGTTTATTTAATTTGAAGGCCCCAGATTAAGTCAAAGTTAGAAAGATGTACAAAATTACGAACTCAATGTTAGGTTGCAGACCTTGGAAGGCATTTGCGAAAGAGAGCACTGGAAACTTTAGCTTCATTGACTTTGGACTAAAAATGTCTATGGCTCTTTCTTAAAGTATAATAAAGTGTCATAAAGTGTTATGACAAAAATACAAACTAATTATAAATATTGATACTTGTTAGGTTGTTAACATGTAGTTTCTTCAATTTCAAGAAGCAAATTTAAAATGGGATAAAAAGCCAGATGTGGTGGTGAACATCTTTAGTCCCAGCGCTTGGGAGGCAGAGGCAGGTGGATTTCTGAGTTAGAGGCCAGCCTGTTCTACAGAATGAGTTCCAGGACAACCTGGGCTACACACAGGTTGAAAAGCTAACCAACCAAGCAGCCAAACAAACAAACTAACAACAAAATCGGGTGAGAGGCATTTGAACCTCTAAGGATGGTGAGAGAGGTGGTAGATCACATACCCTGGGACATTCCATACACCAGTAAGTGGAGATGCACAAAGGCCAAGGCGACTGAGCAGGAAAAGGAAAGCAGAAGTGAGGCCATTGTGTGTGGATCCCAGCAAACCAGAAAGAGAAAAGGATACATGACAAGACCCAGGAGGATTTCATTGGGTGCCAAGAGTAGAACACCATGGGTCACTAAGAGCATGTGTGGCTACAGCACAGAGAAGCCAACAGGAGTTGGCTAGAAGGTACCAACTCTTCCTTCTAAAGTTGAGGGACCTTTTATTGAGAAACATAAGTAACCTAATTGGAAAAGATTACATCTTGAAAAATTATTTCTGGAGAATATATTTCCGTTTGCGTTACCACAAAACCCAAGTACACTTGGGAGTCAAAACCTCTAAGAATTACTTCAGCAATCTTTTAACACTGCTCATGCAATATTAACATAGCTCCATAGGATGTTAACTATTTGACAATCTTAATTTATATAATCTCTTTATGGAGATTCATTTTCGGCAATGCCTGTGGCTGGGAAGTAAATCATATCTAGAAAGTTCCATTCCCTTACAGCTGCCTGCTCCGTACATAGTCCATCCTGATGATTTACTTAGCTGCCTGCTTTATAACCAGCCACATAACTGAACAGGATATCAGATGATGGGGCCACATAACTAGCCGATGAAATAGAATAACTCGGCTTCCTGTTTAAATAGTGACAGTTTTCAAAGACACTTGAGATTCTTTATAAACATTAACTCATTGATTCCACACAATTCCTGGGAGGTAAGCCACAAAAATTCTCTTTTCTCATGTTTCCAGTGCCGTGGCCCTGAGATGGGACAGGCCTTGCTGACATGTATTAAGCCGTGAGTGATGACAGACTCATACTCTAATCCCAGTTCACTCGCATGCTTTTGCCATAGAGTCCCAGTAATACGAACTGTGGAACTTAGTGTTCATTTGTGTCAGCCACTTTGGCTGCCAGGATGCAAGAGAGAAGTCAGTTCGCATTAGCAGTGTACAAATCTTTTGGACATGCTCTTTGTCCTGTTCTGAAGTACATTTCTGGAAACCTTTTTCTTTATTGTGGTATTAGAGTGCTTATGTCAACAAGGCTACAATAAAAGGAATGACTAAGTCACACATATCAGCTCATACCTTAAATCCTAGCACTTGAGAGGAAGAGGCAGGGGGATTACAGGTTTGGGCTACATAGTGAGACTGTGATTCAGAACTTTTGCTTTTTTCTTCTTGTAGCAGTTCCTAAATAATAGGGCTACGAGTCAAGTAGAGCTGTAAAGAGTGTTCTTAAAATGAGTAAACTGATTATGCACCCTTAGACAAAAGAATTGTCAGTCAACTTTTCTCTTAAAAATGGATATTTTGAGCGGGACCCCTTGGCCCAAATCTGGACAATATAGGCGGTAAACTTTAAACCCCTACCCAGATCTAGCCAATGGTCAGAACAGTCTCCACACTTGAGTGGAGAATGGGATATGACTTTCTCAATTACTCTGGTGTCTCACATTTGACTATGTCCCCTGGAGGGGGAGACCTGGTGGCACTCAGAGGAATGACAGCAGGTCACCGGGAAGAGACTTGATACCCTATGAGCATATACAGGGGGAGGTAATCCCTCTCAGGAACAGTCATAGGGGAGGGGAATAAGGGGAAAATGGGAGGGAGGGAAGAATGGGAGGATACAAGGGATGGGATAACCATTTAGATGTAACAAGAATAAATTAATAAAATTTAAAAAAAATGAAGGATATGAGACTAAATACATTTTCATTTTCTGTTCCAACATTTTCATGAACCCAAGGTTTGATGAACCCTAATTATATTAATCTCTGTGATAGGTACTATAGAGAACACCTGAGATGTAAGCATTCCAAACTATTACCTTCTTGTGACTGACAGTACCAGCTAGAGAAGGGCACTTTTAGACTTGTGCCTAGTAACCTGCTGTAAAAAGTGTAGAGACACAGCCCAAGCGCCCAGGGCAGTGCGGAGTTAAGTGAGTCTGTTTTCCTCAGAAGCTAACAGAAAGGGCCACTTGTGGACCATTCCCATAGACTGGACAGGAAACCCTAGCTGAAGACTCCTGAGCTACGAGAGCGCACAGAACAATGGCTACTTAGGTACTCACTTTCGTGATGATAGGAACCTGTGCTTAACATACTGTTCCAAAGGCCACGTCAGGACTGAACATTACGTCAGAGCCCCATAAGCGCTTCCTGGTTGTTTTGCTGAGTTGTGTCTGGAAGGGGAGAGATGCCGAGCCTAAACCCCAACCGGAAGTCTCAAACCTGTGGAGGACTTTTTTACTTTACATGTATCTTCCTTTCTTTTAACAAAAGATTCTGAATAATAATAGATGATAAAATAGAAAAATATGAAATATTTCTATCTCAACTATATTTTTTAAAAGAATAAAGCCCACTCTTGTACACTTTAGACTTTTAAAAGCAATAATTAAAGAAGTATCTTCTTAGACTGCTCTGGAAAATGAGAAGTAAGTTTGCTAGCGAATGAATCAATATTTGTTAGATGGATGCATGAATTTGTTTACAAAATGAATGTACTTTTTCAATTTTTGCATTGCTTATTATATGTATAGGCTAACTCACCTCCAGATGGATGTTACATGAGAAAGTTAAGGAAAATATATTTTCTTTGAGTTAAAAAGTCTTGCCTTCGCATTTGTAAATTACCTCCTTTCATTGAATTGGCCACGAGTCTCAGCTCCAAACTGGAAAGTATAGGGGAAAGAGCAATTTTGTCAGGGGTTGTCAAGTTGTCAACTCAAGTATGGCTTGTTTGTCTGTTTTGGTTTTTTGATACAGGGTTTCTCTGTGTTATCTTGGCTGTCGGGGACTTACTTTGTAGACCAGGCTGGCCTTGAATTCATGGTTATCTACCTGCCTCTGCCTCCTGAGTGCTGAGATTAAAGGCATGCACCTTTAATCTTATCTTTAGGAAAAAAATTCCTAAAGATAAACTTGCATTCTTACAATCTATTGTTTCTTGTATGTATTTTCTCCAAACAGAGCAGCATAACACTTTTCAAAATATAAAAGGCTTATGATTTTAAGTTAAAATTCAGCCTGCAGTTTTCACAACGTAACTTTCTCTACGTTATTCATTGGAACAAGTGCTTTGAAACAAATTGTTTGTTATTGCTTTCAGTTCTCTCTTGTTTGGCAACCACTAAAAGCTTTCTCTTTTCTTGTCTCCAGGGAATCTGCCAGTGTGAATTGGGATTTCAAAAAGGTCACTTTGTCTGATGAAGGCTTCTATGAGTGCATCGCTGTGAGCAGCGCAGGGACCGGACGGGCGCAGACCTTTTTTGATGTATCAGGTAGCTGTCACCTGCCTGTCAATGTACCTATGGGAAGGAGATGCTGGTGGCCTCCTGAGTTTATACTGTGTTGGTCACAGTCATCTGTGATTGTCTGTCTGCTTTACTGCATTTTGAACTCACATGTCAGTTTTCCCCCATTTGGTCTTTGTGTCTTTCCATGTGCCGTTCTTCAATGACTTAATATCTTAGTTTCCTAACTCTGAATTCACAATGTAGTAAAAAGAAGATAGAACTAAAAATTATCTAGGAACACGAAGCCTGATTGGACAGAATATAGTATAAAGAAGGACAAATGTGATGCCAGTTATTATGCGTTCAGACAGTAAATTCCTGTGAGTAGATGGGAGGCACGGTACGAATAATTAGGGAAGTAGGCCATGACATACAATCAATGATGAGGACCAAACCACCTACTCATCATTATTATAATTCTTGGATGCTTTTTATATACTAGGGGTTGAATCCAGGGTCTCACATAGGCAAGCTGCTCCCAAGGTAAATCCACAGCCCTGAAACTCCATTTAGCTGAATTATTCTATCCCTGCCCTGCGCTACTCTGTATTTAATCCTATCCTAGTCTGACCCTCGTGTTATGACTGCTGAAGCTGCAACAGCGCCTGTATTTGTTTTCAGTGGGTATTTTCCTGAGATAATTTAAGACAAAAGAAATGTTTTAGACGATGGTTTAGAATCCTAGGGTTTGTTGTATCCAAGCTGAACTTTGAAAGAGAGGCATGTAAATCAGGCAGGCGTGTTCTTTCAGTGAAACTATTTGTATTCTCTTATTCTTAGGAAAATAAAAATTGTCTTCTGTAATAAGTTAAGCGAGTTGACATACATCACAAACTATTTATTTTTTCATCTCCAGAAATTATGAAAAGCCCTGGAATTGTGTCAACATTCCTCAGCTTCTGGGAAAGCAAACACTTGAGCACTTGAGTGTTCTTCCGAGCAATGTTAATTAGAAAAAGGACAGGAGGTAGAGAGGCTTCAGCAGGCTGTTTCCGGCATCTTGTGAAGTGACTGGGAGATGCCAGTAAGAACGTGTGGACTGACTTACGAAGCTGGCTTGGTGGTGCCAGGAGCTCCTCTGGCCTCTACTGCACCCGCCCCACTTTTATGCTTCCATGCCAGTCAGACAGTGGCATAACTGGGGAGCTGGACTATTCCCAAGCTGGTTCCCAGGAATTCTTTGCATTTAGTCACCCGTGAAAGAAGTCAGAAAGCTTCAGTGGTAATGGCGATGGCTTGAAGAGAAGCAGGAACAGCTCCTTGGAGTTTGACAGAGTAGCATTCCTCTCAAGGACAGCTATTTGCTTAGCACACTAGCCATTAGCCTTTATCTACTTCTCAATTTCCCATTGCCCAGGTTAAGGTCCCAGATTAGCCACCATACTGTTGTTATGAACCCAAATCTTGGAATCAAGTGCTGATTAACTACACAGCCTGGTCTCATGTCCTTAGAAAGTATTAGGAAATGAGCATTATGGGATAGTGGTATTCTTGTGTCACAATAGTTATCATATAAAGCCAAAAAGCATCCAAGAGACACCTGAAGAAAAGCTAAACTTCTACCAACATCTTCCCTCATTTTTAAAAGCATTTGTGGTAGTTGACATTTTCAAGAATTTGGGGGGCTTTTTTTTGTAATGTTGGTTGTTAATTGTATTAAACATATGAGCATTTAAATTTGCGTCTTTAATACAGAGTGAGCATTAGAAAGCACTCATCAATTATACATAGATATGACAATGGCTAAAACTACACACAAGTGTCCAAAAATCATTTTTTCTGGTGATATTTGGAGGCTAAATTTAATACTATTATATTATTTTTTGTATTAAAACGTTATTAGTACAAAACCATACACATACTAAAATTCTAGGTGTAAGTAAATTCTAAACAGAGATCCTGTCAAGGCATGCCAGTGAAAAGAATTATTTATTAGAAACATTTGTTTGTTTTATCTATGTGTATTTTTTGTGATCATGTTTCTGCATGAATCATATATATGTTTAGGGCCTATGGAGATCAGAGGAGGGTATCATAACCCCTGAAACTGAAGTTACAAATGGTTATGAACCATCGCGCTGGTGTCAAGAACCAAACCTAAGCCCTTTTTAGAGCAACAGGTGCTTTTCATGTTGAGACATTTCTCTGGCTCCAGTGGGGAGAAAAATCCTAATTTGAGACTATAGAATAATCTTTTAGAACAGTGGCCGGTAACCTTCCTACCGCTATAACCCTTTAATTTTATGGTGAACCCCAGCCATAAGATCATTTTTGTTGCCAGTTCCTAACTATAATTTTTGCTCCCATTATGAATTATAATACAAATATGTTTGGAGATAGATGCTGGCCAAAGGGATCATGACCCACAGGTTGAGGACTGCTGTTTTAGAACAAGGGAGGACTCGAAAGCAACGTGAGGGCATCTCTTTAGCCAAAGAAACAGATACTGAGAGTGAGCACTTGGGCCATTCATGGTCAGGTGGACACGTGTAAGAGACTCATGCAGAGAGGTGCACCTACAGCTTCTCGATCTGGTCCAAGTTCCTTGCTTTATGCCTCCAGCCCATGCATATTGTGCTTCCTGTCTCTGTACGGGGTCCTTCTCTGACCCTACCTTCAAGCATCCTATTACTTCATTATGATTAGTCCTTATGTTCTAGGAGCAGATATTTAATAATGTATAACCTTAGCCTCCTTCACAAACTGGTACAAAATCTCTCTTAATAGTCTCTGTCCCCATATGTACTTACATTATATGTTCAGATATTTTAAAGTGCACAGTTTTCCTTGTCTTTATGTATTTGTGGACTAGCATTATGACACCTTGTTGTCGTGCTGGGACAGTGGTTTTGGTGTTCACTGGGAAAAAGAACCTGTAAGTAAATGAGGCCAGAAGAAAGACGTGAGCTTTGTCCAGAAGTTGTGAACAGTTTCAGGGTTGGCCACTTTATATTGGATAACCAATTAGGAGGAGGTTAATTCTTTATCTCTTTCTTTTTAAAAAATATATTTTATTAATTTATTCATGTTACATCTAAATTATTATCCCATCACTTGTATCCTCCCATTCCTCCTCCCTCCCTCCCATTTTCCCCTTACTCCCCTCCCCTATGACTGTGACTGAGGGGACCTCCTCCCCCTGTATGTGCTCATTCTTTAGTTTCATGCAGTTCTTTGTCTGGGGGTGTGGCCCAGTGAGATGCCCCTCTTCCACACTAACGTGTCTATTGATATTGTCATTGTTCAGGCAGCCATATTGTTAAGGGATCATGGGAGTAGTTTCCCTGTCATTGCTAGAAGACAGTTCTACAACAGACTTCCTCGTCCTCCTAGAGAGTATCCCTACAACTCACTCAGCCTTCTGAGATGAACCTGGTCTTCATCTTTACTAGGAGCGTGTTTGTCTCACTCTACAGTTGTACTGGTTCCGTTTACTAAGATGCAGCCTCTTTGAAAGGTGATGTTGCTGTATCTTGCCATGTCTGTCATCTGTTGGGTGCTATGTACTTTAAAACACCCAGTAGCTATCTTTACATTTAAACAACCAATAAAGGCCATTCCCAACAAAACAAATGAAAACTGCCTTGTTCCACAATCCTAAATCCTTCCAGCCATATCCTTTCGCCAAGCCAAGTCAACTCTCACATTTACAACCTAGGGACTTAAATCTGATATGGACAGATGCATTGCCTTCTAAAATATCATGTCACTAGATGATAACTTGGGGGTCTCATTGGCCTAGGCATTTGTTAATAGTTTCTGTTTATACTGAAACCTCCTGACAGATTTTTCAGTATACATTTGTGTATGCACAGTTCTTAAGCCACATGTACAAATGAGCAAAGTTGATTTTAGGTTTATTGATTTGAGTCTTCTGATTTCACACAGAGCCGCCTCCGATCATCCAAGTGCCTAGTAATGTTACAGTCACTCCTGGAGAAAGAGCAGTGTTGGCGTGTCTTGTCATCAGTGCCGTGGATTACAATCTTACCTGGCAGAGGAGTGGCAGAGATGTCCGGCTAGTAGATTCAGCAAGAATTAGGACCTTGGCCAACCGCTCCCTGGAGCTGAGGAATGTGAAAATTGGTGATGCCGGGGAGTACCGTTGTATGGTTTCCAGCGAGGGTGGATCAGCGGCAGCTTCGATTTTCCTCATAGTGCAAGGTATTGTGCTACTAGAAAATTCTGCCCAAGGGTGTCCTTCCACCTTCACTCTTCGGCTCCTCTCCTTACATGTGTGCCCTGTAAGAGTTACAGCCTCTACCCAGTTATCTTTGGATGCGAGACTGCTTGGCATGGTCAATTGTTTGAAGGTGACTAAACGGGAAACTGAAATATCATTAGATAGCTTTACTGCAGTTGTAACTTGACCTGCTAGTTGCAGATGTGCATTTTAAGAGGCTATATAAGCTGTCCCTGGATATTTTCGTTTTCAAGTTCTCTCGTCCACTATGTGGCTGTCAGACAAGATCAGATATGCTCAGGGGTGGTATGGCCTTAGACATTCCCCAAGTGGATTTCAATAACATTTTAATTGTTTTCATAATTGCCTTCAAGGATTTGGTCTTCATTTAAATGTTATCCTAGTGCTTATCTAACTAATTAAACATTTTACTTTTAAATAAAATTTAATACATTTTACTAGTATATTTTATTTTAGTTATTTATTTGAAGTGGCCCTTGTGTTAATGATCACTAGTTGAGCCTATCTCTCTTTATTTATTTAGGATTTTAAAATTTATTCTTCTCTCATACAATACATCCTGACCACAGCTTTGCACCTCCTCTCTCCTCCGCATCCATTCCCACCATCTCCCGCTAGAAAAGAGCAGGCTTACTAGAGACATCAAACAAACACGGCTCAACAAGGTATGATAAGAGCAGGAACAAATCCTCACATCAAGGCTGGATGAGGGAACCCAGTAGGTGGAAAAGGGTCCCAAAAGCAGGCTAAAAAATTAGAGACACCTCATCTCCCGCTGTCAGGAATCCCACAAAAACACCAAGCCAACGACTATAACATATATGCAGAGGGCTTTATGTATACTCACATTTGGTAGAATTCAAACAAATGACTTTTAATTGAACATTTTCACACACATATATATATCCTTATGTTTTGTTCTTTTTTTTTTTTTTAGTTAATTAACAGATCATTTTGGATATGTTTTCTTCTTATTTGACCCACGATGCCCTCTCCATTCCCCCTTTCTTTTTCAGTTCTTCCTATCCTAAGTAAGAGTCCCTTCCTGTTCATGACATATATGTTTCATTATTCTTCCTCCCTTCCTCTCTTTAGATCACTCTCCCTTCTCACAGTCCCCTTTCTCCTTTTACTCTCTCGCTCTCTCCTTAGATAGTATACATAGATGTGTAGTTAAAATCTAATCGCATATGTGAGAGGAAACATGCAACTGATCTTCTTTAACTTGGCTAACTTTATTTAGGCACAATAATCTCCAGTTCTATCTATTTTCCTCTAAACGTCATAATTCCATTTTCTTTATAGGTGAATAAAATTCCATTGTGTTTATGTACCATTTCCTTTTAAATCCACTCATCTTCAAACAATCTCTAAGCTGGTTACATTTCTTGCCGATTGAGACAAATGCAGCAATTAATATGATATACCATATGCTCACTTGAAAATCTACGGTCACATGACAAGGGGCAGTATAGCTAGATTTCAGGGCAGTTCTATTTTTCGTGTATCAAGGAACCTGCCTTCTGGTTTCCTTACTGGCTGTAGAAATTGGCATTCCCATCAGTAGTGACTAAGAACAGGGTGAGAGCCTACCACAGAGGTCCTCTGAAAGACTCCACCCAGCAGGGCATGGAAGCAGAAACAGTTTCACAGCCAAACTTTGGGCAGAGGGCAGGGAGTCTTATGGAGGAATGGGGGTACAGAAGGACCTGGAGGGGACAGGAGCTCGACAAGAAGACCAACAGAGCCAACACATCTGGGCCCAGGAGGGCTGTTGGAGACTGATGCACCAGACAAGGACCACGCATGGAGAGGACCTAGGCCCGTACTCAGATATAGCCAATAAGCAGCTCAGTCTCCATAGGGGTCCCCTAGTAAGGGGTAAAGGCTATCCCGGCCACGGACTTTGTTGCCTGCTCTTTGACCACTTCCCCCTGTTACCAGGCCACAGAGGAAGAGAATGCAGGCAGTCCTGATGAGACATGGTAGACTGGGGTCAGTTGGAGGGGGAGGAGGGCTACCTCTCTTTGAGGACTAGGGGAGGGGCATAGGGGGAAGAGGGAGGGAGGATGGAACTAGGAGGAGACAAGGGGAAGGCTAAGATTGCGATGTAAAGTGAATAAATTAAAATAAATTTAAAATTTTTTCTCCTTATTTACATCCTAGATTCCTTTTGTTGTCATTTGTTTTCTTGATGGTAGCCATGCTGACTAGGTGACCTGGGGTCTCAGGGTAGTTTCTATTTTTATTTTCCTAATAGCTAACGATGTTTAAAACTTTCTTCAAATATTTATTAGCCATTTGTCTTTCTTTCTTTTAGAACTGTCCGAATCAGTGTTGGATGTTTCCTTTTTATGTTTAATTTCAAAGTGCTTTATAGATTCTTGATATTAACCCTCTAGTTGATATATAATTGGAAAAGGATTTCCCCCATTCTGAAAGCTGATAATTTCTTCTGCTGTACAGAAGCTTTCTCGTTTCATACAATCCATTTATTTGTTGGTTCTTGGAATTATTTTTTTTGCACTGTTGGGGTCCTTTTCAGAAAGTTCATGTCCATGTGGTATTTCTCCTATCATTTTCACACCCTTGTTATTCTAAATTTTTCAGGTCTGAGTGAGGTGGGGCTAACTTTCTCTGTATACACTTGCCTGCGTGTGGCAAGTTTCATGGTGCCTACATTTTCTCACACTCTCTGTAACTGGCTCTCGGGGTTTTCTCTCATCTTGGGTCTGTAACATGTTGAATTAAGGCACCTTGACTTGGGACTGTTCCCTGTTCTCATGCACCCCAGGATAGCTCAGTTTAAAACAAAAGTGGACTGCCACCATTTAAATTGTCTAATCATTGTTGATCCATTTCTCTGAAAACAAAACAAAAAACAAAATAAAACAAAACAAAATCCCCATTATTTCAGCAACTGAATTTGAGGCTTGTGAGTTGTAGGCTTGTATTACGAATAGGACTGTGTTGTGTGACCCTTCATGGGAAAGCAGAATTAGTGTCTGTTCATCCTCAATACTAAGGGGGGCTTCTAAGAAAGCCCCCCTTTCTGCAACCCATGGCCACTCTGTGGCTGGACCTGTGTCCAGCCTGACTTTCTTCTTAGTGCTTTGCTCTTCTGTGTCCCTGCATGTCCCAGCTGTCTTATTGCTTTTGTGGATTTCTAAAGCACTTTCCCTTTGGGAAATAGAATTAAAAATTTTCTTTTCTTGACCTTTCATCACTGTGTTACACGGAAGAAGCTTCTAAGTCTGCTGTCTTACCAAAAAGTCCAGCGGTCCATTTCTTTGAATAAATGCATATGCGTGCAGTAGCATATGTGTGTGTATGTGTGGGGTATGTGTACATGCATTTGTGCATATATATATAGGCCACACAACCTTGGATTTCATTCTTTATGTACCCCCCACCTTTATCTATCTGTATGTCTATCTGTCTGTCTGTCTGTCTGAGACAGGGTCTCTCAGTACCCTGGAACTCACCAAGTATGGTGGGCTGGCTGCCCAGTGAGCCCCCGGGTATCTGCTGCTTTCCCTACTTTACCAATGCTGGCATTATAAGCCCAATCCACCAGGCCTGACTTTAGCATAAGTCCAAACTCTCAGTTCTACAGACTTGTAAAATAAACATTGTATTGACTGAGCTATCTCCCAGACCTCTACTAATATGCTCTAAATACAGCTTATACTAATTATAATATTGGCGAACTTTTGTTACAGCTTAGTCAGATGCATTTTGATGTTATTTTTCTTTCATTTATACAAATGCACATGCAAACCCATACTCACACATACAGGCATTCGTGGAAAGTCTGCACAGACTAAGTGTTCAGATCACTGAAAACTGGTGTGTTAGTAACACAGTTTAATAACTACTCTTTGTTGGTTTTGAGAGCTATCCCTATGAAGAACAGAAACTGCTTCAAAAATCTTGAGTAGGATTACGGGCATCTAAGCGCCTACAGACTGGCTAAAAGTCTTAATGTAATAGGAAAATTACTCTTGGCACCTTTTCAACATTAAGCTGAAAGATCTGATTGCTGCCTGCATAGAATATTTAATTTCAAGTCCTTGATGTGGGAGACTGATTGCATCAGAACGGGCTCTGGCTATTTGGTAATGTTTTTAGAAACAATGTAATAACATGCCTTAAAGTAAGCCCCAGGACAACTTTCTAGAAGTCTTATGTTAGAGAACAACCAGTTCAAGGCTTACAGTATTGCCAAAGACAGAAAACAGAGACTGCAGGGAGATTAGGAAAGATGCTCTGCATCTGATTGTTGTTTTCCCTGTTGTCCTAGAGGTATCTTCTGCAATTAGAAGGCAGGTCTATTGTTAGTGAATCTGACAAGGCCTCAAGGGAGAAGTTGCTTTTGTAAAGGGCTCAATGAATCCCTACATAGTGATGACCCAGAAGATAATCTGAATCTGTTCATTTAGCACTTAGGCTACTAGGGCTCCAGAGTCATCCCAACATTCTGATGGTTTTGAATAAAGAGAATGTTAACGGGCTTCTGGAAGTTAATATTTGCTCCTTATTTGAAAGCCCTCACAGTGGGATTGTAAAATAAAACCAAAATGCTTGTTGAGAAAGAAATTAAGAAAAAATAGCATTTATAAGAACTACAAAAATATTTAGAAATATATTTAACCAAAAATTGAAGGTCTCTACAAGTGGAAATGACAAAAAACTGATAAAAGAAATTCTGGAACACACCAAAAAAAAAACAAAAACAAAAACAAAAACAAACAAACAAACAAACAAAAAACCGGGGGCAGGGAGATAACATATGCTCACAGATTAGCAGAGTTAATATTATGTCCGTGACAATGCTGCTCCATGAAATTCTCATCAAAATACCAATTACTTCCTTCATAGAAAATGAAAAAGAAATCTTAATTCACATGTAACCACCAAAGGTCCAGAATAGCCAAAGTGATTCTAATCCAAAACACAGAGAACCAAACAAAGGCTGAAGTTAATACAATATTTGACTGCAAAACACACTACAGAGCTTCGTCACTAAAACAGTAGAGCTCTGGCATAAAAATACATACAAAGACCAATGGAGTAAGAACAAAAAACTTTTCAGACCCCTGGTAGATATTTGACAAAGGCTGTAAGAACACGAAGTTGAAAAGAGACGGTCTCCTCAGTCAATGGTGCTGGTACAGAAGAATAGAACTAGCTCCCTTCCTTTCACCATGTACGGAAACCAACTCAAAATCAGTCAAAGAGATAAATGTTAAAACTATGTACAAATTATTAGAAAAAAAGACAAATACTTCAAGGGATTGTTACACAGACTATATTAGAAACTCAAAAATATTAATACCAAAACAATAACTAAAGCCCCCCTACCAAACCAAATATAACCAAAAACCAAAACCCAAAACCACTACCTGACTCCCAAGACATCTACTGTAATTAGATATTAAGAGGCAAGTAGGTATTTCTCAGAGGAATGAACTCAAATGATCACCCAAGTTTGGTCTGATGTATTTTGATGCTAATTACTGTTTACTGTCTCTGTGCCCCACCTTGTACCTTGCCTAAGAGCCTAACCTATTTGACCAATAAAAGGCCATCACATGTGGACAGAACAAATGGGATAGGTGCGGCTAAGGTTCCAGGGCTTGGGGAGACAGAATCTTGGGAGGGAGAGAGACCAGAGGAGAGGGGAAGAGAAGAAGGCTGCACCATGGGTTAGGTGGAGGAGAAGCGCATGGCCAGCATGGATGGAGACTTGGCCCAGATAATGATAATGAGCAAATATTTGGGATTATGCATGGGAGGTAGCTTGACAGAAATTATCAGAAGCAGATGATTTGAGATTACGGCAGGTATCCCATACCTGCCCCACTATGGGAAGTAGTTTAGGGGATTAATATCTGCCCTGCCCCAGGTTAACTAAGGCTATTTTAAAATATAACAGTTGTCTGTGTCTTGATTGATTGGCCATACTGGTGAAATAATTGCAACAAGTAAGTAGGTATTTCTCAGAGGAATGAACTCAAATGATCACCAAAGGTGTAAAGAAATGCTCAATTTTATTAATCATCAGGAGATGCAAATCAAAACTACAGAGACACATCATCTCATTGTTGTTAGAACAGCTGTCATCAAACAGATAAAAATTCACAAAATTTTGTAAGGCTGAGGAAAGAAGAGATCTCTTATGGACTGTGGGTGGCAATGTTAATTAGTATGGCCATTTTGAAAAACACTAGTTAGATTCTTCCAAGAATTAAAAGTAGAATGCTGTGTGACCCAGTAATTCTACTAATGAATCTGTATCCCACAGAAATAAAATCATTACTCTATAAAGAGACTTCCATCTTTACTGCATAATTATTTACAATAGAAAAAATATGGAATCATCCCAGATGTGCTGCAGATGATGAGTGGATAGGGAACATGTGTCATATAGACACACAATGGGCTAGAGGCATAAAAGAGCTGAAGCCCTGATTTATAACAACCCGATGGAACAGGAAGTCACAATGTCAAATGAAATGAGACAAACGCAGAAAGAATGTTCTCGCTCATATGTGGAACCAAGTCGGTCTCATAGATTAAACAAACTCAACAGTGCTAGTTAGAAACTGGGAAGAGTGGTGTTGAGTGTGAACATGGGGGGATAAAATGAAGTTTAATAAGGGCTACGAAAACACAGTAACCCTGCTAGCATTTCTTCTGGCTTTTCTTAAGTGCAATAAGATATATGTCCATTAAAATAATTTATGATAGTTTAAAGATGATTATAAGAGTGTGAAACTTCCAATATATAAAATGATTAATGTTTGAAGAGATCAAATTCTTCTTATCCTGATTTGGCTATTATATATTGTATCATGTATGTATTATATATATGCATATACAATGTATTCTGTATGCATTAAATTATTATAATGAATCTCATACAGATGAGTACATATTATATTTTAATTAAAAAAGAAGATGACATAGCCAGGTGTCATGGTATGTGCTTTTAATCTCAGCACTCAGGAGGCAGAAATAGGTGGATCTCTGTGAGTTTGAGGCCAGCCTGGTCTACATAGTGAGTCCTAGGATAACTGGGGCTATAGAGAGAGAACTTAATTCAAAAAACAAAGAAACAAACAAAAAGAAGATAAAAAACACAACGATATAGTGGAAAATCTGACTTACAGGCACTAATACTATATAAAAGTAAAATTAGAGATATAACGCATAAGGTTGAAAAAATTAAGAACACTGAGATAAATATATAATATTTGAATAACAAGACCTTCTTAAAAATCTTTAAAAAAAAAGATTTATGTCTGTTGAAGAAACATAGTCAACTGAACCAAACTAAGGAAACTAATTAAAGGAACTAAAAAAAAAACTGTCCTGGGGTGTGGTTGTGGGGAAATTGTCCAGGATGACCATTCAATCAAAGAAATGCAATGAGAGTTTCATCTAGATGCATCTTGGCTGAAATCTGTTGCTGGGTGTGAAGCAGAGCCTCCACCAACATGTACCCCATGTCAATACACTGTAGCAGCAGGGGTAAAAAGCATACTGACATGAGGATTACACTTTCAGGACAGAAGATAATTGCAGTGGGTTCCCTCCATGCATGTATGTCCCTTAGCATTACAATCCGTTCCTTAATTTTGGGTGGAATTGCTTTTTATCTTGATGGGACGTAAAAAACAAGTGAGATTAGGCACTACATTCCAGGTCCCCTAGAAAGACACATAGTCAGATTCATATGTCCCAGGGGGGATGTTGACTCTTGCTTTTATTCTTGGCAGCTCCAAAGGATGCAAAATTCAGTGATATCAGAAGCCAATGTCCCAGTGACCGTTCACCATCAATCTGAGTGTTGGCTGGCTGAGTTTCTTTGTCTTTCTTGTTTTCTATTTGTTATCAAATTTCCTTTTAATTTTAAAAACAAAACAAAATGTGTACTTTAAATGAATTTCTTTAAAGTTAGGCCATGGTGTTTCCTGCTGTCTGAAGCTAAGAATTGCAGCTGGCCCAATAATGGAAAGATACATGGAATTTGGGAAGGAAAGATGGAATCCAAGAGTTTATGATCTGGGTAATTTGTCTGTCTTAGTAAAAGGGCACTCTGAAATGTTTCTAAGTTGAGGAAAAGAATACCGTCTCCATAGCCTTCTTAGAATAATTTACGGAAAATGATATTTTTGAGTGCCCAAATTTTTTAAAAGGAAGAAAAATCAAAATTAGGCATGTTGAGATGTAACATACTACTGACTTTATCTCAGCAACACTTATGGGCTCAGTACCAATCCACTAGACAAGTCTCAGGATGTGTCTTAGTTGGGTTTACTATTGCTGTTAGAAAACAGCATGACCAAAAGCAATGTTGGGAGGAAATGGCTTATTCAGCTTATATTCCATATCACTGTTTATCACTGAAGGAAGTCAGAACAGGAACCCACCAAAGGTGGGAACCTGGAGGCAAGACCTGATGCAGAGGCCATGGAGGGTGCTGTTTACTGTGCCTTTTTATTTGTGTCAATGGGAGTATAAAACATAAAATGAGAATCTAGTGCTATTTTTCTTAATAAAAAGTTGAGTTTTAAACAGTTTGTCATACTGAAATAAGTCTTCCTAAACTTTATTTGTAGGCAATAATAGTTTGCTTAGATTTAAAGATAGGATAAACAATTTGTCAGTGCATCCTGAAATGTACAAGGTCTTTTCAAGGGTAGATAATTTAAACACTGTTTGTTCATGGTGTAAATGTACTGCTCCTGAAACAAGTAAATAAGTTTAGAGCTCACATGATTATATTGATGTGGAATGTATCTCTTGGTGTAAGTGGAAAATAAGGTCAAGAGCAGAGTATCCTCGGGGCAGCTTCCCATTAACTCCTTCCATGTTTTCCATTCGGTTTCTTTTGTCGCTTTGAAGTTGTCATACTCAAAACAAGACAAAATAATATGGCTGACTTTTCTCTCTGGTCTGTAATCATTGAAGTTTAAAGTTACACCTTTCCAATAGTTGTTAGTGCATATTCTCCCTGTACTTCCTGGTGTTAATGAACACTCTGTATTACTTGTATTTTTATGTTTTTGTTTGATTGTTTTTGACTGTGTTTTAAGCCTTCTGACTCAGTCTCTAGGGTGTCTGAATTATAGGAGTCTACAAGCATTCTCAGCTATACTGCCATTTTCATATGTTGGAACAATAGGCATTTTTGCTGCTTGACCTTTCTTTCTTTCTTTCTTTCTTTCTTTCTTTCTTTCTTTTTCTTTCTTTTTTTTTAAAACAGTGTTTCTCTGTGTACCCTTGGCTGTCCTGGACTCACTTTGTAGACCAGACTGGCCTCAAACTCACATCAATCCGCCTGCCTCTGCCTCCTGAGTGCTGGGATTAAAGGTGTGCACCACAACTTTTCTTTTATCTTTGTTAAAGTGTAGCTACTACTTGGAGGAAATGTTGTAAGACTCCCCTGAATTCACATTTGGGCAGAACTTACTTTAATTAATAAAGGTCTATTAGTAGAAAAGTGTTTCACTAGTAAGTCTGGCTAATATAAAATGTGGTAACCTAAAATAGTAGTTATAACAATTAGGATTCTGTAGTTGTGATAAAATTCCACAACCAAGGCAACTTAGAAAAGATGGCATTTAATCGGGCTTATGGCTTCAGAGGTTCGAATCCATGATGGAGGAACAGATGGCTGGCGTCAGAGACAGCTGAGAGCCTACATCTTATTTTTTAATTTTATTAATTTTTTCATACAGTACATTTTGATCATATCTTTCCCCATTTCCAACTCCTTACAGGTCCTCCTACCTCCTTACCCACCCAACTTCATGCTTTTTCTCTCTCTCAGGTATTGTCTCAAAACAAGAGAAAAAGCAAAACAAACACACACACACATACACACAAAAGTGGCAAAACAAAGAAAACACACATGCGTGTGCACACACATGCACAGATGTGCACACACACACACACACACACACACACACACACACACACACACGCACGCATGCATGCACACATACACATAGTGCTCTGGGCTGTGGTTGCTATATCCAGTGATACTCCATTGGAGAAAACTGGTTTTCCTTTGACCAGAGGTATCAATTGCAAATAGCTTATTAGTTAGGTGTGGAACTTTTTGTGTCCACTTTCATTTCTCAGTGCTGGGATTCTGTTTGTTTTAAATCTGTGCAGTTCTTGTGCATCATGCTGCCACAGTAGAACTTCTTGTCTAGATAAGTCAGAATTAGGAGGCAGAGAGAGAGGGGGGAGAGAGAGAGAGACATAGAGAGAGAGAGAGAGAGAGAGAGAGAGAGAGAGAGAGAGAGAGAGA
>OU015747.1:104698712-104711732 GCA_907169655.1 Acomys percivali | reverse complement strand
AGAGAGAGAGAGAGAGAGAGAGAGAGAGAGAGAGAGAGAGAGAGAGACAGTACTGGGGATGGAGGCAGGTTTTTGACACCTCAAAGATTGCCCTCATGATATACCTTCTTCAACAAGGCCACACCTACAAATCCTTTCCAAACAGTTCTACCAACTGGGGACCAAGCATTCAAACATACAATCTGATGGGGGCCATTCTCATCCAATACCACACTAACCACTAGAAACTTTTTCATAAGTCTGCATACTTTTCTTCTCTGAATCTTTTTATTGTTATTGTTGTTGTTTTTTGAGACAAGGTGTCTCTATGTAGCCCTGGCTGTCCTGGACCCACTTTGTAGACCAGGCTGGCCTCAAACTCACAGAAATCTGGTGCCTTTGCCTCCCCAAATGTTGGAAATAAAGGTGTTTACCACCACGCCCAGCCTCTGCATCCTTCTTTGAAAGCACTGTGAAATTCATTTCAGAAAGACAATTACCAGAAGTTTCTTGAGTTAAGTTATGGCCTCACTTAGTGTCCAGTAAGATTATGTTTATCTAGACTGCATATCTGAGAGTTTATCTTGTATTTAAAAAACATCAGAAATTGTTCTATGTATTTTAAAATATCTTTAATGAAGATTTGTTCATAATAGTGCCATGAAGCAAATTAACCAACAAAAAATTTATATTTGAAAATTTAAAGTTATGGAATTTTGCATTACTTAATTACAAACTAAGCTGCCTTAAAACCTTTCTGAGCTAGAAGTGAAATCTAACAAAAGGAACAAATGC
The DNA here is from genome assembly GCA_907169655.1 of Acomys percivali. Lineage (NCBI taxonomy): Eukaryota > Metazoa > Chordata > Mammalia > Rodentia > Muridae > Acomys > Acomys percivali. The sequence goes on along the minus strand of OU015747.1, from coordinate 104,710,958 downwards.
AACATTTCAGTAGATAACTAAATTAGCTTTCTTGTAGTAAAAGTTTAATATTCAATTTATGTGCTAAATGCCGTCTACTGCCCCATAGATCACGTTTCTGCTTCAACACATTCCAACTCTGTGCATTCAAATGGCAACAGCTAGTGTATGCGTCGTGATCCATTGCCTTTCATCTAAGGCGTCTCTGCTCTGCAAAGATGTCAGGGAACTCTGGTTCTGGATGGAAAGAATTATCTCTCTCTCAAACTTAAAAGACACAAATATTAAAGTGTCTTTAAATAGAATTTATAAGGAAAAAATTTAAGAAATAGATTTATTTAGATTGTAAAGCAAAGAGGATTTGGATCACTTAGTAGATATTCAATTATGTAAAAAAAAATTGTTTTAAAGAAGCTGTAAACAATGAGCATTTGGATTTTCAGTAAGGAGGGACCTTGTGAAAATGAGCACTGACACAAGCCCAGTGAGAGAGCCAGCAGGAAGCACATCCAGATGTTGGAGAGGTCAAATGCCAGGATGAATGTACTAGCTAGGTGAAACATACTTCCTTCTCAATACAGCGACTGGCAGCTAGGAAGATATGGAGCAGATGAAGGGTCAGCAAACATAATAGAACTGCTAGCTAACAACTGGAAAAGGGCTAAGAAAGTAGTGTGCCATCTAATCCTGGCAGACTGTTTAGCACGGGCTGTTTCTATTCACAGCACTCGGACCCCTACACAGGGTTTTTCTATTCCCACTAAGCAACTCTCCAGGTCTTTGGACATGCCCAGTTCTGCTGTTGCCACTGCTTCAGGTTAGCATTAGATACACACGTCATCCCCAGAGAATGCACTCACCTAAGACATGAACCAACAGTCAAAGCCTCCTGTACTTCTGACCAACCAAATGCGTGTCAGAAGGTTCTCGTGGCCACCTCCTGGGGACTCAGTAGTTTGCTAGCATGGTGCCAGCAGTCAGCAAGGCTCTATCCCTTACAATTAATGATAAAGCAATACTAATACACACTGCTTAGTTATTTTACAACCACTGCTTTAGTGATTCTGATAGAGAAGAAACAGTCTGCATTTGTTATTTTATTAAGAAAGGCTGTTTGAGCAGTTGGATTAAGAGCTTTGAGAGGATACTGAGGCTGCTCTCTAGATTCCTGGGTGACCACCTGTCAACATGTACATTGTTCCTTGAAGTTCTGTGAGCTTCTCTAGCCAATTAACCCAGCTTGAGCAGTGGCTAGTGTTAACCTTGGATTTGTATCTTGTTTCTCAGACATATATAAGATGACAAAATGGGCAGTGCTGAGGCACTCGCTGGGCCTTAAACTAAACTAAGTTGAATTGCCTCTGCATGTATATGTGGGTATATGGGGTGCCTCTAATACAGATGTCTGGGTGTTATGATAAGTCGAGTGTGAGTAGGGGAGGGACTTCATTTTTTTCCTCTTACAAATACACCACAGCAACAGGCTAGCAGGAGAAATACCTAGAGCAAAGTGTGGAGGAGGAGGGTGGCCTGGAGTTTCAAGGATAGTAATATGTTCATTGTGTGTGTATGGGAAGAATGTACAAGTCGCTGAATGTTTAGGCAAGAAATTTTGAGTAATTACAATCTTCCCCAGTATTGACTAACGTCTTAACTGCCCAATTGAAAATAATAAGATGTTTTCTATTTTTGTGGTGTGTGTGTGTGTGTGTGTGTGTGTGTGTGTGTGTGTGTGTGTGTGTATTTGGCTATTATCAATAAGGACTAGAGTAGAACTAATACCACATGGTAAAAAACTTTCTGACTATATCTGAAGGAAGTACCAATGGCTTAAGAGCATCTGCCTAGTGAGAGAGCAAAGCAGACAGGTAAATAGCCAAGGAAGGAAGAACACAGAAATGTGGGCCTGCTGAGGGAGTGCCCAGTGCAGTTCAGAAAGCCATCCTCCTGGTGGTGCGGTTCCCCGTCCCCCTCCATCTTCTGTAGCCTTACTTATTTGCTTACTTAACTGGTGTATTCATTTTGGAGACACGGTCTTGTTATGTAGACCTGGCTGAACCGAACTCACAGAGAGATCCACCTGCCTCCATCCCCTACGTCTATCCGAAGCCCTTTTCTTGTAGAATGGTAGGAATCACTTAGGTTTGAGAGTTTATGGCATCACCGCAGTAAAATGGCAAGACACTTAGAGGGGAAAACAGCTAAGTGATGCTGTCAGGGTTAAGGTGGAGAAGGAAGGACGAGGTTCCGCACATGGCCCTACTATACTGGAATATAAAGAAAGGGGGGAAAGTTGTGGTTCTGATAAAGGTAGTGAGGAGATGGTGAGCTGACAGCATGGGGGGTTGTGACCTCACACTGGACTTCCATGGCAGGTCCTCTTCAGTGTCATGGCGGCTGCTTCCCTGATAAATAAGGTAGCAAATGGATTTGGCCACCAACAAAATCGGCTGTCAGATTCTAAAGGTTCCTACAAAAAGTCCCACAGAGGAGCTGTGCTTGGTTCTTTGAGTCTTACATGCCTCTCTGAAGTGATCCCTTTCATGTGCTAACCGACTTGATAGTTAAAGATGCAATCAAGAGTAGGTTTACAGACACCAGGCACCTTTGTAAATCCCCAGTAGCCTAATATGCCACAAAGTGATAGTGTGCATTTTCATTTGCTGCTATTTAAAAGCCATATGAAAATACAAACCTCAACTTTGTCCTTTCTCTCTTATTTGGAAATTCCATGATTTAGAGAAATTATTACTAAACCGCCACTAAAGAAAAGACCTTGTAATAATCACTGATAGCCACCATTCATTTAAAGACTTTAAAAGTGAGAGTCAATATTCTTAAAATCAATCCCCCTTATTCATCATGGTGTTGCTGTTGCCTTTTGTCTTGACATATTTTAAATGATCAGTACCAAACAATGCCTAAATAAGTGAGTGATTTATTTTGTTATGAAAAATAGCATTAAGTGGAAACATTAACGTGTAAATGACCGCTAAGAATTTGTTAAAATGAATACCAATGTAATAGATAAAATATATTAACATTGGACAATATAAAAATGTAGATTTTTTGTATAATTTGTAGGGTTTTTTGCCATTAATATTCTATGATTAACATGGAATATAGCCTTACTTTATTATTGTATGTCTTTGAAACGATTAATATTCTTTTAGTAGATGAATTTCACAATCACATTGTCATTTCTGTGTGGATTTTAAATTGGGGAGGGGGATAAATTCATCATCTATCAAGGCGGATTTTGAGTTTTGGATAGCTCCTTGTCTGTGTGGTTTGTTGCCAGTGCGCCACCTACTGGCAAGTCTACAGATTAGCCGTCTTCCCTCTGATACCAATAATTCTGTAGCTTGTAATTGGGAAGATTAGTCTTCCCCAGGAATGAATCCCCTAGGTGGTTACCCAATACCAAGTGGTCAGCCCTAAAAACGTGTACATGCAAGAAACTCTAAATAGACTCAGTAATCTGTATTTATACAGTCATATGTATACATCTGTAATGATAATAATTAAAGAAAGATGTTGTGAGTCTGAAATGGAGTTGGTGGTGGTGGAGATTTGTGGCTACCACATTGAACAGCATGGATGTCCTTTGTGGAAAGGATAAAAGCAGACACAACAAAGAAGTTTCAGGAAACTTACTTTAACTGTCACATTAAGAAACCATGACTCAAATTCTCTTGTATTATTATAATTTAGGAAATAATTTCCATCTGGAAGAGGCTATAACCAGGTTTTTGTATTTCCATTTATTAAGTACCATTTGGAAAGTTTACTTTTTGGTTTTGGTTTTGAGACTAAGTCTATCTAGATGGCCCAAACTGACTTCAAATCTGCAGTTTTCCCACCTCTGCCTCCTGACAGCAGGTGGCACTTCCAGGCAAGCCTGGGAATTCCGTCCCAGAGATCCCCTCCCTATCTGTGGGATTTCAGTGGACTGGTTTTTGTGGCTTCTTGGGGCACTGACTTCTGGTTTTGTTGCCATTGCTTGTTTGGTTTGTATGGTTGGTTGATTCTTCTAGGTTGCCATGCTCTGTTCTTTGGAAGGAATCCCTGGCTACTTACGGACCTTCTCTAGTAGGCAAGAGAGAACTTTGAAATATTGAAATATATTCCTCTGCCATTTCTCCTGGTTGCAAATTAAGGGAAAGTTCAGGGAGTGAGCGCTTGTCTCTTATAAGTTGTGCTTACTGAGACCATGCCATTCCCATTGTGCAAGCTCCGTGCATACAAGTCAGTGCCAGCACCAAGGAATTACTCCCCTAATCATAAGTGGAAGTAATTCATTTGAGAACAATGTCAACATGTTTTGAATAAACTCAATGTCCTAAATCAGTAGGTAAACAAATGTTTGTCAGGCTAGGCTACAGCTACTAATTACAATTCTCAGACAACTCAACCAGTGGTGGTCATTACGTAGTGTTTTGAAGTCAGCTTGCTGTATGATAAATACAGTTGTTTAGAAGAAAGAACAACTTCTGCAAAATTCATTTTAGGGTTGGACAACATCATAGAAATCAGTTTCAGGAATTCGATGCTAATTATTTTCCAGTTTCTCATGAGAATCTTATAGGTCATTTAATATGCTCACAACACATATTACCCACAATGAAAAGTAGACCCAGAAACACAATAAATCAGCTATAATTTCAAAAATACAAGTCAGTTGAGCCGCTTGATTGAGTGTAGGTCTTCACCATGATCTCTTGGGTCTCTCACCTGATCTTTCATGTTTTCTTAGTTTCCATTGGTTTCGTTGAGTCACGTTCCCAGTTTTAGATTTCACTATGTAAGTGTTTTCTTTTCCAGTTGTAATACATGCCAGCATATTACTGCTTACATTTAAAACCCGAACTTATAATATAATCTGGTAATTCTTTTCAAAAAACATTCATGAAACTGTTACTTTTAAGTGTTGTCTTAATTAGTTCACCCCAACTTAGGAAATATGACATGTGAGTTTTGTAGTTTTACACCAGGCTAAAGTGATTTAAAAAAAAACTTTTAATATGATTCAGTTACTGTTAGACTTACAAATATTTGTGCTGGTCAGGTTTGTAGGTTAGAATAAGTGATGAGTTATATTTATACGGATGATGTTAGTTTTAAGTCTTGTTCAAAACAGCCTTCCACTTTTTGAGGCAACAAGAATAGATATCCTTTTAGCTGCCACCCCCCCCCACTCCCAAATAAGGATGCTTGTTGCTGAAGAATAACAAAGGGCATCTGCTTTCTTCTGCACAGATTCAGTGGGTAGTTAGAGCTGGAGGGTCACGTGCTGCCATATGGAAAACAGAGGACCAAACAGAGCCTTCAGCTCTCCTCCATGCTGTTACTATAGGAACAGAAGGTGGATTCTTAAGCTATTATGAAAGGGTGGATATCTGTCATTAATTAGTCCCTGTCACCAGAGACAATACTGCAATAGAAAGAAAAATACTTTCCAAGATGATTGATGAAGTAAATCTTTGAGGACCAGAATTACTTCACTGACTATGAAATTTACAGGAGCATAAACACATGCTCATTGCATCATCAGTTCTTTAACATGTGCCAGGTGACATAGGTATTAGCATGTCTTTCCCTGCCAGTAAAGCAGAAAAATAGAGCCAAGCAGTGCTGGTGCGTGCCTTTAATCCCAGCACTCAAGAGGCAGAGGCAGGTGGATTGCTCTGAGTTTGAGGCCAGCCTGGTGTACAAAATGAGTCCAGGACAGCCAGGGCTACATAGAGAAACTCTGTCTTGAAAAACCAAAGAACAAACAAACAAATGACAAAAAACAAAACAAAAAAACCCAACCAAACAAAAAAACAGAAAAACAATAATAAAATTTAAGTATCTAGACTCAATCCTATGTTTTCTAAGAAGTAATAAGCATTACTTACAGGTAGGTGGATAATCAAAATAGAATATTAAGATAATGGATATCATGCCATAGTATACATGCACAGGGTTATTTAAAATTCTGCATTACTTATTTTGTTATACTCTGCCAGATAACAGAAGATTAACATTTAAACCCACACACTCAGAGAAAGGATAGCAAGCTACCAAGAAGAGACTTGATACCCTATGAGCATATACAGGGGGAGGAGGTCCCCCTCAGGCACAGTCATAGGGGAGGGGAATAAGGGGAAAGCAGGAGGGAGGGAGGAATGGGAGGAGACAAGGGATGGGATAACAACTGAGCTGTAATATAAATAAATTAATAAAATATATTAAAAAACATTTAAGGCCACAATTAGCTAGCATCTACTAGGTACCAGGAGTTGCTCTGTTTCGTATATACAAATGCAGCTGTCCTGGCATAACCTTCCACAGAAGGTAATGTTATTATATCTATTAAAATATAGACACCATGAATCAGCAAGAACAAAGTTTACTCCTAGCTCTGCCTTTCAAAGACTTTGGGGGAAATTATTAAAGTATTCTGATCTTTAGTTTTTCATCTGTAAAGTAAGTCTAGCATCCAATACCCACAAAGTTGAGCCTGCCCTTCTACTTCAGTAAATTGACTAGAAAGAAATGCAGCCTAAAAAGAAAATAATGTATTTATACTTGTGAGATTTTTTGACAGTACAAAGTGCTTGAAACACTGTAAGCTCTTAATAAATGAATGTTGAATGAAACAAAGTAAAAACATACAGCAGTTTCCCAAAGTACTCTACATATGCCCATAGTGGTAAATATTGTGAATAGTGTGCTTAGGTGAAAAGCATTAGTGTTATCTGATTAATTTGTCACCAATGATTAAATCTCAATGAAGAGAAAGCCTTTAGGTGTGGTCTTTGAAATTTCCCAACCAGAAACTCAAGAACAACAAACCATTTGCAGCAGTTAGGACAGACACCTCCTTGTGCAAGGATGATCCTGGTAATTTCCAAGGGGTGGTGAGATTTGTTTTTAATTTGCTGACCTTAGTAGGTGGGACGATGTTGTTTTCATGAGCATTTATAATCCATTTCAATAGTTCATAAAGGCACCCAAGACTCAAAAAATTGCATCAATGCATCAAAAGTGTGTATATTTAATTATTTTTAATCTGGTGAGAAATTATTCCTTTTAATGTATAACTTGGTTTTGTTATAACGTAGACATGAAATATCAGTGTTTCCTTTTCCCACCTCTTCATGTTCTCATGGGTCGGGCTAAGCATGTGCTACTGCCACCATGGTTGATGACAGTACTGACAGGTGACCTGGTGGTAGGAAAGTTGGCGAGGACTGTGAAATTATAATACAAACCTCAAACAGAAACAAACAAAACACTTAGCTCAGGACCTAAAACTAGGCTTTGGCTTCTAAATTCAACTTTAATATGTTTTTCCCTTTAAAAGGAGGCATGGATTTGATTTGTTTGCAGGTAAATAAGGTTATTGAACTGAAGAATATGTTATGATTCTTCTTTGTTATACTTTTGCCCCAACTCCCCCACTTTACCAAAATGGGAATTCTTTCCATGTGGATTAAAAATTAACAATTAAAGCCATTAGAGCAAGAAGTATTATGTCCTTATTAACCTAATTACAGGCTGACTCATTTTGACCATCTTTATTCAATTGTTACTTGACAGGCAGCCAGGTTTGCCTCCCTGTGTTTGCTCATGCCCTTTCTGATTTTCTTATCATGGGCAAGAATAGTCTTCCCAGGGCAATGGTAAATTTCTCACCTCTCGCAGGATGAAGTCATCCCATCTGTACGTTACACACAGATTGATTTCATGACCTCGGGCAGCACCCTACATCCAGGCTTTATTTTCTCAATAACCTCTTCACTCTCTGCATCCTGGTTTGAGTAACTGACATTTATTTTTACTTTGATATCTGAACCACAGAGCCTACCAGTGGGATTCTTGCTGGGATACATGCCAGGCCGATTCTGGCAGACTTCATTGCAAGGCACCAAAGTTTAGACAAAAATCTTGAGAGCGGCCTGAAGCTTTGCAGCAGCCCCATGTTAACTGAGCTAGCCCTGAGAAATATTTTATTTTAGGAAAGTAGGACTGAGTAAATGTGAGTATCCAATAAATTGGAAAAAAAAAGAAGAGAAAGAAGAAAAAGAAAGAAAAGAAAAAGAATTGCTCTTCTTTCTGTTCTCCTCCCCTGAAGCTTGTCAACGACACCCCTGTACCATGTGCAGTCCCTCAGCCTTTCCGAATTGATGGAGTCCAGATGGAATCACAATGTGAACTTACTGGCTGTGGCCAGTCTGCCCTTGACCTCATGCATTTCTTTAGCTCTATGGTCACTGAGAAGAATCTGTGGAATAATGAGACTATCACCAAGTCCAGAGGCCGGAAAAAGCCTTCAAACATTGACTTCAAAGGCCAGATCCTAATTCGAAAACTGCCATGTAAACAAGGAAGAGAAAAAGGAGCAGGGTGATTGTGAGCTGCTGGCAGTTAAGCACTAATTAGGTTCTCTGCTGGTGTAGCAGCTTCAGTGCTACCTCCCTCAAGTGAGCAGGGCTTCCGGAGACTAATTTCTCTTAGTGAAAGTAAGCCACAATTTGCCCACGAGCCTGCAGTAGAGTGATAACGCCATAAGCATATCCAAGTCTAGGCTGTTAATTGAATCACCCGGTCTCACCTAGAGTGAAAAACCAAAAAAACCAAAAACCAATGAAATAGAATGAGAAGACAGTAAGCCATTCAGTTCATAAGTTGATTGAAGCTAGCACAGCAGAAGCAAACCCCAACTGAATCAACTTGATTCTCTTAGAACTGATGGAATCTCCCCATTTCAAACACATCAAGGAAGAGTTTGTTTCCTTTTACTCCATCAACTGGAGGATTTATTTCCCAAGCAAAATATTTCCTATTTCTTTGGTAGCACCTTCTGTGGAGGTGAATTTTCCTGCCTAACATACAGATGTAAAAAAGGTGACAGAGGAGGAGCTGTGTCAACATATCCCAATTATGTTTTGACAGTTAATTGCAGGCTTCAAGTTTCATTTTCAAAAGTGTTTTTCTGTCCATACAAATGGAAAACATTAGCTAATTCGAGCCATTGCCATTTCTTGTTATATTGAGATCTTGTGGGTCTGCACATGTGAGTCACATGACCACTACACCTAAGTCTTAAGAGAGACTGGCAGTTATTATGATTAAGGAATGGTTTTTATTATATCAACTGTGTTAAGTATCTTTTTGATCCAACCCATTTCAGACTAGACAATGTTAGGCTCTATCAAAGACAATGAAAGATGCATACTTTGAAAGATGTGGTCGCTGACTTTAATAGAAATAATAATTAATAGACTGAAAGAGGAAGATGTGTTCAAACAAAGCAAAGAGCATAATGAGAATATATTGTGCCTCCAAATCTCCTTTCACTGCTCGAGAAGAGTTGATGGTGCCACTTGAGGACTTTGCTTGAAAATAAGTCTAATGGGATGTTTTAGAGTAGCAAACAAAAAAACTAGAGCCCAGAGGAGTGGAAAGGTGGCAATACAGCTCATGGTAAGCAGTGGAGACAGAAACGTGACATGAGGATTAAGTTCATTTGCTTTGCAAGGGAAGTTGGCTTCTCTGACCTTCATTTCTTTTGGTCCCACCCTTTTGCTGATAGTGCCAGACCTGTGCTTGGGGTGTGGTGGGGGTCTCCTCCAAATAATAAAGTGTAGATAGTGGAAGCCTAAGAAACTTCTGATCAAGCACACACATCACCTCGTGCCAAAGTGAGTGGGAATCTCACCATCAAACTTTCATTCCATTTACAGAAAAACCCAAAGTCACTGTGATGCCCAAGAATCAGTCTTTCACAGGAGGATCTGAGGTCTCCATCATGTGTTCTGCAGCAGGTTATCCCAAGCCAAAGATTGTCTGGACCGTTAATGAGATGCTTATCATGGGTTCACACAGGTACTGGGTTTGTATCATCTTCTTTGTTTTTATTGAATCAGAAAGGTTGATAGAATTTTGGGAGCAAGTGAATCAGACCTGACCCTTAGTGATAAAACCTAAAGATTCATGCCTTTCTACTTTCTAAACAGGCTAAAAAATGACAAAAATGCAAACAGCAACTTTAAAAAGTCTGAGGTTATTAATCCTTAATTTCAATAGTTAAGATCAAGTGTCCACCCATCTTTTGAGTTGTAAACATGACACCATGACTAGTAATGATTTAACTTGAAACTGAAATGGGTTTTTAAATTTTATCTGTGGATAAACTTTATTTGGGGAATATAGTTATAACCCATCTATGTAAGGCATTGCCATGAATTCAGTGGGGGAAGAGGAAGAGAGAGAAAACTTGAGGGGAAGGACACAAAAGAAGTTCTATCACAGGCTGCAAATGTTCTTGAAAACTGCCTCCACTGTTGCTATAACACACTAAGGAGGCTTCTATGCTACTTTCTACTTCCTAGAGAGTCTTTTAGGCTCAGGAAGTAATAGATACATGGATCAGAAGCACCAAGACTTCTGGCCATCAGGCTTCCATCACTCCTGGTTGGAACGAGAGGGCGCCTTAGATTTGCTCCAGCAAGCTGAACCCAATTCTATTCTCAGAGTCATCACAGATTCTGCATGTGAAATAAGGTGTTGCTTCTCTTAGATTTTCATGTTGATGAGCAGTTCACCGTGGGAACCGAGACTACCTGTGTGCAGAGTCTAGTACTTCCATTTACTATCTCTGATTTTGAGCAAGTGGTGTGACCTTGTCACACATCTGTAAAAGATACTTATATTATCTGAGTCATTAGCTTATTGGGAAGATTGAAAAAGTAAATAAACAGAGGGTCCCTATAGCAGTCTCTAGTATACAGCCTATTCTGGGTACATTATATTTGTGATCATTTTGCCAACTTAACACGGTCTAGAATCAGCCAAGGAGAGTCTCACTGAGGGACTGTCTAAATCTGGTTGGCTTATGGGTAGGCCTCTGGGAGGTTCTTCATAACGGGTTAGTTGAAGTGGGAAGACCCACTCTGTATGCAGGTAGCACCATGTCATGGGCTGGGCGCTGAGCTGTCTAAGAGCGAATAAACAAGCTAAACAAGAGGCATTCATGTATTCACTCTTTCTGCTTTTGGCTGTGGATGTGATGAGGAACACTACTTCAGCTTCCTACCTTTTCTTCCCCATGATGAGGAAGCATAACCCGCAAGCAGAAGACAATAATTCCTTTCTCCCCATGTTGCTTTTTGTCAAGGTATTTTATCAGAGCAACTGGGCACAAAAGCATGACAGTATCACTTCTTTTTATCCTTATTTTTTCTTCTTCTTATATTATTATTACATATTTATTTATAGTATGATGTTCTTAATGATGTCTGAAGTGAACACAAAGCTATAATTCTAAGATATTTGAGGAGGGTACTACAGTGTCTTGGTACTAAACTACAATATTACAATTGCAATATTTGTCACTTTACTTTGTTTTTTTAATCCAAAGATACAGGATGACCTCAGAAGGCTCTTTATTCATCAAGAATGCAGTTCCCAAAGACGCAGGGACCTACAGTTGCCTAGCAAGCAATGCAGCTGGAACAGATAAGCAAACGTCCATTCTTAGATACATTGGCAAGTATTACCAGCTTACAAGGCAGTGGATATAGCATGAATATTGTTGTAGGAATGGAAAGATATTTCCTGATAACTATTGTTAAAGAAAAATTGTACCCAATGTTGTGATGTATAATTAATTTCACATGTTGATTAAAGCTAATATTGTTCACAAGTGATTTCATCAGAAATCAAGGAAGTTTCCTTGTGAAAGACTTCTAGGCTATCCATAGAGTTATGCCCTACCATGGTTAGTATTTCAAGTTCAAGATAAAAATGTTTGTCTTTTCTCACCTCACCTTCCATTTCAAGTTCAAGATAAAAATGTTTATGTCTTTTCTCACCTCATCTTCCATTTTATACTTAACTACTTATAATCAAAATTGTGTATCATATTATTTTCATGTTTCTCTATGATTTTCTATTCCAAACTTAAAGCAAATTTATTAAGATGTATATAACGTTGTTATTTGAAAGGTTTTCTGTATTTAATTTGAACTTCTTAATATTGTCTGAAATATCATGATGTGCCCCAGTGTCAGGTTGCAAACTGCGAGTAATATGTCTGGAAAAAATATGCCTTTTCACCCACTTCAACTTGACTCCAAGCATGGCAGTACATTAAAACTGTTAGTGTTGAGGTGAGCAGTGTAGAAAACCCACAATAAACATAGATAATGAGTTGACCCATATAAGGTGATGGAGGGATGAAAGTGGTCATGTTTTAAGAGCCTGGAAAAAGTGATT
>OU015747.1:104686241-104698312 GCA_907169655.1 Acomys percivali | reverse complement strand
GGGAGGGTGGGGAGGGGAGGGGAGGGGGAAAGGAGGGGAGGGGAGTGGAAGGGAGGGGAGGACTGGAGCAGAGAGAGGAAAGGAGAGGAGAGGAGAGAGGAAAGGAGAGGCTAGGAGAGGAGAGGGGAGAGGAGAGGAGATGGGGGAAAGGAGAGAAGAGAGGAGAAAGGAGGAGAGGAAAGGGGAGGGGAGGAGACAGGAGGAGAGAGGAGTAGATAAGAGTTCCTGCATTAACCTCAGAATAACTTTTTCTTGGACAATTCTGTGTGAATAAAATTGTGTTAATATAGGTATATCATTCGGACAACTGAGGAGAAGAAATCCCATGTGGCAAAGTGCCTCTGAGAGTATGGGCCTTTTGTTGCTGGAAATGAACAGTATAAAGTAGTTTTAGGGAAAAAATCAGGGATACCATTAAAATCTTATGAACAGGATATTTGTGGTAAAATATAAAATTGGATTTATTTATTGAGATTGATGATTCTTAAATGTAGTTTGAAATCTCTGGGGGTTCCTTACTATTCTTTGAAGGGATCCACATGCTCCAAATTATATTCATAATAACACTGAGATGTTATTTTGCTTTTTACTGTCATTGTCTTCTGAGTGTGTAGTGGAGTTCCTGGAGGCTACATGATGTATGGTTTCTAATAAGGAAAAGGCAGAAGCAAGTATGAGCCTCAGCTGCCTTCTATTAGACCCTATGGAAATTCACAATAATGTAAAACAATGCCACTCTTCTTACTAAATTTTTCTGGCTTGGAAAAATATTAGTTTTATAAAATATAATTATTATGCAAAAATATGTCATGAGTTTTAAATAAAATAAGTTATGTTTATGTTTTTAAATTTCCCAATTTGATTTCTGATATATTAAATACAAATAAACATAAGTTATACAAATAACAATTCCCTGGGTTCCTAATTCTTTTTTTGTTTTTTGTTTGTTTTGTCTTTTGAGACAGGATTTCTCTGTGTAGCCTTGGCTATCCTGAAATTATCTCTGTAGACAAAGATGGCCTTGAACTCACAGAGATCTGTCTGCCTCTACCCTCCCCCAAGTGCTGAGATTAAAGCATCCCTAGCACATGAGGGCCATTGAGACAAATGTTTCTAACAGCAAGTTAATTACCATCAACTATGTGAAAAGCTCTAGTGTTCAACTTCAAATCCATAGAGTCGAGAACTGAATTTAGATGGTGGGAGTGTGCAGACCTTCCTCAGTAGTAATGATTATTAAATCCTAAAACAGCTTTAGAAAGTTTATTATCTTACCAAGTATAAGGGTCACCTAGTTGTTTTTAATATTAAGGCTAAATAATCCACATCCCAGCTCCATCTGAGAAGCTCTTTACTTCTCTGGCTTCTCAGAAATTTGATAAGTAATCTTCACTAGAAATCGAGAAAAGGAAAACTATCAAAATGTGATCAAAGTACAACCTTGAGTGAACTCATGCTTCCCAGTTCCTGATTTGTGTCATGACTGCCGTTGCTTCCACCTTTTTACTTGGAACAAAACCTACCAGCAAAAGGTCTTAAGTTCATCTTCTGACACAGAAGATATCACCTGACATACATGGGAGAGCTAAAAGTCAGAAGTAAATCACAAAACTCTAGACGCCTCTTACTTCAAACATTCTAGGCTTGAAGAGCAGTGAGGTCACCCCGCATCCTCCTGTGGTAGGAAGCAAGTTATGTCAACATCATCTGCTTCTGTTTATTAAACTCTCCCAAAGGCACTTAGACAAAGCTTTTATTGCTTCTCTTTCATTTGTGAGTGGAGTATGTAGTAGCAAGTGTAAGGTTGCCCTGAGGGTTGGAAATATTGGAATACTGGAGAATACTATGTTTGGGGCGTTGGCAGTTGCTTACTTAGTGGAATTTTGTTGTTTTCAAACTTAGAGATCCTCTAACATCCTCTCTTCAGAAAATTAGATAAAGGAGAATTGTCTACAGGTTGCTAAATCTCATTGGTTGGCGCCATTCACAACATTCTCTCAGAGAGCTACTAGCTCTCAGGTCTTTTTTTGTTTTTTGTTTTTATTTTTGTTTTATTTGTTTGCTTGTTTTTTTGCCTATTTGAAGCAAGGAATTTATTTCATATGTGATCCTCATTTGCAGGGTACAAGATTGATGTGTGGCATTTTAGAAATTTCAGATTTTGGGAACGTTATTTAAACCCTAAGAGCAAGGGCTGTCAAACTTCTGGGGGGATTTTTACAATCCTCACATACTTTTTGTCATTCTTTATATAACAAATGAAAAAAAAAGGCTTTAAATGACATTACATATCCCATGCTATTTCCTTTTTTTAAATCTTCTGGTCATTGTAGTCAATTTCATTTTTTGATTCAGGAGACTGCTCAGGAGGAGAGCATGGGAGATGCATACAAAATCTTCCTTCTGACCCTTGGAGGTGTTGAAGGAGGATCAGAGCCTCTGTTGGAGCTCACAGCATGGAGAGGCACTCCATGAGTAACTAGCCTTTTTTTTTTTCCCACCCTGACCTTGCACAGAGTTCCCTATCACTCCAAATCCAAATTTTTAATGAATGAGATTTTTGCCAAGGTAACGCAAGAGATTAATATTAGCCAACTACTCTTTCTATTTTCTTAGCAAGCTTCCCCATCTCCTTTCAAACCAGCCCTCTTCTCCAGCCACTCACATAAATGTCTCAGCCAGTTTTGACTTGCCACAAAACAAACTGTAACTGACATCATTCAACCAAGAGCCTGGTCACTCACTAAACGGATACCTGTGATATCTCAAGCACTCCCAGGGCCACTGAAATGCCCCATGCCCCAAAGATAGTAGAAACCTCTCCTCACCCCTCACCTTCCTAACTCCCTTTTTACTAAGCAAAGCCACTGTTTTGGTTTCCAGCCTGCCCCAGCCTTCCATGTAGCTTCCAAGAGCTCTCACGCTTTGCATACAGACAGATGGAAGAAGCAGCTATATACAGTTCATTGTGGGACCAGGTTTTAGATCACTGAAAGTAAAGCATCTATGTTGTGCAAGACACAACTGGAATTTGAAACATTGCAATCCTTATTCAGAAGTTTTAAAATTGCCTCAGTGCCAGGGTAAATCATGCACCTTATTTAGCACTTAATGTTCTTCCCCTTGTTTTGACTTAGGAGATCTTGAGTTGAGACCCTCAACATTCCTCAGTATTGACTCTCTCATGGGACTTTTGAAGATCCAGGAAACACAAGATCTGGATGCCGGCGACTATACCTGTGTAGCCATCAATGATGCTGGAAGAGCAACCGGCAGACTAACTCTGGATGTAGGCTGTAAGCTTTCATGTCCATTGACCACATTATTTTTCTGACACTGTGTTATTTTTTTCTGTCGCTCAACCGTGAAACATTTTGGTATAAATGTTTGGCAAATCTAGTATGGGCATTTCAAATGACCAACTTCATAGCAATTTCTGGGGCTTTCCAACGTGCTGAGTTGTACGAATTATTCCATTGAGCCAGTGGTTCTCAACCTTTCTTCTGCTGTGTCCCTTGTTAAAGGATCAATACAGTTCCTTGTGTGGTCAAGACCCCCAGGCATAAAGTTATTTTTGTTGCTACTTCATAACTGTAATTTTGCTATAGAGTGGTGTCTCAGAAATACGTGTTTTTTGATGGTCCCAACCCACAGGTTGAGAACTCCCACATGTCACTCTCACCCCAACCATACCCTGCCACACACACACCTAGGGGAGATGCTAAGATTATGTCTACTACAAACATAAAAGCCTGAAGCTAACAAATGCTGAACCACGTGATCAGGGCTGCAGAACTTGAGAGGGACGGAGCCTTGACCGCACTATCAGAGGCCAGACGCTGTAGACCTCACTAATTTGTGTCATCTATTGCCATTTTCTCGTCAGTACTCAGCCATCCTGCCATCAGATTCCTAATTATTAACATCAGGAGGCCAGAATGTAGAGTTTGGCCCTAAATAATAATCTAGAGATGTTGATGACAGCAAAGGTAGCAGATTATGCATTTGTTATAGCTTCAAAAATCCACTAAAAGTTACTCCACAGTGTTTGAGCTAAAGTACTAACTACAAAAGAATGTCAATCACCATGGGAGGATGCAATGTGCACATGGCAACAGTATCTGTGTTCTTAGGAAGCTTGGTTCTCACTTCATCTATTTCACATTTCTTTAGAAAATAATGCAAAACAAAGAACTCTTTACACAGTGTGGTAAAATTAGAAATTAAACGAAACCTGTTTTTCATGGAAAAGAATGTGGCAGCTTAGTTTTAACAGATAATTAAATATTTACATCTCTTTAAACTTATAAAGCATGGAATGCCGTTGAATTATATTTTCTTTTCTGTATGTTACAGTATGATTTTTTTTTTGCCATGTCATGAGTGAAGAAAATGAATCTTTTTTACAAACTATTTAGTTCTATTATCTTAAGCTTTTAAGTGAAAATTATGGCCCTGAGCACTTGATATTTTGTTTCATGGAAACTAAATTTTTTTCCCTCCTGGGACTGGTTATGATTCTGGTCCTTTGCCCTTGGCTGTCTGTTGAACAGTATTCATTCTTGCTGAATATACCCTGAAATTTTAATATAGAATGCTGGAACTGGCACAAAGATTACTATAGGCTCTGTCTAGGGTGGTGCAAGATGTCCAGGGTATTGCTTTAACTGATCTCTGTTATTATTAAGATAAATACCTTGGAAATAAGGCTGGAACTGTTGGGTGGAGGCGGTCTCTGATTCTTCTGGAAGACTTTCAAATATATTAATGATGTTGGAAATGGTCATTAGATACAAAATTCTTGTTTTTAAGAAACACAATAAGGGTAAAATTCAATTCCTAGCACCTTCCACTCTGTTGTCCCCGATTCCCACGGAGACAATTTACGTTTACAAAGCATTCCTTTCTGTGTTCTCCTTCTACCCAGGGAGTCTTGGTAACTTTTCCAAGCAATAACATTGTGATCTCTTAGACCCACTTCGAAGTTCTAGAAAGTCTGAGGATCGCATACATACTTCTTTGCTTACTGACTGTTTTCTTCTTAATCTTTTCTGCTTCTGCATTTTCTAGATTCTCCCTGATGTACAGCAGCGCACTAGAGAAGGGTTAGAGATATTGCTTGGTGCCCCGTGATGAAGTGTTAGAGACTTTTCACATTACAAAATACGTGAGTGGCTAGGAAGCAGTAACAGACCAGTACTGTGTTCAGCTTGCTTTGTCCTTTTCTATTCAGCCTGGGACCCCAGCCCACAGTGCCATGTTTACTCAGGGTCAGTCTTACCTCCTCTGTTAAACCTCTCTGGAAACATCCTCAAAGGCATACCCAAGTGATTGAAAATCCAGTTAAGCTGACAGTTAGGCTCAGCTATAATAGCTGGATCCAGAAACTTTCCAGCAAACACCTTCTAGATATACTTCACTCTTTCAAGTGTAGCTAGTCTTTGACTTCTAGAACCTTCTCAGTTTTGATCCCAGCAATTAATCTGAATGAGCAGTTAACAGAAACAAGCCATCTGTTCTTTGTGACTTTGACCATTGCTAACAGTTGGCAAATCATTTCATATTGAAGTCGGCACCATTTTGCTTCTCTTGTACCTTCACATGTCCATCTTCTTCATCACATCTTTCTTAGAACAGTAAGTGTGGCGTGATTAGGCTGACCTGCTCACAGGAGGCCAAGGTTACACGTTGTGTTATCTCTACAACAAACTACAATTACAGAGATGATTGTTGTTTTCATTATTAGGTTTAGAAGGAAACACATTATGGATGGAAACTTTCTCCAGAATTAATATAGTGGTTAAGAGAATAGGTACTTGAGAGACAATGGGTTGTCTACTGAACTTTCCTTATCTTATAGATTCAAATGGTATTTACTTTATAGGTGAATTGAAAAGATGAAATGAGACATTATCACTCAAATACATCTAGCATGTTAACTACTACCCACGGGACTGCTAAGTGCAGCACATATCTTGCATATAACTTCATGTATGCAGTGGCTATTTTCTTTCTTTGAGTCCCAGACATGATATCAGAATGCCTACATAAAGTGATACGGTATTTAAGATTATACTTTGGTCTTTTTAATATGAAGCTTGTTATTTCAATTTGGCTTCTTTTTTTAGAAAGGACTTGAGACTAGTTAACTACTAAGCTTAGTATTGCATAAAATTATTCATTTGAGTTCCAAAATTATTGGGCATACTTGTGAGTTGCTTGTGATTTTAGAACAAAAACTTGCTTTTGTCCATATCATCTAGCTGTTTGGACATTTAGATTGTTCTGTGGGCTTGTTACCTCACAGCAGCCATACTAGATAAAAAATTAACAAAAGTATTGTTTAATATTATTCTTGAGTTTGAGCTTCTTGTAGTGAGCATCCTTTCTCCTGTTCCTCATTATCATGGCTTTAAGTTATGGATGTTTCAGGTCAACAGGGAAAGTTACCAATGTGTTTCATCTCTTGGGAAATGGGTAGAGAATTGTGAAGTCATTTGGAAGAAAGAGGGGCTGGAAACATCAAACAAAATGTTGGCATGGCAGAGGTTTTTTTTTTTTTTTTTTTTTAAACATTCCACACCACACAGGGTTTGAGTCTTAGACTGTGGTTTTGTGTTTTGTGGTTTAGTGAAACCAAAGTGATGTGTCTAGTCATTTTAGGAAAGAAAAATCTCTGACTGACATAATGCAAGAGTCACCACAGAGAGAATATATATTTAACTGTGTTGGGGACAAGGGAAATAATTCAGAATAATGTTTGGAAAAAGATGGTAAATTTGTTTATGATGTTTATAGTTTTGAAACAATGAGTTTTCACTGCTATAGTTATCTCTGAAGACAAAAGACTGCACTGTGATGTTAGCCCATGCATATCTCAATGTGCTATGCAGATGCTTAGGAAATTACTAGGGATCAAACATTATCCCTTGGGACTGTATGAAGGACCAAAAGCTAAACCAAATGCAAACATCAAACTCCAGAACTGAGATCTAACAAATTAAGTATAATTATCATGTTTAATACTGCTAGTATTGAGATAGTTATTGCATACTACATGATTAATAAAGACTATCTCTTTTGGCTTAAAATATGAAATACTACTATTCTTTTTTCTTCTCAAAGAAATTAAAATTGGGGAGGGAGGTGAAATGACTTTCTCAAGATCACAGGCTAAAAACAGTGGAACCACCCTTTAAACCACTCTGTGTGTTCTTACCCCTTCTAAGTAACACACTCTCTTCTAGAAAAGCATCATTGTACACTGCCAGTCACTCACTACGGCTCTTCTGGTCTCTGGTTTTGCTAATCTATTCATGACTCAACCAGAAAAACTCACTCAGAGGCTGTGTTGGCCACAGTTAGGCGGAGGAAGTATTTAAGTCTTCTTGGTCCAGCTAGAAGCTGCTTCATTTTGGAAGATGGTTTGTGGTGGACGTTGTGTTGGCTGCTCTCTCTGGCCTGGTGTTCTCATTAGCCTCTTGTTTTGAGATCCAGCGCTGATGTTCCCTGATCTAATGTCTTATGCCTGACACTGTTCTAGAATTCGCTTGCAGTGCATAACTTGTCCCATCTTGATTAGGTTTGTGGGTGTAACTTGAGTTTGGTTTTCTGTTCTGATTCCAGATCCCCTTACTTCATTACTTCCGAACATGCTAGTGGATCACTTTTCATTGATGATTATATTTTAACATTTCAATAAATGGAGATTTCCCTTCCCCTGAGTAGTTGGTGGATATCAGTCTTCTACATAACTTTTACTATTTAAAAAAAATATTTTTGTCTATTGTTACATTCTGCTGCCCAAGATCTGAGCCTAGCACAGCTTCAGACTTTTAGACTTAGTTTCTCTTTTATCTCAGAAATATATTTCTATTTTAGGATATCATGATCATGATCATGATCATCATCATTGAAACATATTCCTTACTATGTAGCTCTGTCTGGACTAAACTTTTAGAAGAGGCTGGCTTTGAACTCACAGAGATCCCTCTACATCTGCCTTTGGGTGTCTTATTATGTCCCATCAAGGTTCATGTTTCAGATTGACTCCATTCACTCCAGAAAAAAGTAACCAAGTTGTAGAAATGAAATAAGCAAGCAATGTGCTACTTTATGAACTAAATTTAAAGTATGCCTGTTGGCTATTTTTATAAGTCGAATTGCTGTGTATATGAATTAAGAAAAAATATCTAAACAGAGGTGAACCATTCTCTTCTCAAATCATTGTTTTCAGTTGTTGTTTTTTATCTTAAATTTTGTAGGCAGACTTTTGAAATTGTCTTGTTTCTTTTAAAAGTGCAAGTTCAAATGTACTGGGTTGAGGTATCTCATATGTACATTCCTACACACATACACAAGTCTGAATTTTACCATAGCTTTTCATCTGACTCAATAATTCATTCACTATTCTCCAGTGGCCACCCACAATGCACATGTAATCTGTTAACTACTATTAAAGGATAAAAACATATAGTCATAAATAGATTATGTCTGGAAAGCTAAGACGCAGATAATCAAGTAATAGCTTGTATTTAGAATTTCATGAGTCTGGTAGAGAGGGTTCTCCTCAATCTCAAAGATCCATGCCCATTTATGACAAAAAGAGATGGCATCATAGAGGAGTGTCCTTTGAAAACTGGGTTAAAAAGTTGCCAATATTTCAACATCAGACATTAATTACACTTGCAGGGAAGGTAATAAACCAAGTACTAAAATGAGAAAGATCAACTCTTGGAGAAAGACAAGGATTGCTGACTGCCCAGAGGCCAGGCTTTATGTAGCATAGGAAGCAATGGAAACAAAGCTGTAGAGTGAGAGGCAGTCTAATCAGGCTAAAATCAGAATACTAGCACTGGCAGAAGACATCTCTGTATATCTAATCTGCAGATGTGGGATGAGAAGGAAGGAAGTGATGTCTACCTCATTTTTAAAAAATGAGACTGCTAACCAGTATGTCCAGGCTTAGTCATTAGAACATTTAGAGAAGGAGAGGCTGATAAAATGACAAAGAGGTTCAACTGTGAGGTCAAAACTAGCTTTCCCTCATGTATGTATGTATGTATGTATGTATGTACATATGTATGAATGTATGCATGTATGTATTATTCACTTTACATCCTGCTCACAGAACCCCTCCTCCAAGTCCCACCCCAAACACCCTCTTTTTAATCCCCCCTTTTCCTTAGATAAGAGGAGCCCCTCCCCACCATGGGTACCAACCTGCCCTGGCACATCAAGTTGCAGCAGGACCAAGGACATCCTCTTCCATTGAGGCCAGACAAGGCAGGGAAGCTAGGGGAAAGGGATCCAAAGGCTGGCAGCAGAGTCAAAGACAGCCCAGCTCCGATTGTTAGGGGACTCAAGTGATAATCAAGCTGCACATCTGCTACACATGTGTAGGGGACCTAGCTTCAGCCCAGGCATGCTCTTCGGTTGGCGGTTCAGTCTCTGGGAGCCCTGGCTAGTTTATTCTGTTGGTCTCCTTGTGGTGTCCTTGACCCCATCTGCTGCCTCAATCCTTCCTCTCATTCTTCCACAAAACTTCCCAAGCTCCACCTATTGTTTGGTTGTGGGTCTCTGCATCTGTTACCACAAGCTGCTGGATGAAGCCCCTCAGAAGACAGTTATGTTAGACTTCTATCTACAAGCAGAGCAGAAAATCATCAATAGTGTCGAGGGTTGGCTCTTTCCCATGGGCTAGGTCTCAAATTGACCAGTCATTGATTGGCCAATCCCTCGATTACTGCTCCATCTTTATCCCTGCATATCTTGTAGGCAGGACAAACTTTGGCTCAAAGGTTCTGAAGGTGGGTTGGTGTCCCTCTCCCTTCTCTGGGAGTCCCACCTGGCCACAGGAGGTGACCACTTCAGGCTTCATATGCCCTGCTGCTAGGAGTCTCAGCTAGGGTCACCTCCACAGATTCACCGGAGCCTCCCTGACCCAGGTCTCCAGCTTGTCGCAGAGATGACCCCCTTCTGATTTGTGCTCTCTCTTGCAGCCCTCTTCCCACCCCTGGTCTCCCCACATCTGATTCCCATCCCTGTTTCCCTCCCTACCCCTCTTCCACTCAGTTCCTTCCCTCCCTCCATTTCCAATGTCTATTTTATTTTCCCTTCTAAGTGAGCTTCAAGCATCCTCTCTTGGGCCTTCCTTGTTACTTAGCTTCTTTGGGTCTGTGAATTGTAGCGTGGTTGTCCTGTACTTTATGACTAATATCTACTTATAAGTGAGTACATACCATGTGTGTCTTTCTGCATCTGGTTACCTTACTCAGGATGATATATTCAAGTTTCATCCATTTGCCTGAAAATGTCATGATGTCCTCATTTTTTATAGCTGGGTAGTATTCCATTGTGTAAGTGTACCACATTTTTTTTTTATCCATTCTTCGGCTGAGGGACATCTAGGTTGTTTCCAATTTCTGGCTGTGACTAAAGCTTCTATGATCATAACCGAGCAAATGAAATTGTGGTATGGCGGAGCACCTTTTGAGTATATGCCCACAAGTGCTATAGTTGGGTCTTATGGTAGAACCGTTCCCGTTTTGTGATAAACTGCCAGATTGATTTCCAAAGTGGTTGTAGAAGGCAAACTAGCTTTTAATCTGATCTTGCTCATTTGAATCTATTGACACTTAGCAAATCATCTAAGTTTCAGTTTCCTCATCTATAAAACCAGAGTGGGATCGTTCTGAAGACTGGAAACCATTGAAATCATTTGACAAAAGCCTTGGCTCTAAACGTGATGGCTTTTGCGTTGCTAGTCTGCATGCTTTCTTGACTGCCTATGTACCAACTCTTAGAATTTTACATGAATAGATTCCCCTTGCTGCTTCTAAGAGAATCCCATGTATTTATTCTTATCAATGATGTCTCCAGCATCATTACTCACAAGCTTCTGAGAGCCTCATCCCTGACTGGTTCCCAACAACATCCTTCCAAATGGCAGGTCTGTCTTTTCCTAAGTGTGCCCATCATGGATTCCAGTTCTTCTTCTCCTCAGTTTCTCTAGTTACTGGAACCATGTGAACCTCTAAATTTCTTTATATGTCTCAATTTTCCTTCAGATGCCAAGACTTACTATTCTTTCTTTATCAAATATCTTCTGCTATCCTAACTAACATTATTGATTCTCAAACTTAAATTTCTCTGACTTAAAAATGTGAGACATGATGAGCAAGAATACAATACCAAACATGGTTATACTTCAGGAATAAATGTTGTTAATATGTCAGATAGGAATTAGTAAAAAAAAAAAAAATACTTCGGTACAGATTAATCTCATTTAAAAATCCAGCCAACAGCTGGGCATGGTGGAGCACACTTTTAGTCCCAGCACTTGGGGAAGCAGAGGCAGGCAGATCTTTTTGAGTTTGAGACCAGTCTAAGTTAAAAAGTGAGTCCAGGACAGCCAAGGCTACACAAGAAAACTCTGTCTCAGAAAAAAAAAAATACCCAGCTAACAAGATTTTTTAAATTACCAGAAATAATCATATTCCATTATAAAGCTAATTTGTTTGACACTATAACATATACTCATATTGAAAGCAAATTTCTATAATAATTCTTGTTAAGATGATTTTCATATTACCTATAACTATAAGGCAAGGGTGAATGTTTATCTCACCATTTATTCATACTGAAAAAATAAACCTGGCACATGCCAGATAAGAAAGCTATAGGGTAAATTTACAATAGTTTATAAAATGATTTGTTTCAAATTCAACCTATTGATAATTTAATAAGGTTTATTCTTAATGTGTCCACATCCTCTACCAGCGACATTTTGTTCTTTGTTTCTTCCAGCACCTCCAGTCTTCATACAAGAACCTTCTGATGTGTCCATGGAAATTGGCTCCAATGTGACATTACCTTGCTATGTTCAGGCTTACCCAGAACCAAAGATCAAATGGCGAAGACTGGACAACATGCCCATTTTCTCAAGACCCTTTTCTGTTAGTTCCATCAGCCAGCTGAGAACAGGCGCTCTCTTTATTTCAAGTAAGTTAAAGGGTCTCTCTCTCTCTCTCTCTCTCTCTCTCTCTCTCTCTCTCTCTCTCTCTCTCTCT
>OU015747.1:104664730-104686231 GCA_907169655.1 Acomys percivali | reverse complement strand
TCTCTCTCTCTCTCTCTCTCTCTCTCTCTCTCTCTCTCTCTCTCTCTTTCCCTCTCTCTCTCTCCTTCTCTGTGTGTGTGTGTTTATGCATTCGTGTGTATACATACATACATACATATACATATATATTTGTATTTTGGGTGTTTTGTTTTGTTTTGTTTGCGAGACAGGGTTTCTCTGTGTAGCCCTGACTGTCCTGGACTCACTTTGTAGACCAGGCTGGCCTTGAACTCACAGTGATCTGCCTGCCTCTGCCTCCTGAGTGCTGGGATTAAAGGCGTGCGCCACCACGCCCAGCATATATTTGTACATATGTATTTTTGTGGGTTTTTTTCCTTGCTTTGCTTTTTGATTTTCTTGTTTTGAAACAAAGACTCAGAAATACTTTGAACCCTCGGTCTTGTCTCAGCCTCCTTTGGGCCACATTGCCAGGCTGTATTATATACAAATATGTATATTCATATTTTGCTAGTAGATTAAACTGGACATGCTTGACTATAATGTTCATAAAATAAAAGTTATTCCCTTATTTTAAAAACTTATCTTGGTTTTCTTATTGCTCACAAGCCAAGAGCAATACATTAAAGGCTTTAGCTCCGGACTCCTGACAATGCTGTCCAATTTGTAACTAATCCTCCCTGCTTCCCAGTGCTCTTGTTGACTGCACAGCTCCTTTGATGCTCTTCACGATCTTGAAAAGCAATACTATGTGTTTGTTCTACCTCCACACTAAAAATTTTATCAATAGCCAACACACAGTAAATAGAAGAATGAGAAAAGCAATTTGCATTAAATATATGTTTTTGTGTGTGACTGTGCTTGGTCTCTATGCTAATCAATCAATGGGTCATTCCTGTGTGTGCTTCCACAGCTCGTTGCATGAACCTCATAGAGCGTTTGTAACCTTGCTGCGTTCTCTGTCTCCTTCCCTAGAAGGGAATGACCAGAAGGAGCTGATGTGATTTCTGTCGGATCGCAGCACTGTGGCTGGTGCATTGTCAAGGTTTCACAATGCTCCTGAATGAGTAAATGAGTTCTTCTTTCTAGATTTATGGGCAAGTGACAAAGGAACATATATCTGTGAAGCCGAAAACCAGTTTGGAAAAATACAGACACAGACGACAGTGACAGTGACAGGACTCGGTAAGAGTAGTTAACTTTCTAGAGGCAATGTTCTTTACAAACTTCAGACCTCTTTGATGACGACATCCTTCACATGTGATAATTTTTATTTGATTTACAACCAGGTAGAGGTTTGTATCCCTAAGCCATATGTCATACAATGTTGCAACTATATTTAAGTTAGAGAGCCTGCTTCAGGCTCCTCATCTTCTGTTTGATTATTGTTTGGCTTAAGCCTAAATGTGAACAGACACAGACACACACACACACACACACACACACACACACACACACACACACACATACACACAGAGACAAGTGGTGTTTCTTATGTTTATCAGTTCACTCCATATCGGATTATGTTCATAGAAGTTATGAAGCAAAAATAGAATACAACTTATTTCCAAGTGATAGAATATTTGATTCAGTATAATTTATTGAGTAGTCGTGTCTGACTAATGAAACTATTAATTTGTTCTTGTATTGAATTCATATTTCTACATTTATTCCTTGGAATTGTTTTTTCCCTAGTACTATATCGTTCAAATTTTTATAGCATTAAATATGATGTTAAGTATTTCACTGCATGTGTGTAGAATTAATACCAGTGTATAGAATTATTGGTATGTCTTCATTTGTCTGTCTATACCTACATTTTTGGGTCTCTTAGGGATGTTGTGCTAATTTGTGGTATTGTTCTGTTAATTTCCAGGAAAGAATAGGTTGACCATGCCTCTCTACTATTCCAGTTCAGGAAATTAACTTTGTCTACTTTGCTTGTGCTATTTCAACAGGTTCCTATGAATCCTGCTGTAGCTAGTCTATTCTGTTTCTAGCTATTTCCCATAGGGATGGTTCTAATAACTCCATGTCTCCACTCGCAAGCACTCCCACCCACTCTCCATTCTAATGCATACGTTGCTGTGAGCATCAGGCCTTGACCCTGCTGGCCCTGTGTGTGTAGGCTTTGCTCTTTACTCCTGATATTTCTACAGGGCCACCTATTCTCCTTCTATTCGGATCCATTCCTTCCATGTCAAGGTCATTTCCATTTCACTTTAAAGTTCTGTTCCTGGAAACTCCAGTTTTATACACCATAATTTGTAGTCGACTTGCTTGTAATAACTCCCTGCCATGCGCCCATTTTGATGAGGCGGAGTGCTCTTTCTCTGATGCAGTTGCCCCACTTATTGGAACCAGCCCTTCTGTGGCCAGCATTATTGAAGGACAGCCGCTCACTCTGCCTTGCACTCTGTTGGCCGGAAACCCCATCCCAGAGCGGCGGTGGATGAAGAACTCAGCCATGGTAAAGGGTTTTTAATACATGCCTTTCTGCTTATTTTCTCCTAAGAATTAATGCAGCATATTACCCATAATGAAAGCCTGCTTTCATAAACATTATATACATGTTTTGTAAGCTTATCAGAGATTTTCTTGAAAATTGCGTGCCATGAGTGTATGCATGCATACATGCATGCAAGTGTGTAGGTGTCAAGAATCCAAAAGAGACTGCCGGATACCCTGGAGGGGGACTTACAAGCAGTTTTAAGCCACTGATGTGGGTCCTCAGAACCAAGCTCAGCTTCTTCTGCAAGAGCAATGCTCTTGACTGCTCATCCATCTCTCTAGCTCCAAGGGCTTTCTCTGTTTGCTATTATGTTTATGCCATTTATATTATTTGGAGATTGAATTTTAAAGAAATAATTGGTAGTATAAATTTTTATAATTTCACATTAAATTTAATGTTACTAATAAATGGCCTTCAGGATATGTGAAAATTTAAACTAGTAATGTTTTCATAGTATTTAAATTTTTTATACCATTCTATGTAGGACATTATGAAATATTAGTATTCCTCTAGAATCTTCCATTTTATATAGTACTCTTTTTATGGTGAGCTTTAGATTTCTTGTGTGATGGATTTTTGGGAAGGTAGATCCATAGCATGTTCTGAATAATAGTATATAACTTTTAATTAGAAAAGAATGCAGACGACATTTCAGTTCTATGAAAATTTTCCATAAATGTGTGCTCTATTGAAACAGAGCTCCGTCTAGCTCAGACCACTTCTCCTGTTTTCCAGAGTATATGGCCTGACTGTCTTCTAAAGTATTCATTAGACGTGAATCAACTCCATATGAGTAACTGCAAGCTTACTTATTTTTGCATTATAAACTCAAGGAAAATCAGAATGCCTCATAGACAAATAAACACCCTTAGTTATGATGCTAGCTGGAAAAACGTAAATGTAAAGCGATACAGGCTTAAAAATAATCACTTTTATGCTAAAATATCGCCAGCCATCTCTGACGATTTCTGGACCACACTGTGTCCACTGCTTTTTGAATCATCAGCTGACAGAGTTGGGTGCCAAGGTGAAGCCACACTTCCTTGGCAAAAATAAGTACCGACTTACCTCAACAGAAACATCAAAGAGCTTGCTGGTGGTGATGAAACCTTCTTGGAAAGAACAATCTCAGCCAAAAGAAAAGAACTACTAGTCAAATTTGGGTTCTGAGCAACAGAACTTATAGAAACACAAAATCAGTGGCACCCTTTATCATTCTCTTTTCTGGGGTGTGCACAGCTCTCTGATAGCAAGTGGTAGGAATAATTCTGGAAAGATATGAATATTGAATGTGATTGATAAGTTCTTAGGAACATTTCATGTTGACTGTTTTTTAACCTAAAGGCTGCTAAAGTTCCAGTTTGCTTTATAATAAATCTAATAATGGGATTGATAAAAAACAGACAGATCTGATTTAGAAACATATCTGATTTATCAGATTAAAAATAAATGACCTTTTTAAAACTTCCATTCAAAAGCTGGTACAGAATCCTTATATAACTGTGCGCAGCGACGGGAGCCTCCATATTGAAAGAGTTCGAATTCAGGATGGAGGAGAATATACTTGTGTGGCCAGTAATGTTGCTGGAACCAATAACAGAACAACGTCTGTGGCCGTGCATGGTAAGAGAGACTCGGTGTAATTGCTTCCAAACCTTGCTCAAAACAAGGTTCATAGGTTTTAATCAAATAACTCTGTCCATCTAATTACAATAAGGAGAGCTTTCTCCCAATTGTTATTTTGTATTTCTTGAACAATCTCTACATTGTTAGCAGTGTTTCCAGATTTCCCTTCCCTATGTATACAAAAAGACAGTCTGGGGAGTCACCAGCCAAGTCTGGCCAAGGGCTTTGTAAGTGGTTTCTTAATTGATAAAAGTGAACTCAGCTCTCAAAGAGTCATGTTTAAAAATACATTTTAATTTCAGGCAAGCTGAACTTAGTGTACCATCCAAATTGCCTTAAATTGCCTTTTTTTTTTTTTTTTTTTTTTGATTGTGGAACAAACATGCCCTTACTAATGACCCCTCTGTGCTGGAGTTAAATATGACCTAAGTTTTTCTAAAGGTCATCTCATGGGTCATGTGCTCCAAACAATCTTCTTTTGCATGTTAAATAATTTAAAGGTCACGAATAAGAAAATCCAGAGGCAATCTTTTTCTGCCACTTGTAAGACTTACCAGAATTTTTTATTTTTAAATCTCAATAATAATGGACAGCTTTGTGGTTTATGCAATTCTCGTACCATTTTATATTCATCTTTAAGAGCTTGCTGCATTGGTTTTTTAAATGTAATATTAGAAATGGGTTTATATTCAACAAATGGATGTCTTAGGATGAAAGGAGCACAGAATACTTGGTTTTATCTGTAGACTCAATCTTTATTTAGAACTTGAAGTGGGGACTCTACCAGCTTACACTTTTTGTTTTGTCTGTTGAAAAGCCCAGTGGCCACAAACCATCCCCTTCTGTGTGCCAGCTCTACCATCTCCTCCAGCTTTATTCCAACAGCCACCAACATCACATGACATGTTCTTGAGAGGTTTCAATGAAATACCCCCAAATAAGTTTAGTTAGAGCTTCAAATAATAAAGGCATGTCACGTTGCATGTTATCATGTGACTGTTTTTAAAGAACAGAGCACAGGTTTCCTGGAGGGCACAGTGGACCGGCTTAAGAATGCAGCCGTGGAACCCCCTCATCCAGTCTCCCCTTTTCTCCTAGTGATTGTCCAGGCAGTTGTGTTGAGAAGGGTGCTGGGGCCAGATTTCCACAGGGAGGAGTGATAGGATTAGTCTTGTGTTTGCTGTATCAGAGACGTGAGATGGCAGACAATCCAAAGACCTGATTTACACTTTACCCGAGACACAAGAAATGGTAATGACTAAAGTGTAAGACATCATTTCACAGCCTTTTTGGTCCATTTCAGTCCCAAACAATCAACTGATTCAGTCGATAGCATTAAAGAATCTGCCTGATGATCAGGTGTCAGCTAAACCCGATACAGCACAAAGCATGGCAGTTTTGTACCTGCTTCATGTCAACGAGGGGCTCATTCTTCATCATATCCACCTTCAGGAATACGTATGAAAGATGCTTGACTAATTCTAAAATGGAAGAGATGCAAAAAAAAAAAAAAAAGAAAAAAAGAAAAGATAAAAGAAAAGAAAAAAGAAACCGGAATGAATTCAAATACAAATGCAGATGAAAAGAACAACATTTAATTACCACATTGATTTATGTAGGCTCACGATCTGCAGGAAAACTGCTTCTCTATAACCAGATGTCATCAAGCTTCAAAACTGACCTAAATTTGCAGCGTTTCTTCACTACTGTCTAACTTAATATGGCTTTAAAAACATGAGATCCCCTTATGTTGCCGCAAATTGACAGCATATTTGAGAGTCGGGTACACTGTCATGATCCTGGAAATTCAATTTCTTGCTGTCATGAGTAGCTCGATGTTCTTGCTTAGAGCTGAAAATTTGCTGCCAAGTCTTTAAGACAAAATTAGCTAAGGACTAATGTCAGCCATAGGAAAGTATGAGTGCATGGTATACGTCATTTCAGCCTTCCAAGGAGTTTTTACACTGGGGGCGGCAGGAGGGTGGTCTATGGTATCTTCTGCTTTTAACAAATTTCTATTCCAGGGTAGTATGACAATTCTGGAAAATTCTGACTTTAAGAAAGAAATGTGGTAAGCAATTACGCTCCAGGGGAGAAGTCTAGTCTCATCTTCCCACAGGATGCAATAGAAAGATCTGAAAATACCAGACTTTAATTGTGTTGCTTTTGCTAGAAAACATTTGTGTATGGAAGCCTTCAACAGATCTGTTATTTTGAGAGTCCTATGCATTGGTCATTTTGGTATGTGTTGGTTCTAAGAGTAAAGGGAACCAAGCTTACATTTTCCTTTTCCTTTCATGGCTACTCATATGCTGCTAAGTTTTCTCTGGCTTCCTAAAGGCAAAGGTATGCTATTCTTTTTTCTTCTTCTCCCTTTTTTCTTAATTTATTCACTTTACATCCTCATCATAGCCCTTCTCTCATCTCCTCCCATCCCCATGCTCCCTCCCTCTCTTCCTCTATGTCCTTCCCTAGTCCTCAGAGAAAGTGAACCCTCCTACCCTACCAACTAACACCAGCCTATTCGAGTCCTATCAAGACTGCCTATATCCTCTTCCTCTGTGGGCTAGCATGGCCGCCCCTCCAGGGGGAAAGTGATCAAAGAACAGGCAACTAAGTCCATGCAGAGACAACCCCTGCTACTCATACTAGGGGACCCACATGGAGACTGAGTTTCCTATTGACTACATCTGAGCAGTGGGCCTAGATCCTCTCCAGGCATGGTCCTTGTTTGGTGCATCAGTCTCTGCAGGCCTCCTGGGCCCAGATTTGTTGGCTCTGTAAGTCTTGGGCAGCTTCTGTCCCTGCCACGCCCCTCTATCCCCCCTACTCTTCCATAAGACTCCCTACGCTCTGCCCAGAGTTTGGCTGTGAGTTTCAGCATCAGCTTACATTTCCTGCTGGGTGGAGTCTTTCAGAGGACATTGATGGTAGACCCTGTCCTGTTCCCTCTCTTCAACTGCTTCCAGTGTCTATTCTATTTGCCCCTCTGAATGGTCCTCCTTGTTACTTAGGTTCTTTAGGTCTGTGGATTATAGCATGATTATCCTGTATTATATGGATCATATCTGCTTATAAGTGAGTATATACCGTGTATGTCCTGGGTCTGAGTTACCTCACTCAGGATGATCTATTCCAGATCCACCCATTAAGTTATGCTACTCTTAATGGAAACATATTGCCTTGTCCTCTCTTTTATCATTTTGAATGTAAATTCCCAAGCTCTGTCTAGTTTTACTAAATTCCTCTTAAGAAACTGTCCTTTTTATCAGTTAAATTTAGTAAAGCACTGAGTGGCTCTGGTAGACGTCAGTGTGTTTAATAAGAGGTGGTTAAATGGCTCATTTATTTGGGGGTAGGCTTGTATCAGCTCATTGGAACTCAATGAGTAGTGGACAGTAAGAAAGACACATGTTCCAAAGATATGTGTATAATGCTTAGACTATAATCTATTTTTAATTTTCAGGAAATAGTTGATTTTCTTCAGTCCTTTTATGTTTTCGTTAGGGAGGTCACCATATTAGACATCACCTGAAACTTAGTTTTAAGGTTTTTATACGATCTAACCAGATTGTATTCATTGTAAATTTTCACCATGTATCCCCTTAGTAAGATTATGTTAAATTACCTCTTTTCATAAACATTAGGGATATAATGAAAATGTTCAATTTTAAGCATATGATACTAAATGGAAGAACAACCTTACTTTCATCTCCAGTTCTGCCAACCATTCAGCACGGACAGCAGATACTCAGCACAATTGAAGGCATTCCAGTAACTTTACCATGCAAAGCAAGCGGGATTCCCAAGCCATCTATCACCTGGTCAAAGGTAAGTTACAGATCTAGTGGCATTCCCTGAAACGCAGTGCCTGGGAGGACTTACACAGTTGTCTCCGAAGGCTTTGGCAGGACAGTGAGCGAGCGAGACACAAGAGGGAGGGCAGGGAGCTAAATCAAGCATTCCCTGACATGGCTGCCTCTGTGGCTGGATACCCTCCAAGGTGCCACAAAGATGTATCTCAGAAGAATCTCTTTGATTGGCAGGAAGTAGGATGTTGGTCTAGGACATGTGCCTCCCAGAAGTAATAGCACCTCTGCATACTTGGTTGCCCTTCCTGTTGAAAGTGCAGCCTGGGAGAAACATGGCCAATGGCATTGTATGGGGCTGCTGTGGAACCAAGAGGACCAAGGGGAAGTGACAAGGAGGGCTCTGCCTCAGATGTGACATCTTCAGAATGGTTCTTGGCACACAGCCTTTCCTATAGTAGTGTTTGTGGTCATGCTGCTGTGTGCTTCGAGCATCTAGTAGGGAACTGCATCAAAGACATTTTAAGGTCTCTCCCACATGCGATTGCTTCAAGGATTCCATGTAAGACCAAAGAGAATAAGATACCTACACAAATGTGTTACTGCCTTTTACACTCCTGTCATGTGGTCAAACTTTCACTAGTATTCTTGCATTGATGAAATCCTCATTTCAAAGAAAGTCCATTCCTTCTTTAAGTGGCCACAAAGGTGGCATATTTTTAACAGGTTAACAGATAAAATGTACTATAAAATCATGACAGAAAAACAGAATGCACTACTTATATAACGAGAACATCCAGATGGTTTGTCAGTCCATCTGATTTTGTCATCAAAAAAAAAAAAAAAATCTATGAAACATGGAAAAATTGATGCTAACATCTATATACAATTTTTATGGTCTTGACACAATATAATAGTGAAGATAAGCCTGAAAGTGCATAGAACCTGGCACCTTGCAGAAATATGCCACTTTAAAGAAAATGCAGGCATGATGAGAGCTTCCTGAGTGGCCGTTATGCTAGGGCCAAACACAGAAGATAAGATTTGGCCTCAAGGGATCTCTAAGCCAGCTCACTTCTTGACTAACTTAGTGACCCG
This sequence comes from Acomys percivali, assembly GCA_907169655.1. Classification (NCBI taxonomy): domain Eukaryota; kingdom Metazoa; phylum Chordata; class Mammalia; order Rodentia; family Muridae; genus Acomys; species Acomys percivali. Next base: position 104,677,228 of record OU015747.1, on the reverse strand, counting down.
GGACAAATTTCTTTACCCTGTCTCTGTGCTATAGGATTCTGAAGTGGACACTGGAGGGTCCAGCAGTTTCTATTGATAAGACTGTGTGAGTGTTAAAACACTTATATAGGATATAAGATCACCTTGCTGTCTTGCACAACGGCGGCTGTGGTGGTACCATTCACCTCTGCTATGGTTATACTTTCCTTGTTCGTCCTTTAGGCAGCTGTATGGTAGAGGAGCCATGGCTTGGGATGGAGGACTGTGCTTGTAGTGCTCTTGTTTACCTAATTTCTCTTATATACAACTTTGCTCCAATTAGCATTTTTCAAATCTAGTTTTTCAGCCATTGGAGGTCTTTTTCTCTCTTCTTCTTGCAGATATAAGGCTACTGCTTCAATGTCGTTAAAAAAAATATACAAAAAATATTTTGTTTTGTTGTTTACAGAAAGGAGAACTGATTTCAACCAGCAGTGCCAAGTTTTCTGCAGGGGCTGACGGCAGTCTGTATGTGGTGTCACCAGGAAGCGAGGAGAGCGGGGAGTACATCTGCACAGCCACCAATGCTGCTGGCTATGCCAAGAGGAAAGTGCAGCTAACTGTCTATGGTGAGAGCCACCCAAGGGAGGTCTTTCTTTGAAATAGCCATGAAGACCAAATCTCATAATTTCCCCACGTTAAGGTACCCAAAGGTGGTAAAATCAAAGTGAAGCTCTCCCTGAAGTTGGCACTGTATAAACAAAAAAACATTTTTATTTTCACTGCCAACCAAAACCACCTCCACTTAGATTCTGATTTTCAGGGAAGTAGTTGTATAATCCTTTGGGAAACTTCTATCCTGTTTTCCCAAGAAGTATGCTTACCCCCATTCAACATTTTGTAGGGACAGCAGTTAGTTAAAATTCCTTGTCAAGCTAAGCCTCGGGGTGGGGGTGGGGTGTCTTAGATGGCAGCCTCTTGCTCCAGATTATTGCTCCACTGGGTAGATCTGAGGCCATCTCAGCTGACCTCTCCATCCTGTGCTGAAAGCAATTACTAAGGAGGGAAGATCAATCCTCCCTTCCTTTTAGCTCTCTCTATAAATGTATTAATAGGAGGTTTTAGATACACCCAAAATCTTGGGAATCCACATCTTGTTGTAAAGCATGTAAGAGCGTTAGAAGTCTACGTTTTAATGTAAATGAAACTACTTTGTTTTCAATGCATTATTTTCCCTTCCACATCCTGTGTTTATTTTAGTAAGACCCAGAGTATTTGGGGACCAAAGAGGACTGTCCCAAGATAAGCCTGTGGAGATCTCTGTCCTGGCTGGGGATGAGGTGACACTTCCCTGTGAAGCTAAGAGCTTGCCCCCTCCCATCATTACCTGGGCCAAAGATAGCCAACTCATCTCTCCATTTTCTCCAAGGTAGGAGAGCTGGGTTGAACAGCAACACAGGGAGATGTAACCTGCTGGGACGGTACCTCTTATTGCTTGCAAATGTACCAAAATATAACCTACATTTGAGCTCATTTTCATGCACGTCTGAGTTATGTTCAGCTTGCCCATCACTTCCTGAGGCTGTAAATGCTCTGCCACAGTTCCCACTGGTGCATTTTTACTAGGTAGCTTGTGAAATGGAACTGATTTGTGTGTGAGTTTCTCTCAGCCCCCTGTGTGCAGCACGTAGAATTTTGTTGCTCCCAGGAGGCCCTAAAACACTGTAAGCGCTGTCTTGTGTAGGACTTGATGTTCATTAGTTGGTTTTGTAAATCGTTTTGATTAAACCCATCCCATCCATAAATTAAGGCCCCCTGAGATGATGTAATTTAAAAGCTAAGTGACACAGCAAGGAGGATGCCACGGCTTTAGGACACAATTGTTGTCATTCAGATATAACTTTAGACTTATCTCTGTTGCCTAAAGTTTACCTAAATGGCATTTTCCCCCAGGAGACATCTTCAGATTTCCTGTCTTTTTTATACAATGGGACAATACTTCCCTGAGAAAGTTCTATAAGATAACAGGTTGGGGAGATGGCTCAGTGGTGATGAGCACTTGCTACCTCTTGCAGGGGACCCAGGCTTAATTTCCAGAACCCACATGGCAGCTTGCAAACATAGGTACCTCTAATTTCAGAGGATCTGCCGCAAGTGTCTGACCTCTGTAGGTGCTACATACACATGGTGCACATACACACATTCAAACACTCACACACATAAAATAAAAATAAAATAAAATAAAAATAATTATAGCTGCTAGCTATCATTTGTTAGGCTTGTTTGTATATAACTGTAAAGCTATGCATTTATATAAGCGTACTTTTTTATGATGATAAAAATAACAAGAACAACGTTACATAATTTTACTCACTGAAAGAATCTTACTGAAAATTATAAAGTAAAATATAGAGTGTTTCTTTTTAAGGCAATTCCATTGCACCCTTTCCCAGTCAGGATTTCTTTCTTTCCCTGTGAAACTTTTCATTTTCGAATAGCCCTAAAAACTGTTTTTATGGTTTCAATTTTGTTTTCCTTTTTGTTGTTGTTGTTGTTTTTAATTTGCTCTTCTGAAATACATAATTACTATTTTACCCCTTGCGTTATTGGGTTATGTGCATTCACTTTTCTACACATTGTCAGCATATCCATTTTCACAAGTCTCCATGCGATCTACCTTTCATTTAACCATTACCCTCTCTGTAGATGCTGTGGCTTGCTTATTATTTCTTTCGGATTATTTCCTTTAATAAAAAAAAACATTTTAAATATGTCTGCTTGCATGTGCATGCACAAGCATTTTGGAGCCTGAAACATAGAACTACACTTTCTTCTCAGAGCAAATGCCTCCCTCCAGTCTTGTAGGCACTGCCTGTTGCTCTCCTGGGGGAAGGTTATTATGTCTTTGCCACTAACAGGAAGCAGCTGACCAGGCTGTACTTTGTAAGGAATGCGCAGCTTTGACTGGTTTAAACCTTTCTGCTACTCAGTGGGTGTGATTTGCGATCTCCAAGCACTTTTAATTTTTATGGGACTGAGTTCACATGAGCATTGGATATATGTGTGCATGCTTGCTGGCCATTCATGCTGTCTGTGCCTCTTTAAAGGGGCGTCACAGTTTTATGGTGACTAGTTTTTTTCTTACTGTATGTGGGCATTTGATACTTGTTTTTGATAGTTTTTGTCTGTCGCATGTGTTGAATTGCTTCTCGCAGTCAGTTATTTAAGTTTTAAGTTTATTTTAGAATGGTGTGTTTGTTTGAGCATACGTTTTCAATAGTTCAAAGAATTAACCTATTCTTGTAGCTTTATATTTCTTGCATCTTTTTGAGATTATATTCAAAATTTTAAGTGTTTATACCCTTTTTAAAGTTTCATTTTTCATATTTTAAAACTCCACTCCATCTGAAGTTTTATAATGTGTAGGATGTTAAATAATACTGTAATTTAGCTTATTTTTCTCAACTTGGAAAGTCAATTACCCAAGATCATTTTGAATAATCAATCCTTACTTTACGGTACACATTTGTTTGTTTCCTGGGCTTGAATTCAGGACTTTATACATACATAAACGCTCTACCACTCAACTTCATTCCTGGACCTTGTCTGTATGTTTCTCTATATCCTAACATGTGTTCCCATGTATGCATATGTCATTTTGGAGGTGTCTTTTCTTAAATATAGTGTGATTTAGCTCTGTAAGAAACCTTGATACAAGGTAGGTCTATGTGGCTCTGACAGTTCCCCAAAAGGACTTGACTATGACTTTAGTAATATGTAAAAACACCCTATGACTTTAATGATATGTTAAAACACACAATACATATTATTCAATGAGGCATACATTAAAGATATATTTGAAAATGTGTGCTTGTGTTTGCCTTTACTGAAACATACTAAATTATTTGTGAAGCATTTCAAAAAATAAAAATAAAAGATGTTTCATTCATGAAGTCATTGATACATTGCTTAATGCCTCTGTAAAAAACCCTTATGCCCACACTCCTGTAAGTAAGGATAGTTAAATTTGCTGAGTCACACAAAAAATATCATGATGGTAGAAGGGTCACTCGTTGAGAAAATCAGTGAAAGTGGGAGGGAGTATGATAGTGAGGATAAATAAAACCAATATATGAACATATAATTAAATCTATTCGCGTGTTTAGAAACATATGCTAATTACAGCTGAAAAAGAAGGAAAATATTCAAAATAAGTTGTAAATTCTACAATACACATTTGCTCTGAGTAGCTGAAACCTACGGAAGCACAGAAACATACAGTCGTTTGATAATTTAAGACAACTATGTTAGGTTATAGGTATAAGAAAACTGATTTTCTGTTTATAATCATAAAAGTAACAAATCATAACAGAAAACAAAAAAAAATGATTGTGAAAATTCCCTTTCCATGCTTCATCGATATGCGTTGCAGAGGGAAGGGCTGTTTCAAAAGTTGCTTGCAACCCAGTAATTTCATGCTGAGTGCAGCTGTACAGGGGGCGATTGCATTCTCATGCTCCGTGATCTGATGTGTGGGTTTTCCTTTTAGACACACGTTCCTCCCTTCTGGCTCAATGAAGATCACAGAGACTCGAGTTTCAGACAGCGGGATGTATCTCTGTGTTGCCACAAATATTGCTGGGAATGTGACTCAGTCTGTTAAATTAAGCATCCATGGTGAGTGTTGAAAGGATGGCCAGTGGTAGCTCTGTCCACAGGCCCATAGTGAAGTGTATGTGACAGTGAGCCTTCCATTGTATTTAGACTAAAGATTTCTGAGTTATTAGTCTGTTGTTTTCTTTCACTTATTCTGAAAGTTTTGTTAGCCATCTCCAAATAACTGCCCCCTTTTCCATTTTCAAGTGAGTTGGATTTTTTGGATCGCATTTATTCTAGCTGTCCAGTCATTTATTTTAATGAGTTGCCATATAGTGAAGGAAATGTGTTTAAAATGTTGAGAGCTAGCTGTACTCTCACAGAAGAATATAATACTTTTTTAATAGTCATATTTGACATATAAGGACCTCAGTAACCAAGAAAATGTTTCTTTCTATCATTATTTGATACTTCACATTTTTCTAATGAAGTGTTATATCCCTTTAATTTACAACCGTCCACCAATTATCGTCTCTTCAGTGCACTATCTCTCCATGACAGGTACTGTGTAGATACAAAATTTCTGAATATCAGAGGAAGTTGTCTGAGAGGGCATTAAACTGCCTTCATCTCTAGACCAGCCATGACAATGCGTGCCACTGACTAGAGTTTTGACATCATTTACCAACTCTTAGGCATTAGGCATTTTACTTACCCTCTCTTATCTTTAGTATTCTTTCTTTCTTTTCTTTTCTTGTTTTACAAAATGATGGTAATAATTTTTTTCAAACTTAGACGGGTTTGTGACTGACAAAGTTAAAGAGAACAGAGTAGAGAATGGGGCTTTTTAGAGAGCTATATTGCATGAATTCTAATCAGACCCTAGTGGTTCAACTTGACTCCACAGTACATAGTGCAAAGGTCTTTTTAAATTTTCTAAAGGAAGACACATCTTGTGATACAATACACCCTTTTGTGTGACTTCTTGATAGGGAGTTTTCATTCAGAGTGCTATATACACATATATATATGGATTTAAACATATTTGATGGTTAATGCTAAGTTGTGATTTCCAGTTCCTCCAAAAATACAGCATGGAATAAGACACATAAAGGTACAAGTTCGCCAGAGAGTGGACATCCCATGCAGTGCCCACGGGTCTCCACCTCCTGTGATCACCTGGTTTAAAAGTGGAAGGCCCATGCTTGTTGATGGAGTGCAGCATCCCAGCAATCCAGATGGGACTCTGAGCATCGAGCAGGCTGTGGTCTCAGATGCTGGCGTATATACCTGTGTTGCCACAAACATAGCCGGCAGTGATGAAGCAGAGGTCGTACTGCATGTCCAAGGTGGGTTTTGACATAAGAAACATATCTGGTAGGATGAGAAAGACCCCTGGGCTCTACACAGGATGTGACATCATGGATCTCTTTAGGGAGATTTCTACATAGAACTTTAGCTTGGAAGGGAGCATTATCCAGAAGCAAACAAATGATTATTGTTGCTAACCTTGGATGGCACCTTTGTGTTTACTTTTGAAACTAAAGTCACTAGTGTGTATGATGAAGTGGTCCTAGGTGACGGCCTACCCAGTATTTCTTGTTTGGACTAAATTGCAGCTGGAGCTAGTTGGAGTAGCATTTCACCTCATGCCTCAGCTCAACTGATCCCTGAGAGGTCAGGGTTCACTGCTCTCCTATTGTTGTTGGCTTGATTTTGAAGTTTGTTACTAAGGTTGGGCCAAGTGTCTGTCATGTTCCAGGCAACGGTGATGAAGTAGTGACAAAGAGCTCCTGCTTTCTTGATTTGTTCTAGTGCAAATATACATAAAACAAGGAAAGAACGAAATAAGGTTCATAGAGAAGGAAAAAGTAGAGTGGGTAAATTAAAATAAGATTACTGCTCTGAGAACTGGGCTGGATAGCCATGGAGGGACGCTCTAATTCTCTAAAGAAATAGGATTTAGGATGAGAGCTTACTGGATGGCAAGAACTCGTTACTGGTCCTTTTCTGCCTCAGTCGGCCAGAGGGAATACCAATACAAAGGCAAGAAGTAAAGATAAGCAGGTGTAGTAATCAGCGCAACACTTAGCAGTTAATAATCAGGACATCACAATTCCTGAGGAATGAAGGTCCGGAATGCTGGCAGGGAGCTTATCTAGCTCGTTTATCTACTAAACAAACCTTTCTAAGCTCCTTAGTTTAGAAGTAAAGGAGAAAGAGTGGTATTTCTAATATTCTTGGTAATCCCAGAGGTACATAGTCACAGACTCTACACAGAGGTTGTGCAGAATATTAATCCAAAAGGGACTGTGTTTCATGATATTATACCTACAAGAAACCTATTAAAATGAGTAAAAGAGTGTAAAGGCTTGCATGGGAATATAAGGATGTGAAGATATTGATATGGGAACATGCGTGGTGCTACATGATTGAACAACAGATAGGTATGTCTGTCAGCAGACAGCAGAAAGGCAGAAAATTACTAGGTGAGCAAAGAATAAGAGAATCAGAATGGAAAAGTGTCCAAAGAAAGCCAGAGGCAATGCCTTTGTTTTTCTACTAGAACCACCTACAGTGGAAGACCTGCAACCTCCTTTTAACACTCCACTCCAAGAAAGACTGGCTAATCAACGCATCGCATTTCCATGCCCTGCAAAAGGTATGTAATACTCAAGGAAACAGGCATGGGCAGTGGGTTGTAATTGTGTGATATGGCTCCAGGATTTTGCATGGCAAATTCCTCCTGCCGACCCTTGTAGTAACATTTGAATGTACTAGAAGTTCTCTTGCTTCAGACCATTTTTTGATTTCATATTTTCCTATCCAGTGTATTTTATTCCTCATGAAAAGGATCTCCCAATCATTCAAGCTCACTGAATCTAAGGTTTTTGGGTTTTTTTTGTTTTTTGTTTTTTTTTAAGAGATAGTTCAAGGCTTCTCTGTTACTTTTTATTTCATTCTTTCTGGAAATGTTTTCCTTTTTTAAAGGGTTACAATAGAGCTGTTCACAACATTCTCTATTAATGTCAATTAGTAAGCACTGTTTATTATGGTTCCCCCCTGTCTGAGATAGTTTTATGTTAATCCTTTTTTTTTCTAGGTCTACTCACACCAGTAACTCTGGGACTGGGTTATATACAACATGTATTCCAGTAGCTTTTTTTTTTAATTTTTATTATTTATTAATTTATTCTTGTTACATCTCTATGGTTCCAGTAGCTTTTTAAAACCATGTCTTTCCTTGAATACTACTATGATGTCGGCCAGGAGATGGTCCATTCCCTCTCCACTGTGGGGGCAAGTGAAAGTGCCCTTGTCTTTGCTATCTGTGTTCTGGGTGCCAAGCACATGTTTAAAGATATTCTCTCACACGGGCATCTGTCTACAATAGCTCCAACTAGCCTTGTGATAGTTCAATCAAAGTCCAAGCAAGGTTCTTTTGTATAACCTCTTGGCCCTGGCAGGAGGGCCCCAGGCAGTCGCTGGCATCACTGTGCCCATGTGTATCTCCTCTTTGTTGTACCGAAGGTGGCAGCAGTTAAGGCCTTCAGAGCTGCCTGTGTTTAGTAGCAAACACTCAACTCTTTCATCAGTAACTATTCCAGTGTTTGAAGAGAGATGACTTTAACAGGATTTTCAGACGTCTGAAAACTTAGCACTAATAATTCTCAAGCCATTGGGAGCTAGGGCTGCAAGCCCGGGAATAGAGGCATTCTTCAGAATGGTGTGGGTTTGTGTACGTCCTATGTGTCTGCCGGTCCTGGACTCTACCTGTGTCACAGCTGCTCCTCAGTCGGCTGGACCTTTATGCTCAAGTTACCTTCTTTGATTTCCCGTTTCCATTAGGAACCATGTTTTCTTAGGTCCTCATTTTCATCTGGAATATAGTTCTTCAGTGCATTCAAAAGTAGCTAGATGATTTTTCATTGTCTATTACTACTACTACTACTACTACTACTACTACTATTATTATTATTATTATTATTATTATTATTATTATTATTATTATTATTATACTAGTGTGTGTTGTGTGTGTGAACAACTTTGATGAGTCAATTCCTTCCTTCCTCTGTGGATTCTGAGGATCAAAATCAACCATCAGACTTTACCACAAGGGCTTTTAGCCAGTGAACCATCTCATTAGTCCACTCTCTGTTCTCTTTGTTATAAATTTTGTCTTGGTAATAACTATTCTAGTTTTTATAAGACTATGCTCTGGTTTCTTTTGTTTTGTTTGTCCATTCACTTTTATGTGTTATTTTAGTAATTGTTTCTTGTGAAGTCTGGCTGATTTTCATAAAGGAAAGAGTGGGATAAAAGAAAAGAAAAGGATTATAACCTCGTATTTTTCCTCAGAGTGTGGGCAGATGGCTGGAGTTGACCAGTTTTACTGTCTTTTCCACCACAGTCAAAATCTTACACTGATCAAGATTAAATATGCTGATTTTTTCCTTTCTCCTTACATATATGCCTTACACAATTACTTTTAAAAGCCATTGATTAATATTGAGTTTACCTTTACCATTATATTGCATATATTCTGTCATCCTTTGTGGCTTATCTTAGATTGTATTACTACTTTTAATAGATTTGTTATCTTAGTATTGATTGCTAACAACATCTTATGAAACCATATTAGTTTTGTTTAATGTGCTCTGTCTTCAGTATAGAAATTAATCAAGCTTTAAGGTATTTAGAATAGTGCCATGTAACATTCAGAGCACAGTTATTGCTTGTCTATAATATTCTGTCTTGCCTTATTATATATTTAATACAATTTTATCACTTTGATATGTAAACATGTTACTTCCATTTATTATTATATTCATAAATAAATTTGGAAAAACATTTTTCTTATTGCATTGTCAACTTCTTTAAAGAATTGGACTCTTGTCTTTTGATGAACAAATAAGATATTGAAAAAATATATAGGCAATGGTGGAAGCTTCTCATATTTACTAATAGAACCTTTTCCAAAGTATATAGGCACCAATTTCTATACATTCCCTATTAATTCTATTTGGTTGGTTGGTTTCCTGACATATTCCTGTAACTTTACCGTGCTTTTGTTGTCTTTACTTCACTCCTCATTTCCCTACATATCTTGTCAATATGATGAATGTCCTTTTTTTTTTTCACGTCTAGTCACTGTAGTGAACCCACCAGGAAAAAAGTTTTGTTTCTATTCTGAGTTTTCTGATTAAAAGCAACTTTGATCAACAATAAGCCTCATGTCTGAAGACTGATCAGGAACTGGAGTCATTAACTAATTCTCATTAGCTGTAGTTTCTTCACTTTTATCTTGAAAGTGGTGCAGTGCCTCAGGATGCACATCATAGTCATAGCAGGAAATTTATCTGTTCTTAGTGTGTTTGACTTTTAAACATTTTTTTCTAATTTTGTCATTAAAAAGCTTTAATTTCCTAATTAGGTACTCCTAAACCAACCATCAAGTGGTTACACAATGGGAGAGAACTGACAGGGCAAGAGCCTGGTGTTTCTATCTTGGAAGATGGCGCACTGTTGGTAATTGCCTCTGTTACTCCACACAACAATGGTGAATATATCTGTGTGGCCATCAATGAAGCTGGGACCACAGAAAGGAAATACAACCTCAAAGTTCATGGTAAATGTAGATTAAGACACTAAAACCAAAGAGCTAAAATATGGCTCTTTCTAAGTTTTGCACAGTTAGTCATTTAATCAATATACTATTTAATACTAATGTGAATATATTAATGTCAAACAGAAGATAGAAAATTGGTTTGTAATTTCTCATTGCTCAACATTCATGCAATTTTTTATTGAGACTATATATATCCCTCAAATTTTAAATAGTAGATAAAGATGCAACATAAAGCCTTGTTCACCCTGATAGGTCGTGTGTTTCCCTTCTCCAGAGCAAAAGGATCAGATTCACACACATGGTGTGCATGGCTTCTCAGAAAAAAATATAAGACACAAATAAATATGAAAACTTTATGAAAAGATCATTCATGATAGAGTATTATACTCACTCTCTTTGCCTGGGCAATTTCATTGGCCAGTCCATTGTTCTAGGTCTTTAACTGTTATCTAGAACATCTACCTCACTGGGTGGGTACATAGTATTTACTTATTAACTTTTCTCTACTAATGCCTTAGTATTATGCTAATGTAATTTGACAGGCATTCAGACTGCTACCAGCTACTTACAACTATTTAAACTTCCAATGGAAATGTTATACCTGTGTCATCTTGTAGGGTATGTAAATTTTAGGTGTTGTTGACTCTGGCTTTCATAGGCACTGTGTGATACTCACTCCCACCCACCAAGTAGTAAGTACTGCAGTACTTAAATGAATCCCTTAAGACTTTCAGTATGGGAAATCCTTCTTCCTTAGAGTTAGCCTACATCCCATCCCGAATGTAAAACCCTGACATAAAATAAAATATTACATATGGGTTTTTATTATAATTGTGTTAGCTGACACTCTGTGTTTTATGAGAAGGCATGTACTTATGTGACTAGCTTTCCTACCGTCATTCATCTTTGAAACTTTTCTAAAGGACCCTGTGGAGACACTTGGAGCTACTGTCAGTTACAAGACGATCTAGTCATGATTCCTCTCTCTTGCAGTTCCACCAGTGATTAAAGATAAAGGACACATGACCAATGTGTCCGTGTTGATAAACCAACTGGCCAGTCTCTACTGCGAAGTAGAAGGAACTCCATCTCCAGTCATAATGTGGTATAAGGATGATAGCCAGGTAAATGGAGATAGCCAGGTATGCATAGTTCCCCGCCTCTGTACCTAAAATAAATCGTTCAGATATGAATTTCTTCTCAACAATAATAAACACTGTTTTTCTGTTTTATTACCTTTGAAAATAACAGTATTTATCACATGCAGGTGACAGAAAGCAATACTGTTCAGATCGTAAACAATGGGAAGACACTAAAACTCTTTAAAGTGTCTGCAGAGGATGCGGGAAGATATTCCTGCAAAGCCGTTAACGTCGCAGGCACCTCTCAGAAGTACTTTAGTGTCAGTGTTCTAGGTAAGAAAAGCTTCTTTCTAAGAAACCTACACATTAGATGCATTTCTTACTGTATGGCAAAATAAAGAGATTAAAAAATAAATTGATTGAAGAAATATCCTTTATGTCGTTTTAAAATGTAATTACCTATAATATAAAGATGGATTTGACTCATATACCCCAAGATACCAAGAACTTAAATGTGTTACAATGTATATTAAAAGATGCTTCACTAGGCAATATCTACATAGAGAACTGGTTATGTACATAGGTAGCTGTGAGGCACAGTGCAATGTGATTATGATGTGGGCATCTCCTGAAGCTAGTAGGATGCTTGAAATGAAAAAGGTCATGCATCCATTTCTACTGCCCTCTAATTAATTACTGGAACCTCATCAACACTGGTTGTAATTAGAGGAAGAGAAGACTGAGAGAGTAGGATGGACTTTTCTGTCAAGAAGGGAATTCTGAAAGTGCATAGTTACTATGCTAGATTAGGATACAAATAATTGTAATGGCTGTTGTTAGTTTAATTTAGTAAAGTTATATTTTACATTTTAAGTTCATTTTGTTACAAATGACTTTCACTCTTTTCAATATTTTGTTATCAAAATAGGCATATAATTTGTGGCTTTAGTAAAAAAAAAAAAACAAAGCCTAGATGTGATATGTTCATAACAATTAGCATTCATCAATACAAAATAATTAACTCCCTTTCTCTCCCCCAAATCTTCACTACATTGTGCTTTCTTTTCCTACAGTCAGATTTATGTTTGACCACAGGCCATATAAACAGCCTTAGTGCTGCTGCTCCCTCCTCCTCCTCCTCAACCTCCTCCTCCTCCTTCTTCTTCCTCCCCTTCCCCTTCTTCTTTTCTTCTTCTTCTTCTTCTTCTTCTTCTTCTTCTTCTTCTTCTTCTT
>OU015747.1:104635188-104664720 GCA_907169655.1 Acomys percivali | reverse complement strand
TTCTTCTTCTTCTTCTTCTTCTTCTTCTTCTTCTTCTTCTTCTTCTTCTTCTTCTTCTTCTTCTTCTTCTTCTTTTTCTCATTCTCCATAGTCTCCTCTTTTTTGTTTTGTTTTGTTTCAAGACAGGGTTTCTTGTGTAGCCTTGGCTGCCTTGGACTCACTTTGTAGAGCAGGCTGGCCTCGAACTCACAGAGATCTGCCTGCCTCTGCCTTCCAAGTGCTGAGATCATAGGTGTGCTCTGCTGGCCTCCGCAGTTTTCTTATCACTTGTCTTGGCAGTTTTTTCTTCTGCTATTCATGCCCTCTATATACTCCGTCTATGTGCTGATGATTCCCAAATGCTCAGCTCTAGCTCAGAATTCTTTGAGCACTAGGAAAAGCTAACTAGTCTTCACCTTGCTATCTTTTAATATTTTTCTCTACTTCTTAATTTTCTACTTTATTTTCAAGAGAGTCTCACTAGTGTCACCACCTGGCCTCACAGTCCCGCTCTTTGCACCTTAGCCTCCCAGATGGGGTTACAGATGTATTCCAGGGTGCCCATGTTTCTTTAGAGTGTTGGCTTGAACATTGTAATTGCATACGATTGAATACCGTGGTGCTATATCAAGCTGAATGACTCCCAAGGACTATTTTCTTCAGTAAACGTTGGTGTCTCTGTGTGACCTGCATCTCTATCCCTGCCCTGATTTCTCCACAAACTTACTCATTCTTCTATGTCTACTTCCTAATTATCAACTTCTTTCCATTCCATAGTGAAGGCATGTTTTCATTTACAGCATCCTTTTAACTTCTTTCCTGGACCTACTCTTCACAAATCTGATCCATTCTTCACTCAGCAATCAGTGAAGTATTTATATAAATACCATATCATGCCATACCTCTTCCAATACAGAATCTCTTTACTATCTGATACTTTTATGAAGATCAATATTAGGCCACTTAGCATGATACAAAGAGGAGGGTTAGATGGTGGGAAAATCATACATGAGAACTTTCATTTGTGTAATTCCAAGAATGATTGTATTCTTTTTCATATTGTATATCATACTCATACCAAGTTTTGTATAGGAATCCTTCAAAAATGACTAAGGTAGACATGACACCATATGTAGAATTTGACCCATATGTAATTGATATTGCTCATGTCATTCCTTATCTTAAATGCACATCAGTATGCATTGCATCATATGTTCTTTGCTGCTCAGTTACATTCCATGAGTTTTGCACATTTACTATGCTTCAAAATAACTTCTTTTCTGCCATTATGTTTGTAGATAATTGTCCTGCTAACATAATTTCATTAATATATTCCTGGATTTTTAATTTAGAATTTGTGCACACAGTATGATGTGAAAGGGAGTCACCGTGGGATGCTTTGTTCTTACAGTAAATAGTTGTTGAAATACTTTGATAATCACTAATTTCCTGCTTCTTCCTAATCTTTCTGCTAAATATTATACTTTATGATAAAATGTCTTTGTTCAAGTTCCACCCAGCATAATAGGTTCCAGCTCCCCAAATGAAGTCTCAGTTCTTCTTAACCACAACATCAGCCTGCAGTGTCATGTCAGAGGCAACCCCTTCCCTGCTATTCACTGGTTCAAGGATGGCAAGTGAGTAAATTGTCTGTATTTGTTTAAGGGTGTAATTTATAGAAAACAGTCATGTCAATGTGTAAGGCTTACTTCTCTTTAAATCAACTTAAAATATACATCCTTAAATGAGCACAAAGGAGAAATAATTGTAATAATCGTATAATGTCTTTCAATTTTCAAATAACGAAACTCTTTATAGATTTGGGGAATTTACTATAGAAACGGATTAATTTATAATTATTGCTCATCAAAATCCTCTGCATAAATATTAGCAGTGAAAAAAGTCATATTCCAATGATGAGATAGTTATGCCTTAACATGGGATTGAATTATTGAGAAGGAAAATATGTCTGCAACAATAGAAATATGCATAGGCCCTGTCTAAATAAAGTGGCCAGTATGGAGAGGAATCATCATTGTCAAGGGCTGTGCCCACACTGGAAGGCTACAGCGGCCTATGGTGTGAGGAGCCACTTCTCACAGTGTAGCTGCAGTTGTGCGATATTTTATGTCTAAGGAGAAGGTATCTAAGAGCTAAGTAGTAAAGAGTCTAGATTGTCAGTGTCTAAAATATAGGAATTAATTTAAGCTTCCAAGAAATCAGCAAGACAGAGGCCACAGGGAAAAAAATGAATTAGGTTTATAAATGGGCAATTGAAATACAACCACACAATAAGCATTAAAAGATACTCATCCTCAACACTATGATAAATACAAATAAAATATAATTTTGTTCCTCATGGGTCAGTTTTAAAAAGTAAAGGTTTGAAAATATCCAGTGTTGTCTGGATATGGGAAGCCAGACCACAGTCCTGCAGAGACTATGAAGCCATATCCTTAGAGGCAATTTGCTGCCATGTATAAAAGTTGTAATGCTCGGCCGCTGTGATGCAGGAGTCCCATCTGCATTCTATGGGACAGAAGCAGACATGCTTGCCCGGCAGGAAGCTCATTCGCTGATATTCTCTGCAACACTGCAGTGGCAGAAGAGGGAAGACTGGCTCATGCCAGACATTAAGGGACAGATAATATGGGAAAAAGAGGGACCAGATCATAGTGACCACACAGCTGCTGGGATGGAGCACAAAGGAACACAGGAGAACAGCACACTGCCATTTACATTAAACTGTAGACTTCTTCAGAGATACATTCATGAATGCAAAATGTTTAGTGAAAACATACATGAGTATAGCAATCTCACATTTGGGACAATACGTCAAAAATGATTTTCCAGTACTAATACTTGGGCTTATTTGTTTAACTTTTATATTACTTTTATACTTAACAATGACTAATTGACAAATTTTCATGAATTTAAATAACATATTATCAAAAGGTTATTCTTTTTAAAAAATCTTCAGTTGTACTAAACCAGAGGTTTGTGATCCCTTTGTGGGACTAATGATGGCTTTCACAGGGGTTTCCTAAAACCATTGGAAAACATTACAATTTATAACAGTAGCAAAATTACAGTAATGAAGTATAAACAAAAATAACTTTATGGCTGGTCACCACAACATGAGTTGCAAGGTTAAGATGGTTCAGAACCACTGGTCTAAACTATGATACTTTTATCATTAGAGAGCTTTATATACAATGTCATACCAAAGATTAGTGAAGGTCAATACTTTACTAAATTAATTTCTTTTCACATATTGAGTAGACTGGCTGCTGGTTTATTAATATAGCAACACATTTAATCATTTATTTTATGACTAAGTCATTAAAAAAACCTAACTATAAGTTTTAATTTTTTCCTGAAAAATGATTAAAGGACTTTAAAGCGAGGATTCTTAGGAGATCATAGACTTTACTAAACAAGATTTTTCCAGTATTAAAACATTGTTGCCAGTGATGTGACATAAGCATTTTACAGGGGTAAATGACCGCATCATAGAAACAGACCTCTATGGAAAATATATGCCAGCTTCTTTTGGAATAAATACTTTCAATATTTGTATTTGTATAATATTCATACATGTTACACTTTTTAGAAAACTTGGCACAGTCAGGATCATTAGCAAATCATAACCACACAGTCTGAAGTTCCTCTGAAGCACTATAAAACTTCTTTTTTTTTTACTATAAAACTTCCTAATTCTTCTTTTCCACATAATAGTAGAAAGTTGGCATTAAACCAAAAAATACAAAATAAGTAAGAAGAATAACAATGGATAAATGAATGAAACAAATAATAACCCTAAATGATTAAAGATTAAAGGGGGAGAGCTTTTCATCTCAAAGCAATAGCTACCAAGTTCTTTTAGAAATGTGACTTAGCACTGTCAGTCTTCTGAATAGGAACAATAATCTCCATGTATTTTGATAATCAATTTTGCCTCATATTTTGACTTAAAACCATGTACTAGTTTTGTAATTAATTATGTGGGAAACATGGGGAACTTAAAGTGTACCTACGGAATAAATTTTTTCCAGGCCTGTATTTTTGGGAGATCCTAACATTGACATTTCAGACAGAGGACAGAATTTGCATGTGAGGAGTGCGCGGAGAAGCGACAAGGGACGCTATCAGTGTGCTGTGTCCAATGCAGCAGGCAAGCAAGCCAAGGATATAAAATTGACTGTCTACGGTAGGTGTGGCTTCTCAGGCTGCTACATTCCAAACAGTTTAATTGTAGATTGAAAGCTAGAGTTTGCTCTAATGTTTATCATCCCTTCTCTTCATATTGAGTGTTTTGTACTGCTACTCAAGTATAGAAAAGAAGTCTATCTTTATGTTTTATACTATAACGATGCATTTTTTAATGCAATGTGTCCTTAGCTATGGATTTATTGTATTTTTTTTAGTAATTTTGATATGTAAAGAATACCCTAACTGGTTACTATAAGCATCAATTACATGCCTTTTTTACTTTAAAAAATGTATAAATATACAAAATACACCAAAAACCACTATTATACTAGCAGTTAAATTGTTATATTTCCATCTTGGTTTTTATCTTGATCATTTTGAATGCAATGCATTGTTCTATGTTTTTCTCATTGTGTCTCTATCAGAAATGATGTGTCTTAGCTACATTTCCATTCCTTGACAAAACACCATGATCAAGACAACCTATAAAAGAAAACATTCAATTTAGAGCTTACATTTATAGACGGTCAGAATCCATGACCATCATGGCAGGGAGCGTGGCAATAGGCAGACAGTAATGGAACAGAGAGAGCAAACTGGGAAGAGCATGGGGTTTGGAAACTTCAAAGTCCACACTCAGTGACTCACCATCTCTAACAAGGCCACGCCTCCTAATCCTTTCTATACTGTTCCCCGATCTGGGAACCGAACATTCAAAAAATACGAGCCTACCAGGGCCATTATCATTCAAAGCACCAGATAATGTGTTCCATTTTACTAAAAATTCTGTCCACTAATTAAGGTGGCTATCAAAGGCATTTTTATGAATGTGCCAGTAAATAGACACATGAATTGACATTCACAGACACGAGAAGAATAGAACTCTATGCCAGTGGATCTTAGCAAGGCTTTGCAGCGCTCTACCCCTGCACTAGCATATTCTTTTCATGTGGTGTACAGCATTCAAAGAAATGTTCATACAGCTCAGTGTTGCCTCTTCACAGATAGAATTCCAAGTTACATATGAGGTTAAAGTTTTTATGTTTTTATTGAATAGCAGTTTTCTTGAATAGCAGAACCCAGTAAGATCATGGCAAGTGAGAGGACAACAATCTAGATGTAATCTGAGTAAATTGTTTACATAAAAAAATACAAAAATAAAAAGATCATGGGCGTTAGAGACTGATCAACTTGTGTTTTGACCCAAGCACTGACACTTACTAGCTTTGTGATTTCATATGAATTTCCTCGCTCTTCTAAGTTTCCATTTTCTCAATGGAATTAACAATAATGCCCATGGAATAATGTTACTATAAAATGATATATTTGACAAATTTTATTTGGCTGGATTTCTTTCTTTCTTTCTTCCTTTCTCTCCTTTTTTCATAGTTTCACTCTTAGCCCAAGTACACTTGAAAATTATGATGATCTTCCTGCCTTTGATTACTAAGGGTTGAGATTTCAGATAAATGTCATGATGCTCAAGTCTAGCTTAATTTGTATTTATTTAACTGCATTTAAAAAAAATAAGATTTTTATGATATAGTTGTCTGTTTCAAGTTTTAGTATCTGTTTTGAAGGAAATAAATTATATTTAAAGCCAGTTTTAAGTCATTTATGTGTACAAAGGAAAGCCTATTGGGGAAATCAATCATGAAAAGACATGTCCCCTCTAAAACACCATTACTGAAAGATTTGCTGTCGATGCCAAGTTAAACAAAAAATGTTATTACTGTCATTGTCTTCCTACCAGAGCCAGCCACTGAAACAAGTATAATACCTCCCCAAGCTGTTATACTGTTGCTAGGATCTATCGTGAATATAGTTTGCAGCTTCAATAAGACTCCAATTTCTGTGAGACTTAGATTTATTCACTTTGGATGCTCATGTTTACTCTGTGTGATACCCTCAGGCACCCAGAAGAGAGGGCTTCTGGGATTGTCTGATTGAAAGGCAGTGCCTTATTAAGAAGTTCTGAGTATTGTACCCCAGGAAGCAATATCCTTACTTTCCTAGTAAGCTGCCCTGTGCCTTCAAGTGGGTAGCCTTAAGCTTACTTATTTCATTTGTGGAAGTGTAAACATCACAAAATGAAAAAAAAAAAAACCTCACAAGTGCTATACTTCAGATAACTGTGAATAATGTGCATGCAGATTTCAAATTGAGAGTATATTGCACCCCAAAATTGATTTAATTGTTTTCCTTGTTTTCATGCTCATATCTTCACATGAGGATGAGCAACAATAGATAAGAACATGAACATTGTATCTGAATAAACAAAATAATGGGGACATAATGATTTAAAAAAAATCAACATGGAAACACTGCTGTAGTAGCTTTTCAAGATATGAATAAAAAAGATGAATATACATATAAAAATATAAAAAAGAATTTAAATGGAGTTACTCTATAGTGAGAAGACAACACTCAACTAAATACCACATACTAGCCAATAAAAATCCAACTTTCAAGAATGAGTTACTTCTTTTTGACTTGCTGGCCAGTGTGTTACCATAGAACCCCAAACATTATAAGCTGTTGCTAATGCTCTTGGTCACTCTCCAAAACCTGATGATAAAACTATATTGCTGAAGACAGCTCATATTGATTCATAGAACATGGAAGAGTCAATCTGGTACTGACCTGGGAGTCTGATCCCTACTGGCTCTTTTATGATGCTAAAAGGTGCTATGCATGATACTAGAAGAAGACAGTAATTATCAGTGTCAACAGTTGTCACCTGCCAGTTACCTTAACAGCTGGCCTGATAAGATATGCTCACTCTACAACAGTGGCACAAACGTGGGAGTAACCAGCCGCTTTCTGCTTCTGTTCTGAGCTAAGGCCTACTGCAAGTGATAGAACCCAAACCCGTATTTATTATTATTCTGCTAAGTGGACATAGTATTAAAACATGCTGTGTTTATAGAACAGTACATCTCTTAATTCTCTTCAGATAGGTGTCTACTTACAGTAAATAACAATTAATATGGGGACCTTCACCAGGTTAGCATACAGAGAATACAGATTATGGAGTGCTCAGCACTAAATGAGGTGTATATATCACAGTCTTCCACACAAGACTCAGAGATCTTCCCTGAAGAGAGGGTGGGGAGATTGTAAATGCTACAGGTGGTGGGTAACTTCCAGAGACAGTGTTGTGTTTTATGGATGCAATAGAGCAATTGTACGTATGAATTCACAGAAGCTTTGACGGCATACACAAGACCTGCACAAATTCAAGCCAGACCAAATCTGAGCATAGAGTTAGAGAGATGGATATAAAATTATTTAAGAGGGCTAGTTTTCCCTGTCATCCAAATGGATGGCAAATGTTCATATGTTGTTGGTGATTGGTAATAAGACTTTATCTGTTACATCTTTGAAAATGGGATTCTCTTAGGTAGGTTCTACTCAATACTGATGTTAATTTTTACGTGATTTTTATTGATTATATACATTCTTAGGAAAACATGTAGAACATTCTGTTGCATATTTGATATTTGCTCTTTAGCCTGCTATTACAAATGGGCAATTAATCAATTCTAGTTGAAAACTATATGGAAGGTTCTGTTTCAAGGATAAATGGCGATTTCTAGAATGTGGAAACATGCATTTATATTAAAGATTGGTAGAAAAGTTGTTTGGGTTCAGAAAATAAAAAATAAAGGTCTCACTTATGGGTTTAACTTTTTACAGCCTGCAAAATTTGTTAAGGAGCCTTACACTATGTGAGTTTGAAAGAATCAAACTCCTACAATATTAATTTTACATATTTAATGTATTGTGTTATAATTTTAAATTGAAATCATTGAAAAACACTATTTGAAGCAAAACAAATTTCCCCAACTCGTCAATGTTTAATAACAATATTTAAACATGACTCTTGTCATTGAGAAAGAAATTCAGTCTGAGCCTTGAACATAAAACGTTCCAAATGCTAAGGTGTGCATCTGCTCTAAGCCTGGGTATTCAGTTCTGATTCCCGGAAGTGGTCATGGTGCTCATGATGTTCAAGTTAGTAACAACAAATAAAACATACCCTTGGTGCCAAGGACTCATTCACACACAGCCATTCTTCACAAAGCACTTGCCAAGAAGTAATCCAGCCATGGAACCCAGATGTTTAAACACCACATCTTCAAGCTCTGCATACTTCACTAATTCTTTTCTTACTTCACGTCTTTTTTTTTTACCATCACCGTTATGACACATCTTAGCAAATTCTCCTTCAATTAGTGTTGCTTGGACTTCAGTGAGGATATTTGTGTTAATATTTGTTCTGCATAGATTGTTCTTAGAGACTAATTCTTTACTTTGTCAGACTTTACATGGCTCTGCCAAACAAGACAGAACAGCTTAGTATTGGTAACATCTGTCAGTGTGTCAGAGGCAAGAATAGTTGACAGAACAAGTTGCCCTTTACAACTGACTGTTCATATTGCTCCCAGTGTCATCAGGGTCCTTGGTTATTCTCACTGAAGAGTTAATAATAATCAACAAATTGGTTTTCTCTGGATACTTCTCTTCAGCTGCCACACTAGTAATTAACTTAATTATATTACCATTGAAAAATAGCCTTCTTTTCTGGCTAACAAGCACATTATAAACTTATTTTGGTGAGATAAAGTAAAATAAAATAAAATGAACTGGTATATTATAGGAGCTAACTAAGAGAGCTCTGGTGGCCACAGCCAGCTAATTAAACACTGTGCTGGGTTATATCTCAAAGTGTAATATAAGGTTTAAAGACTTCATAATGAGAAAATAAATGAATGGAATTAGCTATATAAAGTGGGTAAGAGATACAAGCACTGTCTCCCATATAAAATTCCAAATATATAATGAAGATATTTCCTTGTAAGAAAGTAAAACATAGCTGCTCTTATAAATCATATAGGCTGGGAGTAGTTGAGAAATACACATTTCTTGGTATAGAAGCCTGACAAGCACGGCCCTTAGCCAGGTAGCCAGGACGACAACTTCAGCAGCAAGTCATGGTCACATCAGAATGTGATAAGCGGAACAACACCTTACCCCCACCCCACCCCAGCCCAGTCTCCCCTCTCCCCCCAGAGCCCCAGGCTCATCACAAGAAGGAAACTCTACAGAATATTCTTTTCAAAACTATAAACATTGATTAATAGTATATATTAAGGCACTCAACTGTAAACACATGCCCTTTGAGTTTGAGTTCTTCAAATTGTTGCAATTGTAGTGTGACTTTGCAAGAGTCAAGTTGCAAATATGTAGCTGAGATTGAGCAGTGTAAGGTATTGTTTTCCAACAACTCCAGTCCTCAGTGGCCTGGGAAGCAAAGCGTGAGGCCACCAATTAGTGGAAGCTACCCATGGAGCCAATTAGATGTGTACAGTTGGATGAATGGACTCCTGCACTTAAAAACTAACCCTAATAAGAAAGAACAGACTCCACAGCTGCTTCCAGTAACTTGTCCTGAAAGTACTCAGAGGTGGAGCTTACGTATTTTGGAAGGAAAGAGCATGTGATCATCCTTTGGTATGAGTTGTGAATGCAATGTGTCTACTTTAAGTGAGGCTTTGGCTTATGTTGCTATGTTTGTTGAAGCTAAGGTGCTTGGCTATCCTCCTTTGAGCTCTCACATGAGCTCCTGAAACTGAAGCTGTGGCTTTCCTGTTTCCCAGGAAGCTGGAACCAGAAAGGAGAGTGATAGAGATTGTCTGGACCAGATAGCCAAGCAGCCACATGTAGATGACCACAGCCCTCCTATCACTGATATGCATTTATGTTAAACTAAAGATGTAGGTAACCATTGCATTTACTGTCATGGTGATGCAGATGCTAAACTTGAATTCATTTTGAAATCTTTTGTAGTTCCACCTAGTATTAAAGGAGGGAATGTCACCACGGAAATATCAGCATTGCTCAACAGCATAGTTAAACTGGAATGTGAGACGCGGGGTCTTCCATTGCCTACCATTTCCTGGTATAAGGATGGCCAGGTGGTCATATCCAGCTCACAAGCACTTTATGTTGATAAAGGACAATTTCTTCACATTCCAAGAGCAGAGGTCACTGATTCAGGAACATATACATGTCATGTATCCAATGTTGCCGGAACAGCTGAAAAATCATTCCATGTTGACATCTACGGTAAGGACATGTAACCTTCACTGGATGCATTTCTAATATCCTCACATCTAGCTTATTCATTAATAAAGCCTTGGTGGGACATTTTCTCACTATATATTTGAAGAGTTTGCTATAATTAAAGAAAACATTTACAAAAGCTAAAGCTAGCAAAATGTAGCTGATTCCTTTAACTAGCCTTTCTGCTTGGAACTTGGAGCATCTCAAGGTAAAGTGGTTGTTAGGATTAAGATCTTTCTCTGCTCTTTTTCTTGTGTTAGTCTGACAGTCCATAGCATTCCAGAATACATAGAGTAGTTGTAGATCAGCTGAACCAAGAAATTTTTCCCTCACCAACTTAGAGGGGAGCAAGCCTATAGACATTCGTATGGTCAAAATATATAAGAAAAAAAATATCCCTTTACTTATGATGTTCCTTTATAACTGGGAAAAAAATTACCTGAAATACTGCTTTTTTTTCTTCCTAGTTCCTCCAATAATTGAAGGTGACTTGACCACTCCTTCCAATAAGCAAGTTGTTATTGGTCAGTCATTGATCCTGGAGTGTAAAGCTGCTGGCAATCCCCCTCCCATTCTCACTTGGTTAAAAGATGGTGTACCTGTGAAAGCTAGCGACAACATCCAAATAGAAGCTGGTGGGAAAAAACTCGAAATCTTGAGTGCCCTAGAAGTTGATCAGGGAGAATACATATGTGTGGCTACCAGTGTGGCAGGAGAACGGGAAATCAAATATGAAGTTGATGTCTTAGGTAAGTAAGGATGCCAGAATCTGGATTGTCAGACTCACAGTGCTGGATTACTGAACACATTTTGGATCATGTAGTAATAATGCAATCTAAGCTCATTGTAGTGGGCTTTTCAAGTCTGTTCAAGTGGGTTTCTCAAGAGTCCTGTTATCAAACTTTCATGCAACTATTCCACTGATTTTGTTATGAATGTGCTTTGCTTTTGCAAGGTATTCTCATAACTCTATTCACAGCTGGTCACAGTGAGTCACAAGTTGTTCTTTCATCATAATCACTGTGTCAGACCACAGAAAACAATCTCTGGATCTTGGGAGAATATCTTGCAATCTTGAGACTCCATAATTGCAGCTAGAACATTCTTAAATGGATGTTATTGTGAAAACAAACAATGTAAACCATGGATAAACTTTACATTAGTACAGCATTTGTATGACAGAGAAAATTCCTCAGTGACAGACATATATTCATCATGGCAAATACTTATTGTAAAATACATCTATAACTTCAAATTGCTTTGAGTATTAAACTCCTGTGAAAAATATAATTTTTTAAATCTTCTACTTAGAATTGCTTGATGTCAGGGTGGATTCCTTTCTGTAGATATTTCTATTTGGGAGGCAGAACCTGCTAGCTCAGAGAAGCAGAGAAACCACCAGCTGATCTTCCTACTGAGCTCACACCTCAGATGAAAAAGCCCAAAAATCTCACTAACTCAATTGACAGCACAGGAGGAAAAGACAAAAAACTAAAAGCCAAAGGGCTTGCTAGCTCCAAGCTCAAAAGCCTTCTTCTTCTTCTTATCCATGCTCTCTCAAGTACCCTTCAACCCAAAGTCCCTCCTACACTTTAATCCCTGTCAACTGGTTTCTTGGTCTCCTCTTGACCTAGGGTTATCTTTATTAAATACTGTGTGCAGAAATCTTTTGTATTAAAGGTGTGTGCTAGGTCTGAGCTATACCATAATCACCTGTTTACAATAAACAGAAAGCTCTTGAATTAAAAGTGTGTGTTGGTGCTGAACCACAACATACAAATGACATGTTTTTATAGTACCCAATCTTGGGGTTCACAATGGGATCAGCTATCCTGCAACATGTCTCTCTTTTGTCTAAACAAAAGACTTTTCTCTAACATCAATAAACTACACTATCTGGTAAAAAAAAAAATATACTCATAATGTCCTGTCCATTAGTATTTGTCAACCTTGGAGAAAGTATTCTACTATCTGTCCTATCTTGGTGAGTCCAAAGTTCTATACCTAAATCACTTTGTATCATAACTTGCATGACCAGTAAAAAAAATCTTTTTAGACCTAAAACATCTTAAATCTTAAAAAATTTAAGCTTAATTGTAAGACTTTAACTATTTAGTCTTTAACCTCATCAGAGACCTGAGAAGGATAAATATTATCTAAGTAAACAGGAAGAGCAGAGCAAGCAGCTTCCAAAATCTATAGAAATGTCAGATTGTTGGCTGCTTGGACAGTCACCCAAGATGTCTCTATAACACTGAGGCATCATCTTCAGCCTTCTGGCTCAGAATATCTGGCAGACTTTTGTGTGAAGAACGTAGTATGAAGGACTTGCCTACTTTGTCCTTGCAAAGCTCAGCACTTAACTTTCCTGCGTCCACTTTGTCCATTTTAGGCAGAAACCTGTCCATAGATAATCAGGAGAATTTTCTTATCCAGTGGCCATCTTACCATATATGAAGGCAGAAACTTAAAGGAGACCGTTTTGATGCTCATCTTCTTCTTCAAAGTCGAAAGAGGGTGCTGCCAGGAGCTGACATGTCTCAATGTCTTTGCCTGCTACATTTCATCTTTTTTTTTTCTTTCTAGTGCCACCAGCTATAGAAGGAGGAGATGAAACATCCTACTTTATTGTGATGGCAAATAACCTCCTGGAGCTAGATTGTCAGGTCACAGGTTCTCCCCCACCAACTATCATGTAAGCGTTTTGGTATGTCTTCTAAATACCTCTCACTTTTTAATATAAGTGTTTTGGAGTTGTTCTGAAGGATTTTGACATTGAGGAGTCTCAATTCAAAATCATATTCCTCTTTGAAAAGTCCATAGTCCATATGCATGGCAGCTGGTACTTGATACTGAAGAAGAACATATACTGGCACAATTGGAAAAAGACCCATATATAAGCTTAGAAAGTATATCTTATTCAGAAGATATAGACAGTTAAGCACCATTAAAATTACACCTCCTGGGATACTGACATGTGTAACAGATTATTTAATTTAAAAAATAACAGAAACATTGGGGAAATGGAAATGGGAGAGGTTAGCACGCTTATATTCTTACCCATCTTGTCTCTGTTCAACATTCTCAAAGCATTATTGCATATACAATTTACAATTCCAAAATAATATGAGGCGTACAAAAGAGGAGATGAGTGACTACATTTCATACATTATAAAGTGATAATACACAAAACTATAAAGCTCTGCGATTTCAATATTTGATTTACAAACATTAGAAGCTCATTTTCATCTTGTTGGTTAATGTTATTTAAATATTACAGTGAATAGTATCATTTGTCCCTTTCTACAACCTAACTTACTAGAAGAACGACAAAGTCAATATAGAGTTCTTGAGTTCCAACTGTATGTCAATTTCCCTGAGAGACCATGTTTCCTTTTTACTTCTCTTTCTATCTTATTTTACAGTGATTGACTAGGAGATCAGGTGAATGCATAGCAGAGAATAAATATAACATAAACATAACCTCTAGGAAAAGCTTATGTGCAATACGTATATAGATATCTTTTTGCCTTTTCCTACAGGTGGCTGAAAGGTGGTCAGCTAATTGATGAAAGAGATGGATTCAAGATCTTACTAAATGGACGCAAACTGATTATTGCTCAGGCTCAAGTGTCAGACACAGGCCTATACCAGTGTGTGGCAACAAACATTGCAGGGGACCACAGGAAGGCGTTTGAAGTGACAGTTCATGGTATGCCAAAGAAAGGATGGATGCCCTGCATTTTAAACTACCCTGTGCTTTATTCATTGTCTAATTCAGATAGAAGCAGAGCCACTTGGAGAAATCTTGAGTTGTA
Organism: Acomys percivali; assembly: GCA_907169655.1. Lineage (NCBI taxonomy): Eukaryota > Metazoa > Chordata > Mammalia > Rodentia > Muridae > Acomys > Acomys percivali. Next base: position 104,650,582 of record OU015747.1, on the reverse strand, counting down.
TAAAGTAGTGTGAAAAGGACAACTATAGTTAAATAATGGCAGGTTTACATTATTTTCCTGATGCCGAGATTCACCAAAATATCATGGGAATTTGATTAGACAAAAATTAAAAGTTAGCAAGTGTATTCAACATGGTGACAGAGGTGTAAAGGGAGCTACAATACGATAGAAGAGGAAGGCAGCAACTTCCAAGTAAATGGGGTTATGTCAACCTTTAAGGATTTGACCCAAACAGAAGTGATTATAAACAGTGTTTTCCAGAAGCAAGACTTAGCGTGTAATTGCAGGATCCAAGAACATAAGCACATTCAGAGCACTGGCACATTAGGGTTATGACCATGAATCTAATGACAAGGACAAACTTCTGCCAGGGCACTATGTGTCCCCCTTGCCAGCAGAACATGAGAAGGAAAAGACTGGGATTAGAAACTGAAGAGCCATTCAGAATGCATGGAAGAGGAATCTGTGAATATTGACTACATTCTTCCCTCTGGCTCTGTAGACTTTCTTAAATTCCATTTTTCCATGTCCCTCTATGGAACACAGACAAATCTAGCCCACAGTCTCAATTCCAGGTTCTTGAGAGAGAGCGCTAACTGACAAGGCTAGCTTCAATGACATTATGACCTCAGGTTCAGTCAGCCTTATTGGGAACAAATCCATATCCATAAAAGCTGCTTGAATCTGGAGTTAGTTTAATGAGGTCACTTCAGAGAAATGATGGTAATTATCAATTGGGAAAATAAGCCAATAGGTATGAGTTAAAAACACAAGATAGGTTACAGTAGTCATATAGACATTTTGGCTGTTTGAATTATTAAGACTCAGAACTAAGAATGCATGTTATCTAAAATGACCAAAAGTTAAAAATTAAATTCAAGATGAAGTTGTATCACTATTTGTGAAATATATTATGTTTCAAAATTTAAAGTTTCAGGTCACTTAAAAATATTTTAAATATGTTTTTATTAACCCTTTGAGAATTTCATGCTTTCATACAATATAGCTTGATCACACATGCTCCCATTTCTCTCTCAACCTCCTCTGGGAGCCATCCCACACACATAGCCCAACTTTATGTCCCAGAGGTTTTTGTTTGTTTGTTTGTTTGTTTGTTTTGTTTTTGTTTTGTTTTATTTTTTAATTAATTTATTCATATTACATCTCAATGGTTATCCCATCCCTTGTATCCTCCCATTACTCTCTCCCATTTTCCCCTTACTCCCCTCCCCTATGACTGTGACTGAGGGGGACCTCCTCCCCCTGTATATGCTCATAGGATATCAAGTCTCTTCTTGGTAGCTTGCTGTCCTTCCTCTGAGTGCCACCAGGTCTCCCTATCCATGGGATGTGGTTAAATATGAGGCACCAGAGTTTTTAAAAAATATATAATTAGAGAGACCTTTTGTGTTGCCCATGTATGCATGAGTGCCTCCCACATCCTTTTAGGTCTGTGACTTATTGTGGTTTTCATTCTTTCTCACCCCTTTTTTCATCTAGTTCCTCCAACAATTAAGTCCTCAGACCTTCCTGAGAAGACTGTGGTGAGATACAAGTCAGTCACCTTGCAGTGTGTAGCCAATGGTATTCCAAACCCATCTATTACATGGCTTAAGGATGGCCAGCCTGTGAACACTGCTCAAGGAAACCTCAGAGTGAGTAGAAGACATTGAGCCCAAATTGAGACCACTGTGTAGGTCTTGCTAATTCTATCATCTCATTCTTTTTTAATTATAGATTTTCTAGCTGTGTGTGGTGGTGCACGCCTTTAATCCCAGCACTTGGGAGTCAGAGGCAGGAGGATCTCTGTGAGTTCAAGGCTAGAATTTCCTAGAGGGAAGATTTAGTAGAAATTTGGTTAAAATATATTTTCTTTCATTTCTTAATGGAGTTAAATAACCGCACTGATAGAAAGTGCAGTACAGGAGTTGTGATTATTTTGATTTATGCCTTCAACACTTGATATCTTATAAATGAAAAGAATATAATTTCTGTCTCATATGCTGACTGTGCCCTCTGGAATTAGAAACTAGTTAAACAGGAATAGATGACAGATTTCTGAGGCAGATAATCTAATTGATGAGCTTTAAAATCAGAAATAACTGGACCTGGTGGTTTAGCCGCATTTGAGCTATTTGGTTTAGCTATTTGGGAGGCTGAGGCAGGAAGATTGTTGTCAGGCCTACCTTGGCTACAGAACAAGTTTGAGCCTGCTCTAAGTAACTTGAGGAACCCCTATCTCAGAGTAAAAACACATAGAAAGGGCTGGAGATGCTTCTTCATGGGGGGTGATTGCAAGGCTCTGGTTTCAATCCACATTCCTACGAAAAAATGCTGAATCAATATCTTTTTCTAGTACGATCAAGTTAATTGGCAAATGGTATCTTGACTTTTACTTGCATATTTTCCATATATGATAAGTCTTGAGCTTTCCTCATTATAAATGACACACATATCTGTTTACCAATCAATTCGGATCCTCATGTGGGATTAAAAAAAAAAACCTCACATATCTGTACAAAAGAAAAACTCAATACACAGACTTCAAATACAGGGCAGGTAAGAGATGTATCCACTGGTCACACAAATAGACCATTATGGAACATAATGACTTTATTAAAGAGAGACTACAGAGAGGTGCAGACTATGTGAGGAAAGGATTTGGGCTGAGTTCTGAAGAGTGCACAGGATCAAGTGCAAAAGAAATAAGCCCTGAGAGTATGTGCACAGGCCAATGCTTTCAGGAGAGTGTGGTCCCTCTTAGGGTGATCTGAAGAAGAGAAGAAAGGGAGAGTAGAGGCTGGCATACAGCAGTGGAGATTAGGAGGTTAAAGAGTTAAAAGAGGAGTGACATGACCAGGTTTACATTTATTTTTATTTTTATTTAACAATTTTTGTTTAAGTAATTTATTCAGATTGCATCTCAATTGTTATCACCTCACTTGCATCTTCCCATTCTCCCTTCCCTCCTTCTTTCACACTATTCCCCTCCCCTAAGTCTGTGACATAAGGGGACCTCCTCCCCTACCATATGACACAGACTATCAGGTCTCATCCTGATAGCCTGCTTACCCTTCCTCTGAGTATCAACAGGCCTCCCCACCAAGGGGAAGTGGTCAAATAGAGGGCACAGAGTTCATGTCAGAGTAGTCCCTGCTCTCCACACAACTGTGAAGAATGTGCTGTCCATTAGCTAGATCTGAATAAGGGTTCTAGGTTTACTGCATGCATTGTCTTTGGTTGGTACTGTAGTTTGAGCAGATGCCCCTGGGTCCAGATCTGCCAGTCTTGATGGTCTTCTTGTAGGTTTCTAGGATCTTCTGGATCCTTACATTTCCCCATTCTCCCATACTTCTCACACCTGGAGTCCCACCAGGAAGCCCAAGCATCTATCCCAATCTCCTGCTAAGTAAAGACTTTCAGAGGACATCCCTGTTGGGCTAGTGTCCAGTTATAAGTGAGTATATACCATTTGAATCTTTCTGTGTCTGGGTTAACTCACTCAGGATGATCATTTCTAGTTCCACCCATTTGCCTGCAAATTTCAAGATTTCCTTGTTTTTAATAGATGAGTAGTATTCCATAGTGTAAATGTACCACAGTTTCTTTATCCATTCTTCTACTGAGGGACATCTAGGTTGTTTCCAGATTCTGGCTATTATGAACAAGTCTGGTATGAACATGGTAGAGCATATGTCCTTGTGTGGTGGCGCAGCTTTTGAATATATTCTAAGGAGTGGAATAGCTGGGTCTAGAGGTGTGATGGAGCATTTTGGGGGTATATTTCAAGGAGTGCAATAGCTGGGTCTTGAGTTATCCCTATTCCCAGTTTTCAGAGGACGCATCAGAGTGATTTCCAAAGTGGTTACACAAGTTTGCACTCCACATCCTCACCAGTATGTACTGTCACTTGAGTTTTTTATCTAAACCACTCTGATGGGTGTTAGATGGAATCTCAGAGTCATTTTGATTTGCATTTCTCTGATGACTAAGGACACTGAGCATATCTTTAAGTGTTTCTCAGCCATTTGATATTCCTCTGTTGAGAATTCTCTGTTTAATTCTGAGGCCTGTTTCTTAATTGGGTTATTTGGTTTGATGGTGTTCAATTTCTTGAGCTCTTTATATATTTTGGATATTAACCTTTGTCAGATGTAGTGTTGGTGAAGATCTTTTCCCAATCTTTAGGCTGTCGCTTTGTTCTGTTGACCATGTCTTCTGCCTTACTGAAGCTTCTCAGCCTCATGAGGCCCATTTATTAATTGTTGACCTTAGAGCCTGGGCTGTTGGTGTTCTGTTCAGGAAGTTGTCTCCTGTGCCATTGCATTCCAGGATCTTCCCCACATTTTCTTCTACCAGATTTAGTGTCTCTGGTTTAATGTTGAGGTCTTTAATCCACTTGGACTTGAGTTTTGTGCATGGTGATAAATATGGATCTACTTGCATCTTTCTACATGTAGATATCCAGTTAGACCAGCACCATTTGTTGAAGATGATATCCTTTTTCCATTGAATAGATTTGGCTTCTTTGTCAAAAATCAAGTGACCATATGTGTGTGGATTTATTTCTGGGTCTTCAATTCAATTCCATTGTTCAACCAGCCTATTGCTATTCTAGTACCATGCTGTTGTAATTACAGTTTGAGATCAGAGATGGAGATTCCTCCAGAGGATCTTTTATTGTACGGGATTGTTTTAGCTACCCTGGGTTATTTTGTTTTTCCATATGAAGTTGAGAATGATTTTTAAATGTCTTTTAAAATCTGTAGGTATTTTGATAGGGATTACATTGAATCTGTAAATTGCTTTTGGTAAGATGGCCGTTTTTACTATGTTAATTCTTCCAATCCATGAACAAGGGAATCTTTCCATCTTTTGATGTCATCTTCAATTTCCTTTTCAGAGATCTGAAGTTTTTTTCATATAAGTCTTTCACTTGCTTAGTTAGTTACACCTAGATACTTTATATTACTTGTGGCTATTGTGAAGGGTGTAGTTTCCCTAATTTCTTTCTCAATATGATTGTCATTTGTATACAGGAATGCTACTGACTTTTTTGAGTTAATTTTGTATCCAACCACTCCAGCTGTAGGAATACTCTGATGGAATTTAGGGGATCACTTATGTACAAATATGTATCATATTTTCTGCAAATAGGGATAATCTGACTTCCTCCTTTCCCATTTTTATCCCTTGATCTCCTTTTGTTGTCTTATTGCTCTAGATAGAACTTCAAGAACTATATTGAAGAGATATGGAGAAAGTGGCCAGCCTTGCCTGGTCCTCGATTTTAGAGGAATTTCCTTGAATATCTCTCCATTTAATTTGATTCTGGCTATTTTCTTGCTGTATATAGCCTTTATTATGTTTACATATGTGCCTTATATCCCTGATCTCTCCAAAACTTTAAACATGAATGGGTGTTGGATTTTGTCAAATGCTTTTTCTGTGTCTAAGGAGGTGATCGTGTGGTTTTTTTCTTTCAGTTTGTTTATATGGTGGATTACATTGATGGATTTCTGTATATTGAACCATCCCTGCATGCCTGAACTGAAGCCTCCTTGGTCATGGTGAATGATACCTTTGATGTACTCTTAGATTTGGTTTGCAAGTATTTTATTGAGTATTTTTGCATCAATGTTCATAAGAGAAATTGGTCTGAAATTCTTTGTTGGGTCTTTGTGAGGTTTGGGTATCAAAGTGACTGTGGCCTCATAGAATAAGTTTGGTAATGTTCCATTCATTTCTATTTTGTGGAGAAGCTTGAAAAGTATCGGTATTAACTCTTCTTTGAAAGTCTGGTAGAATTCTGTGCTGAAACCATCTGGCCTTGGGCTTTTTTTGGCTGGGAGACTTCCAATGACTGTATCTATTTCTGTAGGAGAAATAGGACTATTTAATTTGTTTATCTGATCTTGATTCAACTTTAGCAAATGGAAACAATCAAGAAAATTGTCCATTTCCCTTAGATTTTCAAATTTTGTGGCATAAATGCCTTTGAGGTAGGACCTAATTATTCTTTGTACTTCCTCAGTGTCTGTTGTTATGTCTCCCTTTTCATTTCTGATTTTGTTGATTTGGATAGTGTCTCTCTGTGTTTTAGTTAGTTTGGCTAACGGTTTCTCTATCTTGTTGATTTTTCTCAAAGAACCAGCTCCTGGTTTTGTTAATTCTTTAAATCATTTTCTTTATTTCTAATTTATTGATTTCAGCCCTGAGTTTGATTATTTCTAGATGTCTACTCCTCTTGGATGATTCTGCTTCTTTTTTCCCTAGGACTGCTTGAAGTGTTTTTAAGCTACCTATATGAGATGTTTCCAATTTCTTTATGAAGGCATTTAGTGCTATGAATTTTCCTCTTAGCATTGCTTTCAATGTGTCCCATAAATTAGGGTGTGTTGTACCTTCATTTTCATTGAATTTTAGTAATTCCTTAATTTCTTTTCTTTTTTTAAAATTTCTTTCCTGACCCAATTGTCATCAAGTAGAGAGTTATTTGGTTTCCATGTGTGTGTAGGCATTTTGTTATTTTTGTTGTTTTTGAAGTCCAGCTTATTCCATGGTGATCTGATAGGACATACGGTATTATTTCAATCTTCTTGTTTCTGTTGAGGCTTGCTTTGTGACCTACTCTGTGCTCATTTTTGCAGAAGGTTCAATGAGGTACTGAGAGGAAGGTATAATCTTTGGTATTTGGGTGAAAAGATCTGTTAGGTCCATTTGATTCAAGACATCTGTTAGTGTCACTATTTCTCAGTTTAGTTTCTGCTTCATTGACCTATCCTTTGGTGAAAGTGGAGTGTTGAAGTCTCCCACTATTAATGTGTGGGGATGGATGTGTGGTATAAGCTTTGCTAATATTTCTTTTACAAATATGGGTACCCTAGTATTGGTGGTTAGATGTTCAGAATTGTGATGTCATCTTGGTTAAACTTACCTTTGATAAGTATGAAGTGTCCTTCCTCTAATTTACTAAATATTAAAATGGCTACACCAGCTTGCTCCTTGTGCCTGTTTGCTTGGAATACCCTTTTCCATCCTTTTACCCTGAGTTAATATCTACCCTTGTGGCTGAGATGTGTTTCTTGAGAGCAGAATTATGTTGGGTCTTGTTTATACATCCGTTCAGTTCATTTGTGTCTTTTTATTGGAGAATTGAGACCATTAATGTTGAGAGATATTAATGACTAGTGACTGTTAAGTCCCTGATTTTGATGTTAGTTGCAGTAGACTGTTTGTGTGGATATGTTTTGCAACAGTGAAATTATCTATTTCCTATGTTATTTTGGTTGTAGTTTGTCACTTTAGGTTGAAGTTTTCTCTAGTAACTTCTGTAGGGTCGGATTAATTGATAGGTACTGTTTGAATTTGTTTTTGTCATGGAATATCATTTTTTCTCCATCAATGATTATTGAAAGTCTTGCTGGGTATAGTAGTCTGGACTGGCATCTGTGGTCTCTTAGGGTTTGTAGGACCTCTGCCCAGGCCTTTCTGGCTTTTATGGTCTCTGCTGAGAAGTCAGTATAATTCTGATAGGTTTAATCCAGCTTTACAGAAGGTACTAGATGGAAGACTCCATCCCAAAGGGTCAAGCTACAACCAAAACTGCTCAGGAAATAGGTAACTATACCAAGGCAAAAACACAACTACACAAACACTCGATTGGAAACAACATCAAAATTAAGACTCTTAACAGTCACTGGTCGTTAATATCTCTCAACATCAATGGTCTTAATTCTCCAATAAAAAGACATAGACTAACTGAATGGGTGCATAAACAAGATCCAACATTCTTCTGCATTCAAGAAACACATCTCACCTATAACGATAGGCATTACCTCAGGGTAAAAGGATGGAAAAAAATATTCCAAGCAAATGGTCACAAGAAGCAAGCAGGCGTAGCCATTTTAATATCAAACAAGATAGACTTTCAACCAAAATTAATCAAAAGGGATGCAGAAGGACACTTCATACTCATCAAAGGTAAAGTCAACCAAGACGACATCACAATTCTGAATATCTATGCTCCCAATACAAGGGCACCCACATTTGTAAAAGATCTGCTAAAAAAACTTAAAACACACATCGATCACCACACAATAATAGTGGGAGACTTCAACACCCCACTCTCACTGAAGGATAAGTCATTGAAACAGAAACTAAGCCGTGAAATAACATCATTAACCAATGCGATGGGTCAAATGGATCTAACAGATATCTATAGAACCTTTCACCCAAACAAGAAAGAATATACCTTCTTCTCTGCACCCCATGGAACCTTCTCCAAAATTGATCACATCGTAGGTCACAAAGCAGGCCTCAACAGATACAAGAGGATTGAAATAATACCTTGTATCCTAGCAGATCCCCATGCTCTTAGGCTGCAATTCAACAACAACAGAAACAACAAAAAGCCTACACGTACGTGGAAACTAAACAACTCTCTGCTAAATGACACATGGGTCAGGGAAGAAATAAAGAAAGAAATCAAGGAGTTTCTGAAATTCAATGAAAATGAGGGAACAACATACCCAAATTTGTGGGATACATTGAAAGCAGTGTTAAGAGGAAAACTCATAGCACTAAGTGCCTTTAAAAAGAAATTGGAAACATCGCACATAAGCAACTTAACAAAACAGCTGGAAGCCCTAGAAAAAAAAGAAGCAGAAACACCAAAAAGGAGTAGACGTCTGGAAATAATCAAACTCAGGGCTGAAATTAACAAATTAGAAACTAAGAAAACAGTCCAAAGAATCAACAAAACCAAGAGCTGGTTCTTTGAGAAAATCAATAAGATAGACAGACCGTTAGCCAAACTAACTAAAAGGCAGAGAGACAGTATTGAAATCAACAGAATCAGAAATGAAAAGGGAGACATTACAACAGACACTGAAGAAATACAAAGAATCATAAGATCCTACTTTGAAGGCATATATGCCACAAAATTTGAAAATCTAAGGGAAATGGATGACTTTCTTGATCAATTTCACTTGCCCAAATTGAGTGAAGAACAGATAAACAAGCTAAATAGTCCCATTTCCCCTACAGAAATAGAAGCAATCATTGATAGTCTCCCAAACAAAAAAAGCCCAGGGCCAGATGGTTTCAGTGCAGAGTTCTACCAGACATTCAAAGGCGAGCTAATACCGATACTCTTCAAGCTACTCCAAAACATAGAATTGGATGGAACATTACCAAATTCATTCTATGAGGCCATAGTCACGTTGATACCTAAGCCTCACAAAGACTCAACAAAGAAAGAGAATTTCAGACCAATTTCTCTTATGAACATCGATGCAAAAATACTAAATAAAATTCTTGCAAAACGAATACAAGAACACATAAAGGATATCATTCATCATGACCAAGTAGGCTTCATTCCAGGCATGCAGGGATGGTTTAATATACGGAAATCCATCAATGTAATCCACCATATAAACAAACTGAAAATAAAAAACCACATGATCATCTCTTTAGATGCAGAGAAAGCATTTGATAAAATCCAACACCCATTCATGTTTAAAGTTTTAGAGAGATCGGGGATACAAGGCACTTTCCTCAACATAATAAAGGCTATCTACAGCAAGCCAATAGCCAAAATCAAAGTAAATGGTGAGATACTCAAGGAAATTCCTCTAAAATCGGGAACAAGGCAAGGCTGCCCACTCTCTCCATATCTCTTCAATATAGTACTCGAAGTTCTAGCCAGAGCAATAAGACAACAAAAGGAGATCAAGGGTATCCAAATCGGAAAGGAGGAAGTCAAACTATCTCTATTTGCAGATGATATGATAGTGTACATAAGTGACCCTCAAAATTCCACCAGAGAACTCCTACAGCTGATAAATACTTTCAGCAATTTGGCTGGATACAAAATTAACTCAAAAAAGTCTGTAGCCTTCCTATACACAAATGACAAGCTTGCAGAGGAAGAAATTAGGAAAGCCACACCCTTCACATTAGCCACAAGCAATATAAAATATCTAGGAGTTACTTTAACTAAGCAAGTGAAGGACTTGTTTGAAAAAAATTTCAAAACTCTGAAGAAGGAGATTGAAGATGACATGAGAAGATGGAAGGATCTTCCTTGCTCATGGATAGGGAGAATTAACATAGTAAAAATGTCCATCCTACCAAAAGCAATCTACAGAATCAATGCAATCCCTATCAAAATACCTACACAATTTTTTAAAGACATTGAAAGTTCAATTCTGAACTTCATATGGAAAAACAAAAAACCCAGAATAGCAAAAACGATCTTGTACAATAAAAGGTGCTGTGGAGGAATCTCCATACCTGATTTCAAATTATACTATAAAGCAATTGTAATTAAAACAGCATGGTACTGGCACAGCAACAGGCTGGTTGATCAGTGGAATCGTATTGAAGACCCAGATATGAATCCACACACATATGGTCACTTGATTTTTGACAAAGAAGCCAAATCCATTCAATGGAAAAAGGATAGCATCTTCAACAAATGGTGCTGGTCTAACTGGATGTCTATGTGTAAAAAAATACAACTGGACCCATATTTGTCACCTTGCACAAAACTCAAATCCAAGTAGATTAAAGACCTCAACATAAAACCAGAGACACTAAGTCAGTTAGAAGAAAAAGTGGGGAAGAGCCTGGAACATATTGGCACAGGAGACAACTTCCTGAACAGAACACCAACAGCCCAGGCCTTAATGTCAACAATTAATAAATGGGACCTCATGAGGCTGAGAAGCTTCTGTAAGGCTAGAGACACGGTCAAGAGAACAAAGCGACAGCCTACAGACTGGGAAAAGATCTTCACCAACCCTACATCTGACAAAGGTCTAATATCCAAAATATATAAAGAACTCAAGAAATTAAACACTACCAAACCAAATAACCCAATTGAGAAATGGGGCTTGGAACTAAACAGAGAATTCTCAACAGAAGAATATCAAATGGCTGAGAAACACTTAAAGAAATGCTCAACCTCCTTAGTCATCAGGGAAATGCAAATCAAAACAACTCTGAGATTCCATCTTACACCCATCAGAATGGCTAAGATCAAAAACTCAAGCGACACCACATGCTGGAGAGGATGTGGGGAGAGAGGAACACTCCTTCATTGCTGGTGGGAATGCAAACTAGTACAACCACTTTGGAAATCTATCTGGTGCTATCTCAGAAAACTGGGAATAGGGCTTCCTCAAGACCCAGCTATTCCACTCCTTGGAATATACCCAGAAGATGCACCAGCACACAGCAAGAAAATTTGCTCAACCATGTTCATAGCAGCCTTATTCATAATAGCCAGATCATGGAAACAGCCTAAATGTCCCTCAGTAGAAGAATGGATAAAGAAACTGTGGTACATATACACTATGGAATACTACTCAGCTATTAAAAACAAGGAATTCCCGAAATTTGTGGACAAATGGATTGAGCTAGAGATGATCATAATGAGTGAGTTAACCCAGAAGCAGAAAGACTCAAATGGTATATACTCACTTATATCTGCATACTAGCCCAATGGGCATGTCCCATGAAAGCCTTCCCTTACCAGGAAACTGGGACAGAGGGGAGGACATCCTATTGGGACTCTAGATGAGAGAACAATGGGAGAATAGCAATGTAGAAGGATCCAGTAGGTCCTAGAATCCTACCAGTAGAACATTATGATAGGCAGATTTGGGTCATGGGGTCCCGCTCAAACTAAGGCCCTAGCCAAGGACAATACTGGCGGTCAAATTTAAACCCCTACCCTGATCTAGCCCATGGACAGGACAGTCTCCACACTTGAGTGGAGAGAGGGATTTGACTTTCTCAAGTACTCTGGTGCCTCACATTTGACTATGTCCCCTGGCAGGGGACACCTAGTGGCACTCAGAAGAAGGACAGCAGGTCACTGAGAAGAGACTTGATACCCTATGAGCATATACAGGGGGAGGTAATCCCTCTGAGGAACAGTCATAGGGGAGGGGAATAAGGGGAAAATGGGAGGGAGGGGAGAATGGGAGGTTACAAGGGATGGGATAACCATAGAGATGTAACAAGAATAAATTAATTAAAAAAATAAAAATAAAAATAAAAAAAAAATTCTGATAGGTTTGCCATTATATTTTACTTGGCCTTTTCACTTGCCACTTTTTATATTTTTCTTTGTTCTATACATTTTTTGTTTTGATTGTTATGTTATAGGAGGATTTTCTTTTCTGGTCTATTCTATTTGGTGTTCTGTAGGCCTCTTGTATGTTTGTATCTATCTCCTTCTTTAAATGGGGGAAGTTCTCTCATTCCTGGATTTCTTCTATCTGTGCTTTTATCATTGTTTCCATTTTCATTTTCAGATCTTGAACTGTTTTATTGATTTCCTTCATTTGACTGTTTGTATTTTCCTGAATTTCTTCTGGTGATTTCTTTCTTTCCTCTCTATAGTCCTCTTTAAGGTCCTCAATCTGTTTGGTTGCATCTTCCTGCATTTGTTTATGGATTTTATTCATTTCCTCCATTATCATCTTCATTACTAAGGATTTGAGGTCATTTTCATGTGCTTCATTTGTGTTTGTGTTCCCAGGGTTGAATTCTTTGGGATAGCTGGGTTGTGAAAATGCTATATAGTTTTGGTTTTGGTTGTTTGTGGTTTTATGTTGGCCTTTAGTCATCTTGCTGTCTATGATGTTGGGAGGTAGTTTCTGGTGTCCTTCACTGGCTGTTGGGAGCAATTCATTGGTGAGTGTCTATAGGTCAAGAACAATTACCTGTGTGGATCATGGAACCCTTCCTTGGATCCTGTTATCAGATGACCTGGTTTCAACTCCAGGGTACACTGCTCCACACCCTGGTGTAGACTCAATTTTCTTAGCAAATATATTTTATTACAAACTTGGTAATTGAGAGTACCTCACTTATAACCCAACTAACCTAAACAATAGGAAAAGAAGATTAAGAATACAATAATGAAACCATATGGATATCAGTTCAGAGGAACAATTCTCCTGGCATAGTCAGCAGGATTTCTTCTGCTGGAACCTGAAGCTACTAGAACCCAGAACCTCAGCCGTATCCTGGAGCCCCAGAGCCTTCCCTTGAGCAGTTCTCTCTAGGAGTATCTCAAAGTGGAGCAATGAACAGCCAAAACTATCCCAAGTCTTCAAAGGCCCCACCTCTTGTTTTTGGGTCACATTTATACCTCCTCTCAGAATTTGTTCAAAGATGTTTTTCAGCTGGTTAATAACCAATCTCCCCCACATGGTAGTTCGACTTCTAAGGGGATAAACATCATCTGCTTTCTCATAAGTCTTTTCTCATCCCCCACTTGTGATCTAAACCAAAAAAACAAAAAACAAAAAAAAACAAAAACAAAAACATGTTTATCTCTCCTTCACCCTGGGCTCCCCACTGGGTTAGCAGATGCCGGTGCTGGTGCTCTGCAGCCCAAGGATTAGTTCAAGGTAACATAGGTATAGCTGGCTATCCTGCCTTTGGCCGGGCTTTAGAAACCCTTCTCTCTGGCACTGGGGCTTTGGGGGCTTAGGCTCAGTCTGCCCTAGAGTGTCTGAACCCCTGCTGACTTGTGGCAGTTGGTTAAGCTTTCACCTGATCTATCCAGGCCATGGGGTCTAGGTTCAGTCCTGCCTAAGAGAGCAGACACTGTCCTCTGGCTTGTGGTGGTTGGCTAGGCTTCCACCTGATCCTTCAGGCTATTTCATTCCTGCCAGAGAATATGGTAACAGCTCTCGGAATTGGAGCAGCTGGCTAGGTTTCTGCTTGATCCACTCAGGTTAGTTCAGTCCTGCCTGAGAATGCTGGAACCCCCTCTGGGTTGTGGTGGCACATGAGGCTTCTGCCTGCTCTGCTTAGGCCAAGTCAGTCCCACTCAGTTGTGCGGGAACAGTCCCCTGGCATGGCTGGCTAGGTTTCTGCTGGATCCATTCTGGCCATACCACCTTAGATCAGTCAACCTGAGATGTGGCTCTGGAACTGTAGCTGGAGAACATGTCCACGGCTCCCTGCCGCCTCTTCCCCCTCCCCTTAGAACCTGGCTCTCCCAGTAGACTGGCGGGATGATCTGAGATCAGATCTATCCCAGTTCCACACTCTCAGCTCCCCATGGGCCAGCAGACACTGATGATGTTTCTCTGTAGCCCACTGATCAGTCATAGAGGGAGAGAGAAAGAGTGCAGGTACAATAAAATAGGCTGCACTGGGCTTTGGATACTGTGCCCCTGTGGTCTCCGGCCCCTGAGGCTTTCTGTGGATTGGTGGAGTGATCTGAAGTCAGATCCACCCATTTCCCTGTGTTCTCCCAAGGCCAGCAGATCCAACTCTGGTGCTTCACTGCCCACAGTTGTGTCCCAGATACCAAGTCCATGATATAGAGCAAGGCTGTAGTTCACAGGCAGTTATGGGTCCAGGCTCTGGGGAATGGGCCTCCATCTGTTGGGGGGATGGTCTGATGTATTTTGACGTTAATTACCCATCCTCCAGTTGGATGGCCTGAGGCCAGACCTACTTGTGCTCTGCACTGTGTGGAACCCTCTTACCTTGGGGGTCTCCAGGTTTTGCAGTCTGTAGCTCCCAGCCAGGTCCCTAGTCTCCATCTTGCAGATCAGAAACTGTGTATGTTCAGTACTGCCAGCTTGGATCCTAGGTTTACATTTTAAGTATAGTCAGACACTACCAAAAAATGGGGATATATAGAAAGAAAGACATCGTTCAGCACTTTATCACTGATACATCACAGTGCATTCCACAAAACTAGATGGCATAGTATAGGGTACAGCTGGACTAGACAGCACATGTCGTCATCTATATGGTCTATCATTGGCCAAATCACTGCTGTATGGTACAAAACTGAAGTTGCTTGGTTCCTTTATGAAAAAAATAAGTTGGTGGGCCAAGAGTAGGTACATAGAACTAGTTAGAACCAATTCTCATTTCTCTAGGAGATGGAGGTACAAAATTTGAACCTTATACTAGTTACAGAAAAGACGGTAATTTGATACAGTAGTCAAGTCATTGATGATTGATGATGGATAGTTTATGAAAGATGAGAGAGGCAGGGGTCTCCTCTCCTGAGACTCTACACAGCATAATTCCATGGATGATACTGACCACCAATGAGATGACATTCTTGAAGAGCATAAGGGAAAATACTGCAGTTTTAATTTTAGGCCTCTGGAGTTTACATCAATTCGAGATACACTGGTAGAGATGGTGGGGATGGTGAGATGGTGGGTGTGGTGGGTGTGGTGGAGATGGTGGGGATGGTAGAAATGGTGGAGATGGTGGAAGTGGTGGAGATGGTGGTGGGTGTGGTGGAGATGGTGGGGATGGTGGGGATGGTGAGATGGTGGAGATGGTGGGAATGGTGGAGATGGTGAGATGGTGGGGATGGTGGAGATGGTGGAAATGG
>OU015747.1:104610207-104635088 GCA_907169655.1 Acomys percivali | reverse complement strand
GAGATGGTGGGGATGGTGGAGATAGTAAAATGGTGGAGATGGTGAGATGGTGGGGATGGTGGAGATAGTAAGATGGTGGAGATGGTGAGATGGTGGGGATGGTGGAGATAGTAATATGGTGGGGATGGTGGAGATGGTGGAGATGGTGGGGATGGTGGGGATGGTGGAAATGGTGGGGATGTTGGAGATGGTGGAGATGGTAAGATGGTGGAGACGGTGGGGATGGTAGAGATGGTTGGGATGGTGGAGATGGTGGGGATGGTGGAGATGGTGGAGATGGTGAGATGGTGGGGATGGTGGAGATGGTGGGGATGGTGGAGACGGTGGGGATGGTGGAAATGGTGGGGATGTTGGAGATGGTGGAGATGGTGAGATGGTGGAGACGGTGGGGATGGTGGAGATGGTGGGGATGGTGGAAATGGTGGGGATGTTGGAGATGGTGGAGATGGTGAGATGGTGGAGACGGTGGGGATGGTGGAGATGGTGGGGATGGTGGAGATGGTGGAGATGGTGAGATGGTGGGGATGGTGGAGATGGTGGGGATGGTGAGATGGTGGGGATGGTGGAGATGGTAAGATGGTGGAGATAGTTGAGGGGATGAGATGGTGGAGAACGTGGAGATGGTGGAGATGGTGAGATGATGGCAGAGATGGCATATGGCCATGAGGATCAACAGAATGATATGGCTAGAATTATTGTCACACTGTTTATATTTCAAACTTTGGGCACAAATAAGCTAGACAAAAGAGTAGATAACTAGTGCAGTGTCAAGAGGTTGTGACATTAAAATCCAGGTGCAAAATGGTAGAGGTGAAAATAAATTTTTGAACATGCTGCCTAAGTGACTGTACAGCTTGACTGGAGAATAGATTTACTGGGAATTTGCTTGGGAATGTGAAGAGATCATTTGGGGTCGGACTGTGGTCAGCCTGGAGGGCTATGCTGAGTTCAGATTTCCTCCTGGGCAAAGTAGGTAGCCATGAATGAGGTCTGAAAGTGGACTGGGGAAAGGATCAAATTTCCATCTTAAATAAATTATTCTGGCAACAGTGTGAAAGATAGATTAACAACTGGGGAGATTGGAGACACTGGAATATCAGTTAAGAAGCCCTCATAATCCCACAGTGGTGGTGGAAGTGGAAAACAGGGAATCTGAGACATATGGCTGTGGTATAATTAATAGAAGTCAAAGTGGGAGCCAAAACCCAGATGACTGGAAAAATCATGGGCGCCATTAAGCAAGACTGGGGAAAACGCAATGACAAGTCAGTTTTAGGAATATGAGGGAATAGTTTACAGACTTAATTCTAGACAGTTCACATGTTAACCTGTCCTAGGACTATGAGTGTTGAACTCAGACTGGTGGAGGCTGTAAATGCAGGTGTGTGCTTAGGATTTTTTTCCAAAGTCATGGAGTTTGGTCACAACTCCAGAGAGTTGCATTTTCTGTTTGTGCAGCAGAGAGAGGAAGCAGGTTCTGTAAAGTAAGGTCCTAGGAGAGCCTGAGAGTAAGAGTGGAGGAACACTCTATTTTTAATGCCCAGTAAGTACAGATCATCAGAGCTCAGGACACCCAATGCTGTGGATGGTAAGAGACTATGCATTTAACTGCAGACTAGTGGGCAAGGTGGCTGACTGACTGTTATTGGTGACTTAGGAAGAATCAATTTTAAGTAATGACCTCTGTTTCACCAGCTTTAAAGTGGCAGAGGCACAGTTACAGTGGATTTAAGAGAGGAATAAGGAGAAAGAAAGAATTTATCGGCATTCCTATTATTCATATTTTATAACTTTTACAGTTTTTCTGGCTCCTGTGACAATTTCATCAAAAAGGATCATTGCCTTAAAACCATTTATGATGTGTTACATAAATGTGGTCTTGAGTTTTTTTTCAGAGAGTTTAAATTTTCATCACATGCTTTATGGTCTAGTCTTTTATTCAGTGGGCTTTTATGACTATAACAGCAGGCCAGCCTTAAGTTATTTTATTTTGTGTCTTCAAATGAATAATAATATGTTCTTTTAAAAATCAAATTAGCCTCTTTTCTTATTTGTAATGAAGTGATCTGGCTCTGGCATATTGAGTTAACTAATATACAAAGCTACAATTAAATATTATACATGTAAATGAACTTTTCTATCTCAGTGAATATTTTAAAACCCAAACACAAAATAATGCCATACTTTCTGCTCCCAATTAGATACAGTCTTCTGGTAGAGTTCTACAGATTGCCAAGGCTCTTGTGGAGGACGCTGGCAGGTACACGTGTGTGGCTACCAATGCAGCTGGAGAAGCACAGCAGCATACCCAATTGCATGTGCATGGTAAGAGTATCTTACGGCTCTGTCTTGTACATGTGTATGCATGTGTGTGAATTCATGCAAGGGGGTGTGTGTGCACGCATTGTGTGATCACACATATGTATGTCACAGGTCAACTGCCAGTGTCATTTCTCCTGTGCACTCCACATTGTGTGTTTTTTAATTTAAATATTTTAAGTTTTGGAGCATTTAAAAACGTGTATCTGATATTCACATCAGTACACCTTTCTCTCTCCTACCTCCCAGCTCTTCCCATGTCCTCCCACTTCCTCATAACCTCTTCTGTAATTATTTATTGTTTAGCAATATGCATATACTGAGCCTATTTAATATGGTTTTTATGTATGTACTATTGCCATTTTCCTAAACTACCTTGTTACTGAGATATGGCCTCTCACCTGGCCTGGTACTTGCTGAATAGGTTGGGCTGACTAGCCAACCAACCTTGGAGATCTGCTTCTCTCTACCACTCAAGGATTACAAGCAGTGACTAGCATCCTCACTTTAATGACACTCTTCCTTTAATGGGTTCTGTGGAAGCATAGGAAAAAAGGGAACATAGTTTTTATAAACTGCAAATGTAGAAAGAAAATGTTTAGTTTCATCTATATTCAAATAAACTATATTGTTCACTGTAATTATAATTGCTCATAAATATCTTCAGTTTTTAGGCTATCAAATAGGATGCTCGTATTTTTATGGGTCTGTGTGTGTGTGTGTGTGTGTGTGTGTGCATGTGTGTGTATGTGTATGTGTGCACATGTGTGCATATGCACACGTACCTGTTGTACATATGTGGAAGCACAAAGTTGATGGTAGGTTTCATTTTCCACTGCGCATCACCTTGTTTGTTGTGAGAAGGTATCTTGCTGAACCCAGAGCTTACCGTTTATGCCAGTCTAGCTAGCCAGTTTGCTCTGTGGATTCACTATATCTGACTTCCTGTTCTGAGATATCCATAGGCTGCCACAACCATCCAGCTTTTAAACATGGGCTCTGCAGTGCCAAAGCTGGTTCCTCCTTTTACATAGCAAGTTCTTTACCTTCCAAGGCATCTCCTCATTCTCTAATGTTTTAGAATAATTCATATCATTTTAATTAATAATCCTCTATAGAAGATTTTGTTGAAAAAGATGAAGTTGCAGAGTTGAGCCATAACCTTGCCTACAATTTTCTTGCACAGTTTTGATTTTGTCAATTGGAGCTACTCTGTACTCTGAGTCTGCTCCTATGTGCTTTCATTAAGTGTCTAGGTGGCTGTGGAGCACGTCATCAACATCCCAGCTGTACTGTAAACATGGAGGACATAAGACCTTGCGTAGAAGGCCTTGATTCTCCAGAGGTTTGTCAGAACCAGTCTGGGTTTGTGCAGAAGTACTTAGACATCTGTCCCTTAAATGTTTCCAATAAACCAATTTATTCTGTCCATGGTTCATCAAATAGGGACACCCAGTGTGAACATATTTGCACATATAAACATGTTCCTTAAGAGTAGTTAATTTGAAAGACAATATCAAAAATAACCCATTTGTTATTGGCTCCTTTCCCCGGAGAGGCTGAGAATGCACAGACACTGCTGGCCTCTTAGCTGCCTTTCACATCATCTGCTTTGCATAGGTCTACCTCTGTCATCTCAGTGTCCCCTGGCAGCTGGCTGCAGCAGCTCTTCAAGTTTCCACTTGCATCTCAGAGTTGGCAAATTGTGTTTTTCCTGTAGTCTTTCCTTCCCTGAAGTACCTTCTGTCTTCCTTGTGTATTAAAATTGCAGCTTCAGTCTGTCAGTTCTTCTCAGTGTCTCTGATTCCACTAGTCGGCTCACCAGTATTTGGACAAATACTGACTCAAATATTAAAGTCTCCTATAGAGCTTCATCAATATGTTCCAGAAAAATGGAAAACTGGATTCCTTGAAAGAAATAAAATATTCATCAAGAAAGAACAAAGTACAATGGCATAAAATATATATTAAAATGTCATAGTGAAACCCTTATTATCTATGCAAATAAAAAGATTTATATAAAGTATAATAAAAAGCAACCAAAGTAAAAAAAGGAAAAAGTACCTAAGAAAAATAGATGTATGGTCTGAAGATGGTAGCAAAATGTCAGCTGTTGGAAGACACAGTTTGGGTGCACATCTACATGGAAAATCATCAAAGAGTAAGGAAGCAAGTGGAAAACATCCGAGTTCATGTGCAAAGAAAGAGAAACAGAGCTTAGCCACTGAAAAGGTTTAGTGGAGATTGCCAAATGAGATGGATAACATGGTGCTATCTCATTCACACAAATCGCAATATAGTGGTAGGGTCGAGCAAGAGCTTAAAACATTCCATCTGCTGTGATATTCATTTGTCTGGATAACAGCTCATCTCCCTTAGAGGAGAATAATGATGAAGTGGGCTTGTAATGATTAACCTGGAGGAAGTGGTTGGCTTCATGTTTGTGCCTGGAATCTGTACAAAAGCCGTGTCTCCTCTTGGCGCTGAGGACAGCAATGTCCCAATGGAAGCCTGGGGCTCCAAACTTGAATCTGTCTTCTACTATGCATATATTAATACTCAGGATAATAATTAGAGATGTGAAAATATAGGAATTTCTAAGAAATTGATTAATTAAAGACTTTGAATAGACCTCAACAGTTGAGAGGACAAGCTAATGAAATGGGGAGAACTATGTAAAATAGGTTTTGAAAGAAATTACTTAAAGATGCACATATTGAAACAATTGCATATTATTTGGACTTGGGCTCTCCAATTACTGTACATACAAATTTGATTTCATAAAGACCTCAGTCATAGAAGCTAATGTACTAATAATAGGGAGAAATGATACCCTTTCTAGTCTTACCGAGTACTACAAAGTATCAGATCCAATTCCTTTGGTAACCAATTGAAAGTAGAAATGAGAAAATATATAGAAAAGCAATCATTTAGTTTCATTCCATTATTAACTTATATAACAACCCCAGCAATCACATTTAGTTAAGATTTGTTAAATTAATCTTTACAGATGGGCAATGCATTCTGAAAATAGGCATTTATTGCAGTTGTCACAGAAAATGTTCAATCTACAATATTCAGTATTCCAATTTCTCAGCACTTTAATTTCTTATAAAAATATCTTCTATTCTTCTCCATCACTGTAAAAAATTAACAAGAGTTGAAGTAAATGCAGCAAGGATGCATGGGCCTCTTGGACTAGCTCACCAAGCCATGACCATGAGAAGAAGAACAGTCTCATGGAATTTTCCAGGGAGGGATTCTGTCCATTATAAACAGCAGGAGCCCTCAGTAGGTGGTCTTTTTTTTTATCATCAAAAGTTTCATAATTCTGGAAGTTTTTGTTCTCTAGACCAAACTATGAAGTTATATCTAAACCTCAAATATTTGCCAAGTGAGACAGATGTTTCTACAAACAAGTAATTATTTGAAGTCTAATAACTCAAGCATTCATTTCATCTGCTCATAATTATTTCCTATGGAAAAAGATCTGCCAAGGTGATACACCCAGAAGAAATAGAATGTTGTAGTGTAAATGGGTGGGCTTCAAATTTGGGTCTCATATTGTCACTTACTGTCTGTCAGGCACTAAGCTTCTATATGAATTCTTAAGGCTAAGAGTCCTCATCTGTATGGTAGGAGAGATAATGATAATACTGTGTAGTCCCAAGGGTTGTTTGAGGTTTCAATGAAAGATGACACATGAAAGTCTGAGCTTGGTGCCTGCCTTCGCGTCAGCATCTGTAAATGGTAGCATGAGGACTGTTCTTGGCAAAACACATGTTTGGCTCCTGGCTCTTCTCACTGTACTCTTTTAACAAATAGGCTAAAGGCCTGCTGCCTTTCCCGTTGGCTGGGAAGCCTCTTGTGTCTGTATTAGTTGTCTCATAAAAAACATTAGGAGGACTCCTTATTTTTATTTTATATTTTAAAAGTATTTGCTTGGCTAACATCTGCTAACACCCACTCAAACAAGGTTTCTCTATCATTTCTGCGTTTTGTTTAATAGCTTGCCTGTGGCCTAGTGGAGACTTGGGAATGTTCTAGGGAACTGTTTTGTTTCTTTCTTCATGGCCAAGTTGAGGTCAGGATTCTGCTGAACTATGTTTTCAGCATGGATTAATTTATTTCCGCTATTTTCAAATACCAGTGAATAGGCTGGATTAACTCACAAAAGTCACCTTTACATCAGTTTTAACTAATTCAGACTCACCCAGGATTTGACATAGTCAGTTTATGCCCCAAAAGGCTAAAAGACTAGACAGCCTAGCTCTTGGTGTTTCAAGAAGGTACTGTGGTTTTGGCATAATGTGTACATGCAGTTTTTGGAAGAAGAAATGAGTGAAAAGAGAACAGTAAAATAAGTAGCACTCTTGCCTAGGGAATTCATACATCTTACCGTTGGCGTGAGATTTGGTCTCCTCATTAATGACATACACAGAACAGTGGCCTCCTAAATCAAGACTCTGTAGGATTTAAATGGTATGGGAAAACCATGTATTTATATTGTATCTACTTTTATCTCCAATATTGGGTAAAGACATTGGGTTTTCCTTATAGATTTTGTATGGATTTATGATGTTACTCTCTGTCACTCAAGGTAATGATTCATCACAAACTTCTGTGGACAGGCTTGTACTTTCTTGGGAATATAATCAGACAAGATCAAGCGTGTTCAGGATGCCATGGCCTTAGACAAAAGGCAAATAATCCACTCAAAAATTTGGGGGATTTCTGATCCATTTGCTTCTTCTCAGCCTGGGGTGCTAGCCACACCCAAAGAGCATACCTGGGTAGGGGCCTTTGGTCTTCAGCTTTCTGAGAATGTGTGTGTGTGTGTGTGTGTGTGTGTGTGTGTGTGTGTGTGTGTGTGCGTGCGCGCGCGCGTGCATTATGTTTGTGTGTATGGTGTATGCAGATATGTACATATATGTGCAAGTGGACTTACCTGTATCCCCAGTGGTCAACTTTAGATATCTTTCTTGATTGTTTTCACCTTATTTTTAAGTGTTATTCAAAGTACGACATCAATGTCATCAACTTTTAATGATAATTTTTCCTTTTGTCAATGCTTGTTGGGACTCTGTTGTTACGTGTGTAATGTGTGTGTGTGTGTATGCCTATATATAATTAGCATGTGATTTTGAAGCAAAATTAGAGCTTACAGTGAGAATATTTTAGTATAAACTTGGGTAAAAGAAAGAGACAGCTCAGGAAAATGACTAGTTTTACACATTAAGCATGCAAAGGTTTCTGGAGTCACCAAGAGTCACCAATGGTATATCTTAAGATATATATATATATATTATATATATATATATATAATATATATATATATATTAGTTTTACTTGTAGTGTATGCTCCAAGGGTTATAACTAGCATCTAAATGAATAATAATGCTTTCAGGCATAATAATGTTTTCACTTAACAGCAGTTTAAATTTAGTGAGTATTATTTTTGTTTCCATGTAGCTCTTTTATCTTCCCGTTCCTTTGTTGTTATACTCACATCCTCTTCCATCATCCGCTGGTCAACGTAACTTACAACTATTGTTCCACCTTATTGTATGTCAAATCAGTAAGAAAAGAAAACCCTCCAAATTTAGTTCTCGCTGTCTCTTACCCTTATCTGTCTTGTTACTTTTGCTGGTGTCTTTAATTTATTCTTGCATATTAATTACCACACTGAAAATGTTGTTTTAACATTTAGCATTTCTTATGGGACCTGGGCTAGCACAAACCTTTTTGAGATTTTATAGGTTTCCTTACGTGGGGAAATCCTAAATGCCAAAGGACAGATTTGCTGGCTAGTGAGTTCTCTCAGAACTGTGATTTGTTAGCCCACTGCCTTCCAAGTTTCCAAGTATTTTGATTAGAACTCAGCTGCCAGACTTACTGGGGAACCTTGTATATGATAAGCTATTTTTTCTCATGCTGATTTTAAGATTTTTCTCTTTCACTTTTGGTTTTAAACAGATCGATTATATTATAGGTTTCTGTAATGTTTTTCAAGTTGGAGTTAGTTAACCCTATCAGACATGAAAACTAATGTTAGGTTTATTGGATATGGAAACACGCATTTCTTCAGGTATGGTGAAGATTCAGGCATTCTTTCTCATGTTGTCCTTCCCCTCCTGCACTCACTAACTCCCAGTATGTTTGATAATGTCCTGTACATCTTGAAAGATCTGCTCTTTTTTTCTTCGTAATTCATATTTCTTCTTCTAAAACTGGGTGATCTTATTTGACCTATCTTCAGATCTACTGACTACCTCTTCCAACACGCTTTTCAAACATGCTGTTGAGCCCTGACTGAATTTTGGAATTCCAGACTTTCTAGTTAGCTTTTAAAATCAACCCTACCTCTTCATTAGCCGCCTGTGTCTTGTAAAGTGCTATTTTTTCTTTCCTTTCACTCTCCAAGAAAAGCTTCTGTGACCCTTGGAGAGAGGGAGATCAGTTACAGACAGAATAGCTAATGTCAAATGTGACCTTATAAATCGAGTATCTGGACTTCCTAGGAAAGAGCCTATTCTACTTCCTGTTCCATGAATGGCATGCTTTTATTTTCCTTGCACATCTTAGTTTTTGCTGAAAAGTTGTTTAAAATAATGCAGTGTGACAATTCTTTAAATATTAATTAACCTTGTGGTTCTGTGGTTCTTATTGCTGTCACTACCCGGACTTTCCTGGGTGCTTCTGGTTTATGTAGCCAGTGTGCAGTTCCTGCCACTCACCAAAATGTCCATAGTCTCATTCTGGAAACTACTACTATGGAAATTCATATATTAAGAGGGAATTAAATTGGTAGATAGAATTATTGATCAGCTATACTTAAAGTTGGGAATGTGTTCCTGATTACTTGAGGAACATTATAGGTAGAAGAATTGTGTATGATAGAAAACTGACATGACTAGCTTTAATGAGAGATGAGGCCGTAGGCCAAGGAATGCTGACAGCCTCCAGAATTTGGACTAGCCAAATAACAGCTTTTCCTCCTATACTCCCCCAGAGAGGAATTCCGCTGTGTTGGCACCTTGGTTTGCACCCAAGGAGGCTGTGTTGACTTTCTGACCCACAATTCCGCATTGCTATAAGCCGGCAAGCATCCCTACCATAGAAGCAACAGAAAGTAAGTTAGTGGCTTCTATGAACAAATCAAATAAACTTTGTTTATACAAAATTAAAATACCCTTGAGTGAAGTTTGCACTAAGAGAATTCAAAGCCTAGTTAAATAATGACAGATCCTGCAAATGACTCCCAGGACAAATGACAGCAGCTGTCTTGAAATGATAGGGTTTAGTTTTTCTATTACTTTATTTTATGTGTTTGGGTGTTTTGCCTACATGTATGTCTGCACAGCACATGCATGTCTGGAGTCTGCAGAGCCAGAAGAGGGTGAAGATTCTCTAGAACTAAAGTTACAGATGGTTGTGAGCCACCACATGAGTCCCGGGAATGGACCCCAGGGTCCTTTGGGAAAGCAGTCAGTGTTCTTAACCACTATGTCATCTCTCCAGCTCAAAAGTGATTTTTTTTTTTTAATTAGCTTCAAATCTTTGCTGCTCACTTTGATGTCTACCCTAATTTTTTCACTGAGAGTGTGGGCTATTTGGTTTTGGATTTTGTTTTAAATTCTTTAGATTTATTTATTTATTTATTTATTTGTCATTTTCTGTGCGTGAGTGCTTGGCTGGCATATACGTATGTACACCAGTTGCATCCCTGGGCCTTTGGAAGTCAGAAAAGAACCTTGGAATCCTCTGGAACTGGGGTTAGGGATGGTTATGAACCACGATGGAACTGACGGGACTCAAACCCTGGTCCTCTGTAAAAACAAGTGCTCTTCTCTGTTGAGCTGTCTCTCATGCCGAGACTAATTGTTTTTTTCGTTTGGAAGACTCCGGTGAGTTAAACTGTCACGAATTCACCATCTTTAATGAGGTCGGCCTTGTTTGTTTTTCTTGATTAAACACTCCACTTCTGAGCGGTTACACATCTTTGGTTAATTTTCTGAATTCTGAAATGGCTGAATTTTGGTAGCTTTCCCCATGTTATTATTTCTTTAATTGAGGAATGGATTTTCCAAAACCTTCCTCTGTCATTCTCGTGGAAATTCAGTGTTTTTCTTTTTAAGCTTTCTATTGTTGTGAGTGGTAGGCAGCCCACTCCATCGCACCCATGCTTCTGGTGCCTGGCACAGTGTTTTATTGTAGCAGCTGTGACTGTCAAAACCTTCATCGAGCACTTCAGTCCAGAAGGCTTTAAGCAAGTGTTTTAGTGAGTGTGGTAAGGAATGTGCCATGCACCGGCTATTATTCATTTCAGAACTGGAAAACCAAGTCACCATGGCAGCCATGTTCAGAGCTTTATTCATTCTTTTTTTTCTTAATAAATATATTTTATTACAAACTTATTAACTGAGCATACGTCACTTATAGCCCGATTAACCTAAACGATAGGAAAAGGAGATTAAAGAATACAGCAACAAAACCTTAAGGATATCAGTTCTGAGGAACAATTCTCCTGATGTAATCAGCAGGTTTCTTCTTAAACACTGTAGTGGTAATCAGAACCCATGATCACACAGTTGAACAGAAAAGGTTAATACGCTAAGCTACATGAATGCAAAAGGAATTGGAGGAGCAAAGAAGGGAGCTTTGGCCTCCAGAAAAACAGGCATCTGCCTCACCAAGAGATCTACCTCTGATAACAGACTTTATTATAAACTTACCAAGCAACAACTCTGAGCCTTATTGCCTCTCAATTTCCTGTTTGTTTTCTTTGGTGGCAGTCTCAGCTTTTGCTTTATTATGATAAATTAATTATAATAAACTAAGAGACTTTATTCCTTGCCTCTTATATTGTATTGGTCATTTCCTAGGTTTTGAGTTGAAAGCTTAGGACATTTATTTGTATTATAACGTATATTTTGAAATAAAGCAATTAGGCACAAAAGTTTGCTTGTGTGGTACCCTGCCATGGTGACAGCAACAGCTTCCAAAATCAGTTGACTTTTTTCTGTTTCTGTTTTGTACTCTAATTGAGTACTTTTGTTTTGTTTTTATCTTTAATGGGGCTTTATCTTGCATATGTTTTAATGCTTTTGATATTGGTTCCTGTTTGTTTCCTTGTAACTCCACACACACATAGTGACCACTGTCTTGTGGCTTAATGCATTAGTGGCATTTGCAAAGGATATATATATTCTTTGGTGCTTGAACTATGTCTACAAGTGCACACATCTGCACAGGTAATTTGATTTTTATAATCCTTTGTAACTTTATTTTTGTTTCACTATACACTTGATTTTTCTAACTGCTTTTTTAAGAATTTTGCATTTGTTCTACCCATAAAATATTGTAAGTGTGAAGGACTATTTATGACTTTTTATAAAATTTGAATGAATATGGAGCAAGATGCTTTGTCATAGTTAATGATTTTTATTTTATATATTAATTTGTCATATATTAATGTTCAATTGTTGTCTGAGCGTACCTCCATCCAGCTTTTCATATTAATGCTTTCTGAGAATTGTGTGGTGTTTGTGTGTGTGTGTTAATGTGTATATGTGTGCATGGTATGTATGTGTGGTGTGTGTGTGTGTGTGTGTGTATGGATGTGTGTGGGGGTATATGTGTGTTGCAGTCACCTGAATAAATTGAAAAGTACTTTCAACTCAAAAAATAATTTAAAAACTGAATTAAAAAAGAAATTAGCCTAACGAAAGCTGAGTGGTGGTGGCACGTCCCTATAATTTCAGCCCTCAGGAGGCAGAGGCAGGAAGACCTCTGTGTTTCAGAACAGCCTGGCCTACAAATTAAGTTCCAGGCCTTTCAAGGGCTA
Source organism: Acomys percivali (assembly GCA_907169655.1). Taxonomy (NCBI): domain Eukaryota; kingdom Metazoa; phylum Chordata; class Mammalia; order Rodentia; family Muridae; genus Acomys; species Acomys percivali. The sequence goes on along the minus strand of OU015747.1, from coordinate 104,622,922 downwards.
CAGAGAGGCATCTTTTCTTGAAAAACAAACAATTTCTAATTAATTCAAATTTGCAACTTGATTTGTTTGTTAGATTTTACTTTCCACATGATATTCCAATAGGTAAAATGTGTTATTTATGCAAAATTTGAATGCTAATTTGTATCTATGGTTTCATCTTCAAGTAAGAAAAGACAGGACGACTCTCAACCTGGCACTTCCCACAGCCCTCACCTTATTATTCGGACATCATTCTGATGTTCCAAGTTGTTATTCCTTTTGTAGATTCCTGTTTCCACAAATGTAAAATAACAACAACATCATTAATGGCTATTGTTTAAAGTTGGAAGTTTTAAAAATCACCTTAGATTTATATAAAAAAAAAAAAAAGAAAATCCTTCTAATTAACATACAAAATAATTATAATCTAAAAAAACGAATGGTCTTGCCCAAAATGAAGTTGGGTGGTTTTAGTCACTTTCGTTCTTTTATTGGAAGAGTTCAAATGGGTAGATCACCGAATTACAAAAGTAATTCATCCTTAGTCAGCGAATTGAATTTACAAATTATACTTTTAACTTTGTTTCTTTTTCTTTTATTTTTGGGATTATAGTATAATTATATCATTTATCCCTTCCCTCTCCTCCCTTGAAACCCTCGCGTATACACTGCCTTGTTCTCTTTTATATTCATGTCCTATTTTTAATTGTTGTTACATGTATATATATGCATAATATTTCTAAACATAATCTTCTCCATCTGTCTAATATTGTTTGTATATGTGTTTTTCAGGGCTGACCATTTGGTACTGAATAACTAATTGGTGTTCTCTTCCCTGGAGAAGACTATTTTCCTACTCTCATCATTTCTTGGTTGCGTGTAGTTCTTTGTGTAGGTTAAGGCCTTGTGGGCTGGCATGTTAATTGTTGGTGTCTTTGTTCATCCCATGTTTAGGCAGTCATGTTGTTCAGACTTTATGAGTGTAGCTTCTGACATTCCTAGGATACACAACCTCACAGCAAACTTTCTTATCTGTTCAACTCTCTTTTACTGCTAATCTATAACTGAAAGTATTTTCCTGTCTGACCACAGAGAAATAGTTGACCCAGAAATTCTATAAACAATTTTTAAGTTTTTCAGTTTTCTTTAATAGCATACTTTAGTTTTGTTCCAAATGGCAACAACTATATGAGGAAGAGAGAAATATTATCATTTCTGCTGAGAAAACAGTTTCAGTTTAGATATCATATTCACGTGACCTCCTTGTATGCTTGCACCTTGCAGAACCTCCCAGCCTGGACGATGCAGGGAAGATGCTGAATGAAACAGTGGTGGCGAATAACCCCATTCAGTTGGAGTGTAAAGCGGCAGGCAATCCCATTCCCGGTATGTTTGCTTTGCCTCTTTGTCATTGAATAACATTTAACATTTCAGAGAGTAGAAAAATTCATATGATAATGTACAGATTTGTAACAAACAAAAGTGATAGGGTATATTTCTAGTGATTGTATCATTAGGGAGGTGGTATTTTTGAATTTTAAATAGCCTTTAATTGCACGAAAGAATTTTTCTACTTAATATAGAAACATGTGAGTTCCTTGATCAGCCCGTCTCTATTGTGATCACAAAACTTACCATTGTACTTTATGTCCATGTATTTTGAAAACTCTATTGTAGATTTTTACAAGAATATTAATGGAGTTGGGTGAACCAAGATGCTTCCAAATCATAGTCATATTAGTGACCCTATCATTTTATTTTGTGTCTTCCAGTCACTGGTAGGCTATTCTTGTAAAACACTGATAATGTAAAAACATTAAGTTCTACATTATACATGATAGATGGTTTTGATTTGACATGCCAAAATTTTTGTAGAGAATACACAATAAAATAGAGTAGGGTAAAAAGTTTACCATCATGTAATATTGACATATTAGAAACAATACAGAGAATGCTTTTCATTGGTTCTATTCCAGGATTCTCTCATTGGACTCAGTAGTTTTTTTTAGGAGAATTTTCTCTTGAAAATCAACCATCAAGAGATATTTAAGCCAATTAAACTCAAACAATAAGTGTAAGAATAAATCATTTTTAGATGTGTCTTAATATATTTACTTCAGACTCAAGTTAGCATGTTGAATTTTGAAACAAAAGCTTTTATTTCTCCTCACATTTACCCTTCAGCTATTACATGGTACAAAGACAACCATCCACTCTCTGGTTCCACAAGCGTAGCCTTCTTGAACAGAGGGCAGAGCCTTCAAATTGGAAGTGCTCAGATCTCAGATGCTGGCATCTATAAATGTGTAGCCATCAACTCTGCTGGAGCTACAGAGTTGTTTTACAGTCTACAAGTTCATGGTAAGTGCTGCATCTCTCAGGTACATCCTGGGTTAAGGAAACATGCATGATGATCATAAGTTCTTATAAACATAATATGAATACTTAATACAAGTATGCTATTGATATTTTCACTTAAAGACCCCATGGTCTGAAACTGGTAAGCTTTCTGATTCTGGACATCCATTAAACTGCCCTGTTTTCACATGCTGTTGAACTTCAACTTTAGACTACTTGTTGAAATAACCAGTCATGGTTCTGTCAGCTAATAACAATACCATCTTTGATAGTGCATTCTAACACTCATAGGTATGAAGTTATCTCAAGAGAAACCTTTTTAGGGGTAATTAGAATGTGGCAGCATACGCAATGGAGAAAGGTACATGTGTACACACACACAACACACTGTCTCTCTCTCTTTATGGGAATTAAGAATTCACTCAAGGCCGGTGAGCTAGCTCACCAAGTACAAGCCTTCTCCTGAACTTGTGGAGAATAGCCTGCTGTGGTAGCACCCATTTGTTGTAGCAGCACTCCTGTCTCCAAGATGGGTGTTATAGATAAGAGTATCTCAAGGGTTGTAGATAAGAAGCTCAAATGCCGCCTGGCATAGAGTATAAAGCCTGGCAGAAATAAAGGAGACCTTACCCCAACCAGGAGCAGAGAACAGACTTCCCAAATTGTTCTTTGACCTCCACATATGTGCTATCACATGTATGTACCAACACAAGCACACACACACACACACACACACACACACACACACACGGGTACATGTATACACATGTGTACATGAGCATGCACACACATAAAGGTACACACATGGGTATATGCATACACAGAGAGCTAAATGCACACACACACACACACACACACACACACACACACACATCTATGCATAAACACATGTCCATGTAGCATACACCGGTCCATGCACGTACACACACAAAGGAACATGCACACACATGTACACACAGCAACACCAATAATAATAATAAAATTTAAAGGAATTATGGCACTAAAAACTGATTTCTTGAAACACTTTCTTATTCTCCTCTGCCAAACTGGGAAAGGAATAGTTGCTCTACATACCTCCTGGGATTACTGTGATTAGATCTTTGATACAACGTGAAACACTTAGCCAACACAAATAAGAAAAAAAATATTTGTTAAAATTTATTATGGAAATTATGTATGGTTTTCATTCGCTTGTGGTGACAACATGCATTACTTTTTTCTCTTTTTCAGTGCCTCCTTCAATCTCAGGTGGCAGTTCCACAGTGGAGGTAGTGGTGAATAACCTAGTAAGGTTAGAGTGTGAAGCCAGGGGCATCCCTGCCCCTAGTCTGACCTGGCTGAAAGATGGGAGCCCTGTCTCTAGCTTCGCTAATGGAATACAGGTATCTTTTCTTTTTTTTTTTTTTAATGACTAGCATGTTCAAGACAGGATACTCAGACTCATGACGTTGTTAAAAAGATTTGGAGAAAAAGAGTTAGCAAATGTTTTCTTTTTAGTTAAATATTTTTATTGTTTACATATGCATTTATATTATTACACATATATACAATAAATTGCCTACAGTAAGAAGAACCATGAAACAGTCAGGAACTATATAATTACATTCATAGTGTTTTGGCTATTCGTATTTGGCAGCTTTGAAGAAAATATCTTTCCTATCGTGGTGGGTCTAAAATTCTGATTATAAATCAATATCTATCATACTTCATCATTATCAACTTAAAACATTTATCTAGACCTAAAAACATCTTAACCTCTAAACAACTAAGCTTAAACAACCTCCTTATGGACATCGCTTCAAATGTGGCAAACAAGCCACTGGGGAAAATGTCCTCATTTCTAAAGGGCAAGCTTGGGTGCAGGCAGTCGACAGCCAAACTCTGCCAAGACAGGGTAAGCAAGACCTCAATAGTTCCTGCCTCACAAATATGTCTGCCAGATGTATTGGACCAGAGGCTGAAGATGATGCTCCAACATTATAGGGAAATTTGGATGACTATTCAGGTAGGAAACTGTCTCTGTCATCTTCGCATTTTGGAAACTGCTAACCTCCACTTCCTGTGTACTCAGGTAGTTAATTTTATTCCTCCTCAAGTCTCTCATGGGGTTGAAGAACAACAGTTTAGTTTTACAACAAATGTTATTTTCCAAATACTTTGCACATGGACCCACATATGCCTGTCATAGCCACACAGCTGAGATTTCAAATGTATAAAAGGTGCCATATGTAAGAATTCCCATCCCTCACATGACGGTGTTAAGTTGTACCCATTTGCTAGAGATAGCTGTTCTTCCCTGCTTGCACCTGCTTCTACTCCTGGCACAAGGAATACTCATCAACAAAAAGCACAGGAAATTTCTGGTAGGGTTTTGTTTAAATGTCTGGAAATAATGAATCTGTGAGGCACATAAACCATGCACATGTCCATAAAACATCAAAGAATAAAGTAGGGAAAAATTGTAATAGACGTGTTATGAAAAATGAAATCTGAGTCTCTGAAAAATGCAAAGGCAGTACAATGATTTTGAGCTAAAAACAGAAGCACCCTTGACTCCAAGTTAGACACAGAGAAGCACAAACACAGGCATTCCTCATCTTATGTGCTTTCATTTCATTGTCTTTTGCAGATAACATATTTTTCTTTTTACAAATTGAAGCTTTGTGCCAACTGTGCATTGAGTAAGCCTGCCAGCCTCTTTCCAACAGTTCAGATGGTCACTGGCGCTTTCAAGCAATAAAATAGCATTTTACTGATAAATATATACTTTGCTTCAGACTTAAGGCTATTGCACACTTAATAGATTACAGTACAGCATAAACAGCACTTTAATACACATTGGGGAGCCACAATTCTGTATGACTTGCTTTATTGCAATATTTGTTTTATTGCAGTGGTCTGAAATTGAACCCAAAATATCTCTAATAAGTGCTTGTATCAGATATAAAGGATAATTTATTTTGCCTAACACAGAATATAGTTCTGATATTTTATTTTTTAATTCAGTTGTTCAGAACTGATGATATAAAAAACACAAAGTTCATGTCAATATTAAAAGAAATTGATAGATCTATGAGATAACAGAACAATGAGTGTGGCTAAATTTTTTGGTTAATATTGCTGTGATGTCTTATGTATTTGATCCCAGAAAGTTTTGGAGAATTGCCTCCTTTTATTTTCTCTTCTCTTTGGTATGTGCTGTCTTTCTCTCCTTTGTGAATACTTGTGCAAACTGTAAAAAGAACACACCTACTATTCTCATATTGGTTAATTGGTATTGTTTTTATTGATAGGTTCTCTCTGGGGGCCGAATTTTAGCATTGACCAGTGCACAAATGAGTGACACAGGAAGGTACACCTGCGTGGCAGTGAATGCTGCTGGGGAGAAACAAAGGGACATTGACCTCAGAGTATATGGTGAGACAAGCTGGCTGGCTGTGTGCTGAAATAGATGTTAAAGGAAATTGTTGACAAGAAGAAGAAACAGAGAAAGTGATGATTTAGTAAAATTGGTTCAAATCAAATTTCATTTCTGCTTTGTGTTTGAGTTTAATTTATTTTATCCCTTTTAAATTCCAAGGTATTGGGGCCACTGAGATCACTCAGGACACAAGAGTGCTTGTAGGAACATGAGAAATTGAGCTTAACCCTCTGATACCCATGTGAAAAGCTTGGCATGGTCTTATGTGCCTATAACCAAAGTGTTGGGGGTTGGGAAAAGGTATTTAGCTCCCAGCAGCTCATTATCCAGCCAGGCTAGCCAACCAGAGCTCTTCAGGCTTATTCCTTTGTCTCCAGGGAATAAGGAGAGAGTAAGGGAGATGCCTCACATTCTGCTTTGGCTTCTGTGCTCATATGCATATACCCCAGACACATATAACAACACACAGGGCTGATATGCAAATACCACAGACACATATAACACACAAGGCTGATATACATATACCCCAGACACATATAACAACACACATGGCTGATAAGCATATATACTAGACACATATAGCAACACACATGGCTGATATGCATATACCCCAGACACATATAATAACACACATGGCTTATATGCATATACACCAGACACATATAACAACACATATGGCACACATCCATAAAAATAACAATTTAATTAGAATGTATACATCAGTGTAGGGTGTTTTATAAGGCATTCCAAAGAACATGACTACAGCTATTAGCTCTACAATTAGGAAGACATAATTTAACTATAGTAGATGTCTATTGAAAAGCTCTCTTTGTGTATTATATTCAGAACCATGTTTCATTGCTTTTAATTATATGAATAGGAGACATTCTTTGTGATCGGCCCAATACCCTTGAGTTGAGGGTTGTTTGAGAAATATAAGTTAAATTAGACATAAATTCAGAGAAAATTCAGGCCTTTTCCCTATTTACAGTGCAGCTAGGTGGTATAAAAGGGGACAGCATTTGATCCTATCTCAGAATAACCTGCCCCAAGAACAAAGTTGGGGTTTCACTGACCTCAATTCATAAATGGTATCTGTCACTGTACATCTTGGTCCACCTTGGTGTCTAAAATAGTCATAAAGAAAGCATGTCCTTTTAAAAAATTCTACAAATAATCTAAGAAACAAATACACAGTTGAGATAATTTTTATCCAACAAGGCCAAACTTAATTCAAAATTTGATCAAGATGCAGAACTGGCCATTAGCAATTCCTGGGACAAAGCTTATGAATATATGTTTTCATGGTATATTACCATGCCATTAAAATTGTCTGTTTTGCCACTTCATAGCATTCTTCATTTTGAGTAGACTATCCATACATCTGTATCCTATGTGTCACCTATCAAAATCAATCCCACTGTCTTCTGGTCCTCAGAGGTTGCCTTAAGCTCTCTGCGAGTCCATGCATAGTGTGCTGCTCGGTGAGCAGGGATGTCACAGATCTATGCACTGATGCTCCCTAGTCTGCTCCATATACTCTGCTCCTTTATAGTTCATTCATTCCTGCATGGCTCGAGCCATGGACCCAGGAACAGCACACAGATGCACCCCTTGTGTCATAACCCTTTCCCTCTGAAGGAGATCTGGTAGGTTAGAACCTGACGGCTACAGACACAGAACATTGGTAGTCGGTCTGAGACCTTGATCATTACTTTATCACATGCAGGGTTATTAAGCCTGAAACAGCAGCTCATAGACTATAATAATATTTTTATTACGATGATCTTATTTCTCCCAAAGCATTTGGGAGGCCCTATGGGACACAAGTGAATACAGACAGGTGAGTTTTTCCTGTGAGCACAAAATCAAAACCAAACAATAACCATAACAAAAACAACTATAAATATATTCCCGAGTGGTTAGGTAATTTAGCGAGGATTGGCCATCGAAATTCACCCCTGTGCTTTTTTTCATTAGTCATTTGTCTTTCCTGAATGTAAACATATACAGGCCTGAGTGAGTCCTTGATGGAACCTACTCTCTTTCAAAGTCACACAAAGACACCTGGGGGAAAAAGATAGCTTATTTTCAAGGCACTCAAGGGAAGGGAATTTTTTAAGCTTCTGTCTGAACATGTTTCAGCACCTGACAAGTCTGAAGGCCAGGGAATTCTAATTTTAATGTCATTAAAGCTTCAATAGACCTCCTCGCTTTATGTAATTATGAATATATTCTATAACCAGTCACTGATTTAGCCTCTTCTCTATTGTGTCAGTTTCCCCACAAAGTCTTTTATGTCATGGAAAGTTGGTTCGGCAAAGAAGAGAACTCTAAACCTCAAGTCAGTAGACTCTCAGCTTTGCCACCAGCAATAGCATTTTGTGTAAACCCTCACCTATTTTACCTGTGGACACTGTGAAGGGAGGGGCTAGATAGTCTCTAAGGTCTCTTCCTCATACTTTGAAAGATGTTGACAGAAATGAATATGAAACTTGGCTTTTTTTCCTTGCAAAAGATACAGATAAATATTGAAATCATATTTTAAAATTTATTGTTTTCCAAAATATTTCATGGATGACTTGCTGTTTTTAAAACCCCGAGAAGTACCATCCAGTTCTATGCAGTTCTTAGATGTAACTGCTGAGAACTTTGACTTGCAAAGGCTCTTTAAGATGAAAAAAAAAAATGAGTGAGTAGAATCTTTGGTCCACACGAGTGCATTAGTCTGTAACTTAACACTGACTCTGACTAAAACGAAGCCAACCATGTATCCAAGAATGATTGTGGTCTTCCATCTTAAAAATAGCCTAGTTCTACAGTGTGTATCTTGTACCTTGATGATTAATAGACATCCATAGTGTGCAACCCCGCTTCATGAGGAAAATTTCATCTTTCACTTAGTTCCACCCAATATTATGGGAGAAGAACAGAATGTCTCTGTCCTCATTAGCCAAGCTGTGGAATTAATTTGTCAAAGCAATGCTGTTCCTGCACCTACTCTGATGTGGATGAAGGATGGCCGCCCTCTTCTGAAGCGACCGGGCCTCAGTATCTCTGAAAATGGAAGTGTGCTAAAGGTAAGGCTGCAGATCCATCTCAAGCACATGGGTTCAGTGTTACATACATTAAACTTGCTGATATTTGATAAATGTTCTTTTGTCATCTAATAAAATTCTAGGAACTCCTTATTTGATGGTGCCAGAAGCCATCTCCCACCCACCCACCCAAAAAAAAAAAAAAAAAAAAAAAAACCTCACAAAAAATGTTATAAAAATACTCTAAGATTAAATTCCTGACATGTAGCCATTTAACCAAAAAGCGTCAGCCCACTTTGGGTGCTATGGATAAGGATGCAAAAATTAGGACACATCTCATATCTTCAGTATCTTGTAATCTTACCTAAATCTACAAAGAGTTAAATGTCACTTCATCTTACATGCGCAGAACTACTGTAAATTTGAGTTGGTGACCAAATAGTTGGTACAGAGCTTGCATAGAAGAATGTTGGGAGACAACCTAGTTTTATAGCTCAGAGAGGAGCGAAAGTCCTGATTAAGGAAAGCAAGCAAGTTAGATCGGAGGATATGGAGAACTTCATAAAGTGAATGTTTGAAGAAAGGAAAGGTGAAGCCAGCTCAGTAACTAAACAAAGATGGATGCGGCAGCTGACTAGGGTGGGAGAGTTGGGTGGGGGTGGGGAGTACAACTCATGCTCAGGAGCAGAGTGTAGTGTTCTAGAAAGCACCTGGCAAAATCTCAAAGCTTAGATGTGGCTGAATGACAGAAGGAGGCATTTATGTGAACATAAATTTCAGTGGGTGTAGGTGCTCTTTTCTTTAGGTAATGGGAAATAAATCCTTATATCCACTGATGTGTTCCATGAACCCATGCCAGACAACCTGGGATGTACAAGTCCTGTTGGCAGGAGTAGAGAGAAAATCCATACAATGGAACATTCTACAGATCCCAACCCAAACTAGTTAGTTAATAGTATCTTAAGAACATACCCAGCATTTTTCTCACACATAAGACTAAATTAAATAATAGAATCTTGCCATTTTTTTTTACTAGGTGTATGCTAGGAACTCCTTTACATGTTCATCCCTGTTTTCCAATATACTAATCTTTAGCCCAAAATCGTTTTATGAGTGCTACAGTGTGTTGGTTGCCTTTGCCTTGCTGTGAACACATAACTTGACAGAACAACCCTCCCCCCACCCAAAAAAAAGAAAAGGAAAAAAAGATTTCTTTGGGCATATCATTTTAAAATATTTGCACCTATTATGACAGATGGGATGATAGGAGCCACTGGATTGAGTATAAGAAACAGTGAATAATCAAAGAGAAATGGAATGAGCTGGGGCCAGGTATAATCGTCCAGGGCATGCTGATGGTGGGCTATTTTATCCAGAGATACCTCACAATAGGATTCCACAGATATCCACCCCAGAGCTAGGAGCTGGTGAGGAAATGATCAGAAAAGGAGCTTGACCTCAAAAACTTCATGTCTATTTTATGATGCAAAATTTATTTAGTCCAACTTCAAGAGTCCCCAGTCTTAAATTCTAACATCATGCAAAATCCAAGTCCAAGGTCTCTTCTGAACTAGCACAATCTCTTGGCTGAAAGCTTTCCAACATTTTTTTAAGTGACATACTTTCAATTTATAATAACGAGGACTAAGCACCCTAATTCTGAAATTGGGGGAAGAATTTTTTTAAAGTGACAAAAAATGAATAAAATTCAGCAGAAAAAAAGACCATTAACTCCTGTAGTTCCATGTCAAATATCTGGGGTACAGGTTTCAGGACATGAGCTCCAGTGGGTTTGGGGAACCCTAGCCTGTGGCCTTGTCATTTGCAACTCCTACACTGGACTCGATATAGTCATTGCCTAAAGATTTCCCCAGTATATGTTCCTGGCACATCCAACATCTTGTATCCATTGTAATGTAAGCTTTGCTCTTGTAGCTTCATACAGCAGCACCCTGGAAAGGACCTTCTACAGGAAATCTGAGCATGCTAAATGTTGCTTGACCTTTGAGCCTTTTCTCAAAAACGTTTTTTTTCTGGACTCCATAACTCTTACACTCTGCGTGCCTGCAAAATCAGAACCATATACATAATGCCAAGTTCTGCCAAGCAGTAGCCATCTCACCTCGGACCATGCATGGCTATTGCAGCCTTTTAGTGCCTGGGTTGAACCTGGAAAAGGACTTCCCCAGGTACCTCTGTGAGAGCAGAATATCCCAGAGGCACTGTCTTTTTGAAAGGAAATCTTGTCAGAATGACCTCAAGCCACACTTAACACTACCCCGGTGCAAGTTGCTTGGCTGCCTTTTAAAGGTACTTGTATGTTCAGCACTGGTAGCTACTTTGTCCTCAGCTTCTTTTCTGGCTGCACTGCACACTTTCACATCTTCCCACAGTAGTTCTTGCTGCTAATCTTACTGTAAACTGAACTAAAATTACCATTAGTTGTCATGCCACAGGTGCCAGCGAGACGGCTCAGCAGGTAAGGCGCGTGCCACCAGGCCTGACAGCCTGAGTTCAGTCCCTGAACCCATTTGGAGGAAGGGGGAGCAGCAAACAGATATGAAAGATTTTCAAACCATTACATCCTCCTAGATGCTCCGCTGTCTTGTTGTTTCCTTTGCCAAGTTAGTCTATTGCTTTTGAATTCAGCTTCACTCAAACTGTCAAACTATGAGCAAGATTTAAAGACATGGTTTGCCAAAAGTAACACAAGTAACCTCTGGTCTAGGTCCCAGTGAAGTATTTGTTCCTGTCTTGAGTGGCGTAAGTGCACTCTTTACTACCTGCATTTCTCGGAGCATGCTAACCTTCCCAGATCCAACCAGACTCCTCCATGGCGCTTATATTTACAACCTTCTCTCCCTACATCTCCAACTCTGTAGGTTCCATAGACTTTCAAAATAGTGCCATGAGTTGGAAAGCAAGTACTCATAAGATAAGCAAACGCCATGGGGGACACATAAAATTCAAACAGTAACATAAGATTTGCATGAGTTTCGGAGAGAGGGCTGAGTGGCTTAGAGCACTTATTGCTCTACCAAAGGATGTAGGTTTGGATCCCAGGAGCCCACAAAGCACCACACAACCATCTGTAACTCCAGTTCCAGGGGATCTGACACTTCCTTCTGGCCTCTGCTGACATGTGCACACATATGGTTCACATACACACATGCAGGCAAAACATTCTTACACATAATATTTAACGCAAACTCATGATGAATGAGTCACTGATTCATGCTTCTTATACATGAAAGAAAATATTTTATTGATGCTCAATTACCTACTAAGTGCTGAGCATAGCTCAATGGGCAATTGAAGCTAAGTGAATATAATTTTTTACTTGAAGAAGCATACAGATCCAATGTAGAGGAAACACATGTAACAAACCAATCATAAGAACATTAACTTACTTCCTGACTACATAAAGATCATACGTTAAAATTTGAGTGACTTTATCAAAAATGATGGTAGTTGTTTTAGCTATTTTTTCTAAATTTTATTTAGAAGACTTTTGTATTGTTTAACAACTGTTGTAAACTGGGTTAAAATAGAATGTGGCATCGATGAATATTTTTAAATCTTGATAAATGTTGAATCTGAGTGCTGGGCATTGGTTTTACATTCTTTTTCTATGTTTATTGTTTAGAATGTACTGAGTAAAAAATAAAAATAAGAGACAACAATGTGCATTAATACACAACCCCATGTTTTCAAGGTGAGCATGGTGGCTCATGCTAGTAATCAATACCAGCACTGGAAAGGCTAAGATAGAAGAATTGATATGAATTTCAGGCCTTTTGAATAATGCTCTAGTGTGTTCCAGGCTACCCTTGGTACATAGTGAGCATTTTTAGGGAGGAGGGCAAAAGGAAAGATTGTGTGTGTGTGTGTGTGTGTGTGTGTGTGTGTGTGTGTGTGT
>OU015747.1:104577592-104602963 GCA_907169655.1 Acomys percivali | reverse complement strand
CTTCTTCTTCTTCTTCTTCTTCTTCTTCTTCTTCTTCTTCTTCTTCTTCTTCTTCTTCTTCTTCTTCTCCTCCTCCTCCTCCTCCTCCTCCTCCTCCTCCTCCTTCTTCTTCTTCTTCTTCTTCTCCTTCTCCTTCTTCTCCTCCTCCTCCTCCTTCTTCTTCTTCCTACTCTTCCTCTTCTTCTTCTTCATAAATCACTAAGCCCATGCAGCATTGGCCATATGGCCATCTGTGCATGTTGTGGGACCATGAAGCACCGGAAAGCTTCCAGTGGCCACACCCTCCAAGAATGATTCTCTGTTCCTCAGCAGCTATTAACTATCAATGTTTCCTTAATAAGTCATAAGGTCTGGAGTTATCACCCTCATCTAGGTGTGCCTTCTGACTGGCTTGATCTTGTATAGATAGCTCTTAAGCAGGTAACTCCAGCTAGTGTGAGATCGGGGGTGGGGGGGGGGGAGAAGACAGTATTACACAAAGCCACCTTTCTGTACATACTTGTTATTTTTCTAGGTTCATCACTTATCCCTCTATGCCTGACTTCATGTTACTTGCTGAGACAGATACATATTGGGTATTCTTTCAAGGATGCATATAGTAAAGTAGAAAAAATTTCAAGACAAGCTCTCATTAGGTAATCAGCTTGGCCTGGAACGCACTATGTAGACCAGGCTGACATCAAGCAACTTGCTTCTGCCTCATGAGTCCACGCTAAATCCATTAATTATGCAATTTTCAAGTTCAGGTCTTAAAGAAGGTTGTGAATGTATATTATAAATTTGTCATAAAATAGGACTAACTCAGAAACTAACTAGCTCACCATTGCTGGAATATCAGTGCCAAATTGATAAAAAAAAAAAAAAAATGAAAAGCAGCGACATAAATTTTAAGTTCAGAGCTAGCATTGTTATGATTCCTTGTTTTGATCAGTATTTACCAGAAAATGGGAGGCTCCTGCTGGAAACACGCTATTGAGGATTAGAGTCTTGTATGTATCGGCTACCTTACTTTCTATTTCCAGTGGCTTTTGTTTTGTCTTACAGCCCCTCCAAGCATCATAGGAAACCTTGGAGTCCCTGAGAATGTCAGTGTGGTGGAAAAGACTTCTGTATCCCTGACCTGTGAAGCCTCCGGCATCCCCTTGCCTTCCATAACCTGGCTTAAAGACGGCTGGCCCATCAGCCTCAGCAGTTCTGTGAAGGTTCTCTCAGGTAGTCACAACTCGGATAGCCTGACCATCCGGGTACCTTTGTGTGAATGTACTTTCTCTTCAGTTTTTCCTTCACTGTTAATGTTGTTTCATTTTTCTTTGTGATCTAGGCAGTTATTATGATACTCATTCATCATATTACACAAAAATATTTAAAACATAAGAAAAACTATGTTAAAGAGGGCCTGGCACTGTCTTTTAAGCACTGTATGGCATCCTCCTTGTATTATGTGTGTCAACTGAGGGGTACTTACATGTCCCGGAAGAGCATTTCCTGTGTGCTGAGACCTTATCTCTAGTTCATCTTCTGATGATTTTGCAGGAAAACCTGACTATCTTACCCTCCATAGGTAAATCTGAGCCTGGAGAGACAGTTTTTGAGTCAGGTCACAGGAAATCTACAGTTGGCCTACTTTGATAATGGCTGTCATGTAGACTAAAAAGACAATCTTTCTTTAGCTTTGAGAAAGTTAGTCAAGCTTGGTTAACCTGGGTAACATCTGCATCCTGTGTCTTTTATTAAACTGACGAGAGTTTATATCACATTCAACTATTAACACAATGCTTGTCAAAGTATCCAGTATTCAATCCGCATCCTGGGAGACTCCCTGCATCCTTCTTGTGCACCATGATGATGCTCTTCATTTCAAGGTACTCTCTGTGTCCTTACAAAGTGGGGAGTAGTGGTAAAGATTTTATTATAGTCTGGCTACCAAAAGCCTGAGCAATTATCTTTTTGTCTCAAAAAGTATCTTCATTTCTTTAAAAAAAAAAAAATAGTTTCTGGAAAGTTCGAATCTGTTAAACACGATAACATCAAAGGTCACAGGAATGAAAACCGCATGGCAGAGTGCTGTCGGCTGGCTTCTTCCTGATTTACAGGAGTGGTGTTTTGGTTCTATTTAGTTTTGTTTTGATTGACCAGCGGCTGGAGATCCCTGTGCAAAGCACATTAAAAGTATTTCACCTTGTGACTGCCAAAGGACTCATTCAGCTTTACCATCTGGATGTGTTTTGTGGGATGCGTAAATGGGAAGCAGATGAGTGGCATGTGACTCGCAGACTGCTGCTCCGCTGCACAGTCTTGCTTCACTAAGGCTAATCCTCCTGAGGCTTATCTGCAAGCAGGACTTTGCTGATGGCCTTATCATCTTCACAGAGTTATCTGCCAAGAACAGATAACTGCCATAAAAATCCACACGAGAAGGGATGTCTTCATATAAATACAAACGGCTATCATACTCATTTCAGGCTTTCACGAGATTAAGTGAGGTGATCAGGAAGCAAAGAGAAAAGAAAGATAACTGTGGGCCCAATAAAGAGGATTGAGGACCCAGTAATGACTCATAAAAGCTGTATCACTTTAATATCACTCAACAGGAACCATATTGTAGTCTCACTAGTCTGAGCGAGCAATGAGTTGGTGAATCCTTTCTAACAACAACAACAACAACAACAGATGTATTTATGTTGTTTACCTCTGTTCTGCTGGGAAAAATAAAATTCAGTTCAGGAAATCAATTTTGGATATTTTTTTCAAGCGAGATATTGCTAAATTCACCTTCCAGTGAATTGAGGATGGGGAAGTTGCTGGTTGGCCAAGCACAGAGTCAGCATGTTGCTATAGAAACTGAAAGCACATGGTAGCTCCTCAGCAAGATCCAGGTGACTATTTCAGTGACAATTTTATGTGTGTTCATTGGAATTTTTAGCAAAAATTCAAAAGACTAAGCAAAAATATTCCTGCTTAAAAATTATTTGGAAATCTGAGTAGTGGCTTTTTTGCCTTGAGAATATTATAAATCATTTGGCGTTCTCGGCTTCCACCGTCTCTACTGCTTTTCAAAGGCTTTGCTTTGTCTTGTTTGCTGACTCTTCTCCCTGTGTCCTTAACGGAAATTTCCTGCCATAGTCCATCTTTTAACATGTCTCAGTCTGTGTGCATTTCTTTTTCAAGCAAAACAAAAAATCAAAATACAAAAAGAAGCCAAGGCCGCATTGTACCCATGCCTGAGATGCACCACCCCACCCCCCCACCCCCCGGTAACCCTGGTATTAATGGCTCCAGGATTTCCCAGAAGCTGACCTGATAGTCAGTCCTTCTTCATGCTTCGCCCTTACTTTCCCACGGATGTCAGCCAGATCTGGCTCACCAATTTAGTCCTCTTGCTAGCTTTCCCATTTTATTGTCCAGCCTTATTTTGTGGCCTTTTCCTGAGCATCGGGTCAACACCCACTTGTCAAAGCACCAATCAGATAGTGAGCCTGTTGTATGTGTGCAGCTCTCTCCTTCACCTGCAGCAAACACTAAACTCCTTAGCATAACATCCAAGGGCACACAATGCCTGACCAAACTCTATCTCACTTCATGTGGTGCCATTTCCCACACCTTTTCCACCATAGCTACCACTCCTCTCCCTACCTCCATTGCTTCATATGTAACAGCAGTAAGTCTTCCCCGTCTCTGCAAAATTCCATTTCTCACTTGATGTCACCCAGGACTGTATTTATCTTTAAGTCATCTGGTGTTTTGCTTTTCCAGGAGGCAGGATGCTGCGGTTGATGCAGTCCAGACCAGAAGATGCTGGCCAGTATACTTGTGTTGTAAGGAATGCAGCTGGTGAAGACAGGAAAGTGTTTGGACTTTCAGTATTAGGTACTTGTGTGCATTACAATATTGAAAGGGAAAACCCAATTGGCTTTAATGCATTCTGGACACGGAGTTAAAATGTATTCACAGCTGGAATTTATACCTATGTGGTCTTTGGCCCCTGGACTATGATTTTTGGCAAGGTTTCACCATTGCAATTATTTGGAGGAAATGAGTCCGGTTCAACTGCAAAACTGCCTTGTTGTGCCAGTTCACAACTGCTAAGAAATGTTCTAGGAGACTGTGATTTGCTTAAAGTGAGGGATCTTAATCGTTCATTTGTGGACATATTCTTAGTTTAATTTGTCCTGCTGTAACTTAGAGTAGAAAATAACTTAGGGTAGGAGGTAACTTAGAGGAGAAAGGATGTATTTTAAGTTACAGTATGAAGTCACAGCTCATCACTGTGGGGAAGGAAGTCAAGGTAGCAGAAACTTGAAAGTATTTACATGTACAGTCAAGAGCAGAGACTAGATGCCCTATTTGCACAGACTCCTCTGCCTTTCCCCTCTCTTACAGAGTCCAGGACTCACACCCAGGGCCTAGGGCCATCTAGGGCGAGTGAGTCTTCCCATGTCAATTAACATAATTGAGACAGGCAGGCCCACAGGCCAGTGTAATACACAGTTTTCCATTGCAACTCCATTTCCACAGAATTAAAGATAGTATCAAATTAACAATTAAATGTATCTTATTCATATGTATGATTTAAATTACAATTTCATTCATTAAAATCAGATTTTTAACAATTTTATAGTACAGGTGAAAACTAGAGGTGACAATAAAACAATACATTGACGTTCTAATGACTCAGTAATGAATGAGATGTGCTAGAAGTTCAGGCATTTAAACTGATAGAGCTGTAACTTTCTTTCCCTGTGCTTTTGTGTTTATTCTAGTTCCTCCTCATATTGTGGGTGAAAATACATTGGAAGATGTAAAGATTAAGGAGAAACAGAGTGTTACACTGACGTGTGAAGCGACAGGTAAGGAGTCAGTTCTTGTACTTCTGGAACTTGCTGCACGGGATGATCATCATGGCCTCCAGAATGCTCGTGCCTGGGAGGTGTGGGAGGTGGGGCGTGGGGGGTGGGGGTTATGTCTTTATCACCTGGGGTAAGTGGAACCACAATAATGGCTATTCAAAATAGAATCATGCTGTTGTGTACCTGGGTGAAGGGCAATAGGAAACCTTACATATTCAGTGAAGATTAAAACAACAACAATGACAACTTTAACAGGAAGGACAGAAGGGAGGAAAAGAGGAGGAATGCAGAACATTATTTTCCTAGTCAACAAAAGTTTTTCTTGTTAGGTTCATGCATTCATATAGTTTTTTCCATGCCCACCCCTTTATTTTCTCCATCCTTCTCCATGCTTCTGCCTACCTTTACTTTTCCTGTTTTCTTACATTTTACTTTTAAAAAGTAGAAATTTCATTTAATGTTGAGGTCTGAGCAGGAACAACCCTATCACCTTGGTTAACATGTTTACGTGTTGCAGAGAGAATAGAAACTAGAGCAAAAGAAAGATTCAAAGGCCAATATTACTATCTTTAACCAAGCAGATGATTTGTTGCATTAAAATAAAATTTTAAAATTGTGTAAAAGAACAAAAGAGTTTTGGAGGGAGGGAAGGAAAGGAACGGGTGAAAGGGTGTAATTATAATTTCAAAAATAAAATAAAAATTTAAAACAATAAATCAATGAAAAATTCAAGATATCTAAAAGAAAATTTCAAGCTCCTCAGTTTTAAGTGAACAATGAGAATATTTTATAGAAAAATCAAGTTTTAGGAACGATTTGATAAGTTTATTATTTCACAGTTTATATGCCTTGTGTGAGTAACAAATTTAATAAGGTAATGCTTTAAGAAAAACAGCTAAGAATGCTGCATACACCGGTGACCTTTTCTTTACAGGAAGCAAAGGAGTAATTAACACATGTCTTCTAGAGAACAGTTTTATCCCATGGAAAGAAAGAGGTGTCTTGGGTTTTGTTCCTCTTTCCCTGCCCCTCCCTCTTTCCCACCCTGTGTTTGCCTAAACTTTATAGCATTCTCTGTTTACATTCTGGTTTTAATAGTCCATTCAAGCCTTCTTTGTTAATGTGACTTGCTTGTGTAGCTTTTAAATTACAAAAAGCTCTGAATAATTTTAAATGATATTTAATGCACGTCTCCATTTGTAACTTTCTAAAGTGTTCCCCATTGACTACAAATATTGAATAATTATTTTAATTAAATCTGTAAATTCTTGATAAGAATGCCAGTATAACACAAAATGTTTGTTTAAATAAATCATCTATCTACTATTTTCTCTCAAAAGAATAAAAAGTGTTTTAATATGAATAGAAAAAATATAACATTTTTCATAATGATATGTGCTCCAATCTTTTAAAGTAATTTACTGTGAAAATAGTGAATTATAGGAGTTAAGAGACCTTACATATTTAAACACAGGGCCAGTTTTTAGAGGCATTTACAGATAAAAGCTAACTTACATATGGACTGATTTCTGTTATGTCTTTTTCGTCACAGTGCAATCCCTCTACATGTAAAAAGATTCATTTATGAAAATATTTCAGAAAGAATAGCCACTTCATTGTTTTAAAAGTGTGATATAGAAAAGAAATCAAGTATGTGAAATGTCATCTTTGGATAGTGCCATTTATAGATGTGTGATATTGGGCTGACCTAAAAAAAAATGTGGCTTTTTCCTTAACAGGGAATCCTGTGCCACAGATCACATGGCACAAAGACGGACAGCTTCTCCAAGAAGATGACGTCCACCACATGATGTCTAATGGCCGTTTCCTTCAGATCACCAATGCTCAGGTGTCTCACACAGGACGATACACTTGTTTGGCCTCTAATACAGCTGGTGACAAAAGCAAAAGTTTCAGTCTCAATGTTTTTGGTAGGTGTTTGGTTGGAGATTGTGTAATTCTGGTTTCTGTGGCCAGTGTGTGATTAAACATTGGTATGTATTGATGCATTGGCATTGGTCCTACCGCATCAAAGTTATATTTATGTGTCAAGAATATCACTGAAATGGATTCTAAGTTCCTATTCAGGTTTTCAAGTTTAATATGTACCCTACCTAACATTTGATTATTGACATATAAAAAAATTGCACTAAATCTGACTGATCTGTATGTGAATTTACAGATATTTGGAGTTTTTTCAATTATTTTCATAGACTACATAAATCCTCTCATACCTACAAATACTCTTATACTCCCACATAGAACAGGAACCACAAAGAAAGACTGTAGTCTAAACGGACCATACATATATATTCATATTTGCAAGAAGGGTCCAGCAAAATGCCAGTTGATGTATAGGTTATCAAGTGAATTACTTAAAGTAGTAGCATATAGAAATAATACATCATGGATAAGACAAAACATTTCTATAGGCAGAACCAATATAGCTTTATACAGAAAGATATATATGAATGAAAGCTCCTGAGTCATGCCTGGGAGATTTGTGATACACTTGCCACATGATGTTTCTATCTCTTTGGTGTCCTCCTCTACCCTATGACATTTTTCACTTATTTTATTTAGAAAACACTGATTCTTTTGTAACTCTTAAAAACTGGGATTACCTAGATAAGCACAACAGCAAATTGGGAACGCACATCTAGAAATTTTTCCAAGGATGGTTCTTTAATAAAACTTCAACTCTTTTCAGTATCTCCTACAATTGCTGGTGTAGACAGTGATGGCAGCCCGGAAGATGTCATTGTCATCCTTAACAGTCCCACTTCTTTAGTCTGTGAGGCATATTCCTATCCTCCAGCTACCATCACCTGGTTCAAGGATGGAGCGCCTTTGGAATCAAACCGAAATATTCGAATTCTCCCAGGTAACTAACTGACCTCAGAGAGCCAAGATGCATTTGGATCATTTACTACTGTAGAAAAAAAGGGGTTGTTTTTCATAAAAGTGCCTGTGTTTTTGTTCTGGACAATCTATTTTACCTTACTATCTATGCTTTTTGCATATATTTTAAATTTTAAAATACCCAAATGAAAGACACAAAACAAACCCAAGTAAAGAAATGTCACAGTGTCATTAATTGCTAAAATATATTGTAATGTGAAATGTCACAGAGGATAGAAAGTCAATTTTGATTGAATTTAGCCTTGAAAGATTTAATATGTAGATTGAGTTTATTCTTCTTTAATACAATGTGTGTGAGAGGAGACAAAGAAATAAAAACTATAATCATTGCCTGTAAGACATTTAATCTGATGTGGAAGAGAGATAATGAGAGAGACTAATTGTCAACATGAAGTTGAAAACAACTGTGCATCACAGATGACGAAGGGGATACGAAAAGGGGTGTAGTGACAAGTTCTATAAACATTCAGAAGACAACGTGGCCATTTTAGACTTAAATGATCAGAAAAATGTCTTTTCCTTTTTTAAACTTTTAATGTTTCATTAATTTTTTACATACACATTTATATTATTACTCATATATACAATAAACAACTGAGCAAGAAGAACCACGAGACAATCAGGAATTATATGTATGTTACATTCATAGTGTTTTGGCTGTTTGTATTTGGCAATCTTTTTTTAATATATTTTATTAATTTATTCATATTACATCTCAATGGTTATCCCATCCCTTGTATCCTCCCATTCCTCCCTCCTTCCCATTTTCCCCCTACTCCCCTCCCCCATGACTGTGACTGAGGGGGACCTCCTCCCCCTGTATATGCTCATAGGATATCAAGTCTCTTCTTGGTAGCCTGCTGTCCTTCCTCTGAGTGCCACAAGGCCTCCCCCTCAAAGGGACGTGGTCAAATATGAAACAACACAGTTCGTGTGAAAGTCAGTCCCCACTCTCCACTCAACTGTGGAGAATGTCCTGTCCATTGGCTAGATCTGAGTAGGGGTTTGAAGTTTACTGCACATATAGTCCTTGGCTGGTGCCATAGTTTGAGCAGAACCCCTGGGCCCAGATCCACCCATCATAATGTTCTTCTTGTAGGTTTCTAGGACCCTCTGGATCCTTCTATTTCCCCATTCTCCCATGCTTCTTTCACCTAGAGTCCCAATAGGATGTCCTCCCCTTTGTCCTACTTTGCTGGTAAGTGAAAACTTTCATGGGACATGCCCCTTGGGCTAGTGTCCAGATATAAGTGAGTATATACCATTTGAGTTTTTATGCTTCTGGGTTAACTCACTCATTATGATCATTTCTAGTTCAACCCATTTGTCCACAAATTTTGGGAATTCCTTGTTTTTAATAGCTGAGTAGTATTCCATAGTGTAAATGTACCACAGTTTCTTTATCCATTCTTCAACTGAGGGACACTTAGGCTGTTTCCATGTTCTGGCTATTATGAATAAGGCCACTATGAACATGGTTGAGCATATGTCCTTATTGTATGCTGGAGCATCTTCTGGGTATATTCCAAGGAGTGGAATAACTGGGTCTTGAGGAAGCCTTATTCCCAGTTTTCTGAGATAGCAGTATTTGGCAATCTTGAAGAAAACATCTTTCCTATCTTGGTGAGTCTAAAATTCTGAATGTAAATCAATATCTATCATACCTCATCATTATTAACTTAAAACATCTATCTAGACCTAAAAACATTTTAACCCTTAAACAACTAAGTTTAATTGTAAAACTTAACTATCTGGTCTTCAACAGCATCAGTGACTTGCGAAAGAAGAAAATTAATTACCTGAGTATACAGGGACAGAAACATATCTTTTCTGCCTCACCAGAATATGGGCCTGGTTTGACAGAAAGTAGTAGACTTTAGTTACTGGTGGTAAGTTGGTAGCGGCTTTAGATCCATCAGCATGACTAGAGGGCAAAAGACATCAAGTGGGATTGGCATGGCCACATGTAGCCACCGTGTAAAGGAGGCATTGTAGAGAGAAAAAGCCAGGAAGGAAAGCTGAGTATTGTTTTGAAGCCTAGATTAATTTAACTTCAGACACTAAACAATTGAGAACTGTTGACAGGGTTTTTTTAGGATTCACTTTATCTTTATTTATGTGTCTTGGAAGGCATGCATGTAGATGTATGTGGATGCTTATAGAAACTAGCAGAGGGCACTGGACACCTTAGAACTGAAGTTATAGGCAGTTGTGAGCCACCCAACATGGCTTCTGAGGATTGAACTCCTCGGGTCCTTTGGAAGAGCAGCAAGCACTCTTGACCACTGAGCCCTCTCCAGCCCCTGTTGGCAGTTTTAGAGAGAAAGGTATCATATTCAAAACTATGTTTTGGCAAAATCGATTTTCTCTGTTAGGCCAGGTCAATGAGAGGAAGACAATAACAAAAGGTGGGGGATCTTTTAATGAAAAGTATGAAATAGAGAAAGCTGAGCCTTCCTTTCCCGTGCTAACAATTGCTAATTGCTCATGACTAGGGGTGGGTCTATACTTGCAACTACCCCTCTATGCTGAAACTTGCTCTGGCTTGCACCTGCATAGCTTTTGTTCCTAGTAAGTCAACACAGTTCAGTTGAAAGACCACACACCCAAAACTATTTTAGTTAGTACAATTTGGTCTTTTTAGGGGCTTTGCTTCTTTTTTCAAGGGTGCAAAGTTGGGTGGAAAGAGTTGTGGAGGAGTTGAATATGATCAGAACTTGTATGAAACTGGAAATTCTCAAAGAAGTAATTGAAAAGTGTGAAATAAAATAAAGTTCTTATCTAGAGTGATGCACAGAGGCATGGAAGTGTCAGAGAGAGAAAACCTAAAAGTCAATGATGCCATACAGAGGGCATTGACAGATGGCCAGAGAGACCATCTCCGCTACTACGTAGGTTCCATGTACATTGTAGCTTATTTTACAGCAAATATCTACCACTAAATTGTATTCATAAAAAGCAACATTTATAATAAGAACTAAAGTCCCAGTACTTTGTGGATTCCCCACTTACACTATGATGTCAAAGATCCTTTGATGTTCTTTGATGTTTTAGGAGGTCGGACTCTGCAGATCCTAAATGCACAGGAAGACAATGCTGGAAGATACTCTTGTGTGGCCACTAATGAGGCTGGAGAAATGATAAAGCACTATGAAGTGAAGGTCTACAGTAAGTTCCAAAGGAAAGCTTTTTCTCACCGCTTCCTAAAGATTTCTAGCGTTTTCTATCCCATTTTTCATTATTTTTCCTAATTGTTTATACTGATCATGAAAGACTTTTACTTATTTAGCTTCTTGCCTCATCAAAGACGGAGGATGCATTAACTCTTAGGCCCATGGCCTCAGTTGCTCAAAGATGTGAAGAGCCAGGGCTGATGAGATGGTCCAGTGACTAACATGGTTGCTATGCAAGCATGAGGCCCAGCTTAAAGAAGCCCAGAACCCATGGAAATGTCAAATGGGTGTGAAGGCCTGCCTACTGGCTCACTGCATGAGAGGCAGACAGGAGATGCCCAGAAAAAAGCAGGCTAGCTCCTCTAATCAGAACAGTAAACTCTGGGTGCAGCAAGACACCATGCATCAATATCTAAGATAGAGGGAACAGAAAAGAGACCTGGCATTAACCTTGGACCTACAAATGCATACACGTGCACATGCTCCTGCACACACACACACACACACACACACACACACACACGAGCGCGCGCACATATGCACACATACAACCACCCACCACCACACATACATATCCAAAAAACATTGTGAAGAGTCCACTGGATCCACTTATTTCCTACCCGTTAGAGTGTTGTTTACATGCAGATGCTTACCACAGAGCTCAAGGTGAGATCAACAGTCGTTTTGGGTTACCACAATGTGATCAGCCTGTAAGTAAAAGGCAGCACTCATACTGTTATCAGTAGGGGCCATTACTGATAGCCTTAAAGGTTTTAAGGTCTTATTCCTATGTTATTGCTGTTATTTTATAAACAAAGCATATTTTTCTGATGGTCATTTTTACTTTGACTTGGCGCTATACTAGCCAATATACTGTATTTTATGGGTCACGGTTGGACTATGTGAATCTGGACCAGGTGAAAATGTGAAGGACATTGACCTTCTCCAGCAGTTTTATACAGATGAAGAGATAAAGATGCTTTTCTCCACACTATACGTCCAAAAGCTCCTGTTTCCTGGGATGCTAATTGAAGTCCTTCATGGAAGGCCTGTGAAGAAGTGCCCTCATCTCCTGGGGACCTCGTTAATTGCTCCTCCTTGCCAACTGTTGTTTCCATGGTAGACTATGCATTTTAAACAACCAGTGTTTAACTCTTTCATATTCGTTGTCTGCAGTTCCACCTATAATCAAGAAAGGAGCCCTGCTGGGACCAGGTCTTTCCCCTAAAGAGGTGAAGATTAGGGTGAATAGCAGCCTGACCCTGGAGTGTGAAGCTTATGCAATTCCTTCTGCCTCCCTCCGCTGGTACAAGGATGGACAGGCCAGTCACAGCTACACTTCGTTTGTTGATTATTCCTTTTTTAATTATAATTGATTCTTTCTTAAATATTAAAATACAAACTTAAAAAGAAACAGACAGAGGTGATTCAGAGATTTATCCCACAAACTGCAGATAGTAAAAGCAGTCACTCCACACTCCTCGAATCTGAAGCTTCTTAAGTAAATAAAATGAAATGAAAAAATGCCCATGTCCAATAACTGTGGTATTGTTCCCGCAATGGGAGGTTAGTAAGACTTGTTTTGTGTATATCAGCATTTGACTGAAAATCTGGCTACCCTCCCACTGGGGAATTAGAGAAATCGTGTCTTACCCAAATAAGTAAATTTAATAAAGAAGAAACCTATGAATGGTCCTAAAAATTATTCAGAACTTTCCCTAAACATCATTAACTCTTTTACAAAAGATAACATTTCTGATATCCTAAAATATGAGAAAATTAAAAGATATAAAGGCACACTATGATTACCCTAAGGCAGTGAGATCTAATCAAAACTCAACTTGAGAGTGAGAGGGCAGACATGGGAGGTATTGGAGGGAGAAATGAGAAAGGAAGAATTTATATAATTATATTTGAATTAGAATTGTTTTGAGAAAAATCATCTTTCACATTATAAACAAATTCAGGTCCTTCTGTTTATGATAAAGCTTTCAGACCACACACCCTAGTCCTCACTCAATCCTGCTCCTGCTCACATGCTGGAAGGACACATGTGCTGGTGCTTGGGGCAAAAAGAGAATGTGTAGCTGCTGTTAACATGACTAAACACAGGTGTGAAACAGCCAGGCTGCTCTTTATCCTGTTTTACACATAATCAACCAAATGTTCAGTTAAGTTCCAGTTGTAGAAATTTAGGTCACAGTATGATGTAAGAGGCAAGAAAGATGTAGCTTCACGTTTTTCTTCCAGATCCCAGATGGATTCTGCTATATCAGCAGTAGAGGGGAAATAGGGGAAATATTTTCATGTAAAATAAGCACATATCATCTGGAAGCCATTGCTAAAAGGAAAATCAGAACTCCCAGCATGCTCTGCTATTGTTGGCTTTTCAGGGTCTGTGCACACAGTGCAATGCATTATCAATTCTTTAAAACTCTCCCCCTTTTTTTGGGCAAACAAATAACTTCCCTGTCCTTTGTAACTATATCAATAACTTGTTCTTAGTGTTCTATAAAGCCTTTTCATCCCTTCTGTTGCTATACTGAGAGAGGACCATACGTGTAAAAACCAGGGAAGGACTAGAATTTACATAGAAACTAGACTGCTTTCAAAGTTGGACACCATACACATAGAAAACATTTTTGAACGGCCTCAGAAAATCTGTAAGTAGGCTGCAGCAAGAACCATTCCCTTAAGACTGAAACTGTCTAGTAGGTTGAAATAAATACATATTCCTCTAGGTAAAAGAAGAAATCAAGATACTGAGAGAATGTAGCTTTGATTGACAGGAGACACTGAAATCACTAAGATTTATGAAGGATATATCTTTAGAAGGAACACCAGTGAATTGGGAATAAAATTTTCAAATAATGAGGGAAGACTTATAATGCCCATTTCAACAAAGTGTCACAATATAGCACCAGCCTAAAACAGTTTATGTATGAAGTAAGGATGTTTCTGAATAAATAATAATAATTTTAGATAAAGTCTTATTGTGATAATGTTCTCAGCTTTTAATAAAGTTTTCTTTATTAGAGTTTTTACAAAACTGTCAATAAGCCACACTTTTTAAATACTTCATAAGATTAGCTGGAGACACTTTTGTTTATATGGATAAATGCACAAGGTGCTACAAACATGTTTTCTGCTATAAAGAATATATAAATATAGCTCTAGCAATTTTCTGGCTGATATGACCCATATTAGATATAATTTTCAAGAGATAACAATTATATTACTTAGAAACCAATTTGCTATCTTAAATATCTTACATATCTCCATTTATCAAAGAATAGTAATATCAATCATTTTCAAGGTGTCTCAGTTTTATTAGTATACTCAATGCTGACATTGTTATAATTGGATCACAGCCCCTTAAATCAGATGATCATGTTAAAATCGCTGCAAATGGACATACTCTTCAAATAAAGGAAGCTCAAATATCCGACACTGGACGATACACTTGTGTCGCATCGAACCTTGCAGGTGAAGATGAGTTGGATTTTGATGTGAATATCCAAGGTAATACTACTATGCTTATTGCAGAACAATTTCCACATTAACAGAATGTAATGGAAAAGAGATTTGACTTACCTTATTTTAAAATCAATTTCTTTTCCTAATAATATATTTTCATTATGAAAATTTAAACAACAAATTATAGAAGAGAACAATATCATTTCCTTTTATAGATGTATTTATTTTATTTTATGTATATGAGTGTTTGCCTGTATGTATGTATGTATGTATGTATGTATGTATGTATGTAGACCACTTGTGTTCTGGTGCCCATGAAAGAGGGTGTTGAATTCCACAGAACTGGAATCACAGATGGTTGAAAGCCTCAATATGGTTCTGGGAAGTGAACCTTGATCTCTTATAAGAACAACAAGGACTCTGGACCAGTGTGCCATCTTTCTAACCCCCTTCATTCTTATTTTGTTCATTTCCTTCTGGCATTTTAAGGACTATTTCATTTACAAAATTCAATAACACATAACATTATTGCATAGAAGACGGTAAAAGCAGTAATAATGGAATTCAAATTAGAGACACTTTGAGATGCATGAGTACGCCTATGAACTTTGTGTCTTCGAAAAGTAACCAAAATAGTTTCCATATCCATTATTTTCTTTAAAAATTAATACTTCTTGGAATTACTAAGAACAATACATGAGATAAGGCACCTAAGCTCTTCCTAAAATGATTAAGGACTAATACCCGCTATTGTTGGTATTGGTTTTCTGGATGTTTACCACCATCCAGCCGGATTGTTTTTGCCAATGCTGGATATTGAATCTAGGACTGTATGCATGCTAAATACATTCTCTGTGAGCCATACCCCAGCACCCAACATAACTTTTAAGAACTTTGCTTATTTCATCAGTTGTATACTCAAATATTATTTTAACTAAACTCCGACAGTTAAATATCCAGGTTGTCTTAAAGTTTTCATTATTTATACTAACACTATACTTAAAATCTGGGTACACAAAATTTTCACACATCTTTGATTTTTCATATGTGTCTAAAACTTGGAAATTCAGGTCAAACCTCAAGCCCCTTTGAAATGACTTTAATGTATAGGTAATTATCTTCGATAAAACTCATGCTTGCTATCAGAGAAGAGTGAGACAATCCTAGTTTTGATAGCTTAGTCCCAATTGTTTAGTTAGGTAACTTCTTTAGTAGAAGAAATAATTGATAGTGTTATCAAATGAGCCCATATTTCCTTTTGTGTGTGCCTCAAAATTAGCTTCTCCTATGGCGATCACATTTCTTATCATATTCCTCCTTGAAAGGGTGCCCCACTGTTGCTCAATAGTGGAGCCTTTTTACGGGAACAGCTAAGACAAATGTGGTCTCTGAGCAACCATGGATCATCTTCTTCTACCCAAGAACCAGCTCTGACTGATGACTACTCTCTGTCTGGCTGTGGTTGGAAAGCATATAAGTACTTGAAAATATTTTGGCATTGACTAACATCAAATCCCCATGTCATTCATCAAGATATAGCCAAAATTATTGTCTGACGTACCAGTTGTGAAAGTCACACTGTGAATAGATGTCATGCCTTTTCTCCACAGTCCCTCCAAGTTTTCAGAAGCTTTGGGAAATAGGAAACATGCTGGATACCGGCAGGACTGGTGAAGCCAAAGATGTGATCGTCAACAATCCCATTTCTCTGCACTGTGAGACCAACGCTGCTCCTCCCCCAACTCTGACATGGTACAAAGATGGACGACCTCTGACCTCCAGTGACAGAGTATTGATTTTGCCAGGTAAACGCTGACATGTTAAAGCATGAAGCTCTGCCTAGTGTCTCCATTTTCATTTATCAGGCCAGTTCACTGTAATTAACAGTTATTTGGGATGCTGAATGATGTGGCTTCCATAGACAGAAAAAGCTACCTTGAGGAATTGACAGTAGAAGACATTAGCACAGATCTGTTCCATGGTTGTTATCAATTCATGCAAGTTTTTGGACTTGCTATTACCTCTCTTTCTGTATTGATGTCTTTCATCAGTTTGGTTTCTGTGAATCATTAATATAAATTCAAATGTATGTTTGAAAATAATTATTATTCAATTAATTGATTGCATTGGTTGCATTTTTATGAGCAATAGTTAGGACTTTTACTTTTAAGTATTTTAATCATCACATGGTTTGTTAATGGAAGAGATGCTTAACTTCTTGGAACAATATTCTCAAGGTTTCAGTGTAATTATCACAAGTATTCAAATATCAGGGTTAGTTAAAACTCACACATTGTACCTTTAGGGTCAATGCTGTGCATAATATATGCAAAGTTAACCCAAATTAACTGAAATAATATCTTTATAAAATAAAATAGTGAAAGCATCGCCACACTGCAACATCCCACACAGAACACAGAGGAGCCATCCAGTGGCCTTCTACCCTCTAGGAAAATTGACACCAGCTATTTATTTCTCAAAAATTTTGACTTGTATTACAGTATTGGGTGACTTTTTATAGCAAGGCAATATTTGCTGTGAAAATGGATATTATATAAGATTAAACTGAATGATTTTGCAGATGATATGATAGTGTACATAAGTGACCCTCAAAATTCCACCAGAGAACTCCTACAGCTGATAAACACTTTCAGCAATTTGGCTGGATACAAAATTAACTCAAAAAAGTCTGTAGCCTTCCTATACACAAATGACAAGCTTGCAGAGGAAGAAATTAGGAAAGCCATACCCTTCACATTAGCCACAAGCAATATAAAATATCTAGGAGTGACTCTAACTAAGCAAGTGAAGGACTTGTTTGAAAAAAATTTCAAAACTCTGAAGAAGGAGATTGAAGATGACATGAGAAGATGGAAGGATCTTCCTTGCTCATGGATAGGGAGAATTAACATAGTAAAAATGGCCATCCTACCAAAAGCAATCTATAGATTCAATGCAATCCCTATCAAAATACCTACACAATTTTTTAAAGACATTGAAAGTTCAATTCTGAACTTCATATGGAAAAACAAAAAACCCAGAATAGCAAAAACGATCTTGTACAATAAAAGGTGCTGTGGAGGAATCTCCAGACCTGATCTCAAATTGTACTATAAAGCAATAGTAATTAAAACAGCATGGTACTGGCACAGCAACAGGCTGGATGATCAGTGGAATCGAATTGAAGACCCAGATATGAATCCACACACATATGGTCACTTGATTTTTGACAAAGAAGCCAAATCCATTCAATGGAAAAAGGATAGCATCTTCAACAAATGGTGCTGGTCTAACTGGATGTCTATGTGTAAAAAAATGCAACTGGACCCATATTTGTCACCTTGCACAAAACTCAAATCCAAGTGGATTAAAGACCTCAACATAAAACCAGAGACACTAAGTCACTTAGAAGAAAAAGTGGGGAAGAGCCTGGAACATATTGGCACAGAAGACAACTTCCTGAACAGAACACCAACAGCCCAGGCCTTAAGGTCAACATTTAATAAATGGGACCTCATGAGGCTGAGAAGCTTCTGTAAGGCTGGAGACACTGTCAAGAGAACAAAGCGACAGCCTACACACTGGGAAAAGATCTTCACCAACCCTACATCTGACAAAGGTCTAATATCCAAAATATATAAAGAACTCAAGAAATTAAATACCACCAAACCAAATAATCCAATTGAGAAATGGGGCTTCGAGCTAAACAGAGAATTCTCAACAGAAGAATATCAAATGGCTGAGAAACACTTAAAGAAATGCTCAACCTCCTTAGTCATCAGGGAAATGCAAATCAAAACAACTCTGAGATTCCATCTTACACCCATCAGAATGGCTAAGATCAAAAACTCAAGCGACACCACATGCTGGAGAGGATGTGGGGAGAGAGGAACACTCCTTCATTGCTGGTGGGAATGCAAACTAGTACAACCACTTTGGAAATCTATCTGGTGCTATCTCAGAAAACTGGGAATAGGGCTTCCTGAAGACCCAGTTATTCCACTCCTTGGAATATACCCAGAAGATGCACCAGCACACAGCAAGAAAATTTGCTCAACCATGTTCATAGCAGCCTTAGTCATAATAGCCAGATCATAGAAACAGCCTAAATGTCCCTCAGTAGAAGAATAGATAAAGAAACTGTGGTACATATACACTATGGAATACTACTCAGCTATTAAAAACATGAATTCCCGAAATTTGTGGACAAATGGATTGAGCTAGAGATGATCATAATGAGTGAGTTAACCCAGAAGCAGAAAGACTCAAATGGTATATACTCACTTATATCTGCATACTAGCCCAATGGCCATGTCCCACAAAAGCCTTCCCTTACCAGGAAACTGGGACCGAGGGGAGGACATCCTATTGGGACTCTAGATGAGAGAACAATGGGAGAATAGCAATGTAGAAGGATCCAGTGGGTCCTAGAAACCTACAAGTAGAACATTATGATAGGCAGATTTAGGTCATGGGGTCCCGCTCAAACTAAGGCACTAACTAAGGACAATACAGGCGGTAAAATTTAAACCCCTACCCTGATCTAGCCCATGGACTGGACAGTCTCCACACTTGAGTGGAGAGAGGGATTTGACTTTCTCATGTACTCTGGTGCCTCACATTTGACTATGTCCCCTGGCGGGGGAGACCTAGTGGCACTCAGAGGAAGGACAGCAGGTCACTGAGAAGAGACTTGATACCCTATGAGCATATACAGAGGGAGGTAATCCCTCTGAGGAACAGTCATAGGGGAAGGGAATAAGGGGAAAATGGGAGGGAGGGGAGAATGGGAGGATACAAGGGATGGGATAACCATAGAGATGTAACAAGAATAAATTAATAAAATAAATTTAAAAAATTTAAAAAAAAACTGAATGATTAAAGGAAGTGGGAACAGTGGCAAAAAAATAAACAAATATAAGTTGTTAGTGGGGAAAGGTGTAGCCCTGTTCATGATCCGTGCTCACCCTAACACTTGGAGAAGTGACATAACACAATACATTTTCAGGAGGGCGAGTGCTGCAGATTCCGCGGGCTAAAGTAGAAGACGCTGGGAGGTACACATGCGTGGCTATGAATGAGGCTGGGGAAGATTCCCTGCAGTATGACGTCCGTGTGCTCTGTAAGTTTGCTTTCTTTTGTTGATTAAGCATTTTTCACTCCGAAATAGTTCTCAGTGACTAATGTTTGCAAGATGGTCCCCTAAGCCCTTTAGAAATTATAAACATAACAGAAACTGATAGTTCTTCCTAGGATTATCATCTTGTATGCAAACTGAGAGTCATTTGTGTATCAGTCATGACTACTAAGACCTCAACTAACAAAACTGGAGAGCAGAAGGAAGGAGGAAAGGAGGGAGGAAGGGACGGAGGGGTGGAGAGATGGAGGATGAAAGGATTATTGATCAGCAAACTTGCCAAGCCCTAGAGTAGAGTAATCTGCAATCACTGACTTCTGACTTCCATGGCTCAAAAGAGGTAAAAGCTATCCAGATGTTTCTCTTTACTTATTATTATTAATTATTGTTGTTCTTGTCATTATCAACAATGGTTCTTTTGGGTAGCAGGGTAGACCTTAGAAATTCTAGATTTATTTTTTCCTTGTTTCACATTGAATGAAAAATTTCCTGACTAATATTTATAACTGAAGTCCTAGAATTGATTGTTCTCCTGCCCTGTGTGGATCACACAAGAATCTTTGAGTCTGCCACACACATCAAGACTTGTAGAGTTCTAATGGTGAAATGTAATTCTAACACCTGCTGTCCAACAGGAATCATCCCCATTTGGTATATGGACATGAAGTGGAAAAACAATTATTTCTTTAAGACGAATGGAGTCATTAGAAGCAGGAGTAAATGCACTGGTGAAGGCTAAGCTAGTGATGTGGCCATGGTGGTATATAGGGATCAGTGAGTCTGTTCTGGTTTGCTTTCCATTGCTGTGATAAAACCAGGACCAAAGACTCCCTAGGGAGGAAAGTGTTCATTCACCTTACCTATCCCAACTCACAGTCCATTGAGGCAGGAGCCTGGAGGCAGGAACTGAAGCAGGAGCCTACCTTGTAAAAGCACTGCTTACTGGATTGTACCCTTTGGCTTGCTCAGCCTGCTTTCTTGCACAACCCAGGACAGCCTGCCTAGGGGGTGACACCTCCCACAATAAGCTGAGTCTTTCCTCATCAATCACTAATTTTTAAAAAATGCCCCCACATACTTGCCTACTGTCCAAATTGGTGAAATCTCAACTCCTCAGTTAAAAATTCCCCTTCCCAGCTCTGCCTCGGTTTTATGACATGTTGACAAAAACTAGCCAACACACAATAAAAAGCAAATGTTTTTTAATGCAAAAAAATGTTGAAGTGGTATGAGAGATTAGACAGACACTCTTTTTTTAAATTTTTTATTAATTTATTCTTGTTATATCTCAATGGTTATCCCATCTCTTGTATCCTCCCATTCTTCCCTCCCTCCCATTTTCCCCTTATTCCCCT
This sequence comes from Acomys percivali, assembly GCA_907169655.1. Classification (NCBI taxonomy): domain Eukaryota; kingdom Metazoa; phylum Chordata; class Mammalia; order Rodentia; family Muridae; genus Acomys; species Acomys percivali. Next base: position 104,582,052 of record OU015747.1, on the reverse strand, counting down.
CCCATATGACTGTTCCTGAGGGGGATTTCTTCCCCCTGTATATGCTCATAGGGTATCAAGTCTCTTCTTGGTAACCTGCTATCTTTCCTCTGAGTGCCACCAGGCTTCCCCCTCCAGGGGACATGGTCTAATATGAGGCACCAGAGTTCGTGTGAAAGTCATACCCCACTCTCCACTCAACTGTGGAGAATGTTCTAGACAGACACTCTTTTCAGCATATAACTGGGACTTTGATGCCAAATGATTGGGAGAATGATAATAAGGTCAAAAAAAGTAGAGCTCCTGGGAAAACAGGCAGGGTTAAAAGGAAGGAAGTCAGCTTTGTTTCCGGTGTGCTAAATCTGACATGATTCAAGAATGTCCATGTATAACGCTGGCTAGGCGCTTAAAAACAAGGAAGTGTCAAAAAGGACAAAGAACTAAATCCAGACTCTACATCCCACAGTTGACCCCAGACAAATGATAACTCAAAGACAAGATTTCCAACAGAAAGAATGGTATACTTCTTGACCAAAGACTATCATAGGGAAACAGTTAGAGATAAGAGAAGGAAAACAGACTAGAAGGAGACAGTCAAGGAATATGGGAACCCAGTAAATTACTATACCCAGATTCCGGCTATTAGAAAAAGTTGTCAACTGCCTGGTTTTCAGTGCTGAACGTCCAAATGACTTTCAGAAAATAAAAAGCCTTTATCTTTGAAACTTCAAGTATATTGGTGAAGATCAACAGAACAGTTTAGGTTGTGTGATTTACTTCAAAGCCACAAAATACAGATAATTTTTGAGCATACATTAGACATGAGATGAGAGACACGAGTTAAAACAGAGCTAGCTGGCAAGAACAAATTTAAGAGATTTGAACTTACCCCATAGACCAAGGGCAGACACTGAATACAAAGAGACTCATTAAAGTGTCAAAAAATGTGTGTAGAAAGCAGGGGTGGGAGAATTGATATTATACAGGGCAATGGGCATGTATTGAAATAATGGAGCAAGGAACTAAGAGAGCAGTAAGCTGTTGGGGGAGACAGAGAAGGAAAGGGGACATCGCAAAACCTATATCGAGTATATTTAACGATCTTGTTTCGTATGAGTGTAAAACAAGCAGGGCAGGCTTGAAACGCCAGCCTGTGGCAAACAGGAAAAAATCTGCAGTGGCTTCCGCGGGCATCTGACGGTTATAGTTGGAACTATTTGACTCAGTCATTGCTTTCATTATCGCCTGGATGAGCCCTGGAAGCAGGGGTGTAAAGAAAAGTAGGAGGAGTGGCCACAGAGCTCCCTGTATCAGCCCATCACTTATGTGAACACTGTGAGGTGTGGGCTGAGGATGAAGAAAGTAACCTGAAGAGAGGCTGATGGACAGTCTGTAGAGGGGCAAGGTGGAAGGGCTAGAGTTTTCTATGCAAATAGCAGTCTGTAAAAAGCGCCTCCCCCCCCCAAAAAAAAGAAGTAGACATTAAATTTCAAATTGTATTTATTTGGCAGATATCTGTTGATTGCTCAGTGTGTGACAGGTCCTGTCCTGGGCACTGAGGATACAGCATAGGAGACAATCAAATGGTGTAACTTTAAGTGTGAATTATATGTAAAATAACACCGAAGTTCCACCATGCACTTTGCGGCACTGAGAGTTTCAACTTAATTGTTGGAAAATCAAATACCATAAGGCTGAGTCTACACTAAATGGACACTGGTTGTTGAAGTCCTGGTGTGTTTTAACAGAGTGCAACAAAATTAATCAAGCTTTATAATCCTCTCTGCTTTTACAAATGTTACCAACACAATCTCTTAATTTATTTAACCTTTCCAGATTCTATTCTACAGGAAACATGTGACTTTTCCTAACTTAAATGAGTATAGATTGTGGGAGGTGTTTTAAGAACTTCTCAGAATTTAGTGTGCTGGAGAAACATCCGGAGAACTTTTTCAGCCATCCATTCCTTGTCCCTCCTCAGAGATGGCTATAGAGGAGGTGAGGGAGAGGTTCATGTTCATCAATATGAGACCTAAGCAAGTTCCCGGGTGATACTGATGCCTGTTTAAGTAATGCTGATGCTGGGAGCTTGGAATAGCTCAGATGATTCCCTTAATAAAGACTAATTCTGAACATCACAAACACACTCTAGAAGCTGTCATTTCTCCAGCTTGTCCAGACGGCAGAGTGGTGTAGTATGCCTTCCTAAAGCCACTGTTGACCTTTAGAATCCCTCTGTTGCAACCTTTTTCCTAGTGCCACCATTTATCAAGGGAGCAAACAGTGATCACCCAGAAGAGGTCACCGTGCTGGTGAACGAGAGTGCACGGATGGAATGTTTGTCAAGCGGTAGCCCAGCACCCAGGAATTCCTGGCAGAAGGATGGACAGCCCTTGTTAGAAGATGAACATCATAAGTTCCTATCTGATGGCAGGATTCTTCAGGTAAAAGGGAAAGTCTAATTTTCTTTTTTTTTTTCTTTAATAATTTTTTTTTATTAAATTATTCTTGTTACATCTCTACGGTTATCCCATCACTTGTATCCTTCCATTCTCCCCTCCCTCCCATTTTCCCCTTATTCCCCTCCCCTATGACTGTTCCTGAGGGGGATTTCTTCCCCCTGTATATGCTCATAGGGTATCAAGTCTCTTCTCGGTGACCTGCTGTCCTTCCTCTGAGTGCCACTAGGTCTCCCCCGCCAGGGGACATAGTCAAATGTGAGGCACCAGAGTACATGAGAGAGTCAAATCCCTCTCTCCACTCAAGTGTGGAGACTGCCCTGTCCATGGGCTAGATCAGGGTAGGGGTTTAAATTTTACCGCCTGTATTGTCCTTGGCTAGGCCTTAGTTTGAGCGGGACCCCATGACCCAAAACAGTGTTTTGCACATTGTAATAATTGTCTCCTAGATTGCTAAAACTATTAGTTTTATAAACAAATCTATTTAGACCATTAGCCATCAAAAGCATACAAAAATTATCCTCCACTCTGTTCCTACAATTAGAAATGATCACAGTGACATTTTTGTGTAAATTCTTCCAAAAATCTGTACATAGACACACATCTAACTTTAACTACATAATCTTGGATTTTTTTTTTAAAAAACCCTATTATTGCAATCTTTCCATTCAACATATGTGATAATAACAATCTAAGTGGTAAAGGCTTCTTATAGACTAAACGCATCCTGTGTTGGCATAGGCAGTAGGAAATCATAAGGTGAGCCATCTTGCATTCGCTAGAAAGAATGCATCTTGTATGTTCTAAAAGGTAAACTGTTACATGTTCCTTTATTAGCTATTTCAGTTGCCATTTCTCCATTTTCATTTAGATACTAAACGCTCAAATAATAGATATCGGGAGGTATGTGTGTGTTGCTGAGAACACAGCTGGGAATGCCAAAAAATACTTCAACCTCAACATTCATGGTAAGAGCTCACGGCCCCGGACATCTCGTAGGCTCTGCTTGACAAAGCAAGGACCCCAGGCATCAGATTTTAGAGCCTATGCTCTGGTTTTAATTCAGTGTGTGAAGCCTCATTCATTCTATCACCTCGTCTTTACCTCCTTCAAAACTCAGCAGGGATTCCAGAATATAAATCTCCTAAACAGCCCATTTTTTAATCCCTCAGGACAGAAGTTCTCAACCTATGGGCCCCAACCTCTTTGGAGTCACATATCAGCTAGCCTGCATATCAGATATTTACATTACTATCCATAACAGTAATAAAGTTACAGTTACAAAGTTACAATGACATAATTTCATACTTGAGGTTACCACAACAAGAGGAACTGTATTAAACGGTCACAGCATTAGGATTGTTGAGAACCACTGCCTCACGAGAAAGCATATAGGAAAGATTCCATGTTCATGTGAAGGCAGAGTCAATAGTGTGTCTTCTGCTCGTGGATGAACTGACTTCTTGGCACAGAGTTACAATGTCTACATGCTACTATGCTCTCTCTAATAACAAAAGACCACCTTGTAGAGCTAAAGAATTTTTTTAAAGCAAGCATGACTAAATTGTGTTTGAACAATAAACAGTAGTATTGTCTATTTCTTAATATTTTTGTTTCTCTTGAACGTTGCATGGATTTATATTACAAAGATAATCTATATGATATGTTGAAATTCTAAAGTTAGCCTTTACATTATTTTTGTCATAATAAGAAACATCAAGATATCATTTAAAAAATAAAATTATCCAAACCACTGAAAATATTATGTTGTTTCTTTGTAATTTGAAAAACCACATTTTGGGGGCTGCACTGAATTTTTTTGACTTTAAGAACTTTGAGACACTCTTACAATGAAGAAAAATACAGGTTTGATAGTGTCACTATAAATTCTAATAACAGAATCCTTTGCTTGTTATTTGTATAGACCAAAGAAAATTAGAATATGTTTCTGATACTGTCAAAGTTCAGTTTTAACATATATATATATATATATATATATATATATATATATATATATATATA
>OU015747.1:104542534-104577582 GCA_907169655.1 Acomys percivali | reverse complement strand
ATATATATATATATATATATATATATATATATATATATATATATATACACTTTTGCAGTTCCTCCAAGTGTCATTGGTCCTAACCATGAACATCTCGCTGTGGTGGTGAACCATTTCATCTCTTTGACCTGTGAGGTGTCTGGGTTTCCCCCTCCTGACCTCAGCTGGCTCAAGAATGAAGAGCCCGTCAAACCAAACACTAATGTTCTCATTGTGCCTGGTAAGGAGCTTACTCATCTCACAAGGTGGGCTATGCACGGCATGACCTCCATTTCAAAACAAAGATCCTTTTACCTTAGTCTCTCTCCAAAGTCGGGTCTCACTCTTTATTCACCGGACCCAATGATAGCCATAGAGTAAAGACTTGTACGACTTCAGTGGAAATGTACCGTCATGGAGTACTTAAATATGGAAGTAGGGATCAGAAAAATGTGGTGCTCCTTAATGCAAATGATAAATAGCCACTGTACAAACTTACTGATTATTTTCAGTGAGCCCCAATCTTCTGGAGCATGGTAGCTAAACACAAAGGTAGATGATACTGATAGGATAGGGAGTGTGGGCCAGCAAGAAGGCCAGAAGCTAAGGGTACTTGCTGTGAAAACTGACCACCTGAATCTGATCCCTGGGAGCCATATGGTGGGAAAATAAAAGTACTCCCACAGCCTGGCCTCAGACTTCTGCCTACTACTATAGCACACCTCCTCCACAAAGAAGTTTGTAAATGAAAAATAGCATTTAAAAAAGAATTGACAGTGAGAAATATGTAGCTGAATGAACAGATGGAATTCAGAAGCCAGCTGTAGCCTATGTCCCACATCTCAAGACAGCTGTGAGTACATCTCAGTGTTTGCATATGACAACACAGGGCAGCAAAGGCAAAAAGCCAGACTCATCCAAGAGAGACAGATGATAGACTGAAGGATAACCCATCAGCTCTGTACTACGGGGAATTTAGACTCAGTATGGACTAGCTAATCCCCAGACCCACATGGCAGAAGGACAGAACTCCCACAAGTTGTTCTCCTCAGACCTCAACACATGCACTATGACAGGTGCATGCACGCACACACAGACACAAAGACACATGAGACAGAGAGAGAGAGAGAGAGAGAGAGAGAGAGAGAGAGAGAGAGAGAGAATTAAAAACAACCTTATATCTTCCCCAGGTGGTCGAACTCTACAGATTATTCGGGCCAAGGTATCTGATGGGGGTGACTACACCTGCATTGCCATCAACCAAGCTGGAGAAAGCAAGAAGAAAGTCTCCTTGACTGTTCATGGTGTGTTTTTTTACTCTCTCTCCATAATATAAATTTATTTCATATTTTCTAGCTAAGCAACTCAATGAAAACAAAAACTATTTGAATACTCTCCTTTTTGTTTCCTGCCTCAGTACCCCCAAGCATTAAGGATCACGGCAGCGAGTCTCTTTCTGTAGTCAATGTAAGAGAGGGCACCTCGGTATCATTGGAATGCGAGTCAAATGCTGTCCCTCCTCCAGTCATCACCTGGTCCAAGAATGGGCGGATAATAACGGATTCTACCCACGTGGAGATTTTAACTGGTGGACAAATGCTACACATCAAGCGAGCCGAGGTGCATCTTTGGTCCTTGTCTGAGTGTTGTGCCTCCATTGTGGGGTTGTAGAAGAGATATCTGGAAGAAGACTCCTCCCTTTACTACAGTGAACAGTGCTGTTCATGGAAAAGTGTATGGTCAAAACCATTGAACTTATTTGCATTAAAAAAAAAAACAGGATTTCTGAAGGCGACTAGAAGTGGGGCAGTTGAGCATAAAGATGACTGATGCTTAATCTACTCCTGAACCTTGTGATTGGTCATCTATCACTTAATGGAGCACATACAATAGTATCTTTTTCTTTTAGGTGTCTGACACAGGCCAGTATGTATGTAGAGCTATAAATGTAGCAGGACGAGATGATAAAAATTTCCACCTCAATGTATATGGTGAGCATTTGCCTCTAATACAACTCTCTTTCCCCTAGATATGCAAATGAAAGAACATGTCTTGAATTAACTTAATGGCGGCGTGAGATCTTCTTCTGTCTCTTTACAGTGCCTCCCACCATTGAAGGGCCCGAAAGAGAAGTAGTTGTGGAGACAATCAACAATCCAGTGACACTGACATGCGATGCCACTGGGATCCCACCTCCCACCATCACATGGTTAAAGAACCACAAGCCGATAGGTAACAACTTGGACATTTTTGTGTTTGCCTTGCTTTGCCTTTAATTCACTACAGTTGTAAGTTAGCAGGTTCTCAGTCTTGTGCTCTTGGCTGTGGCTGGTTCAAGAAAGCAAATTTACTGAGGAGACTCCTGCGTAAACATTTGCTTTGTTAAGCAACTTTACACTGAAGAGAGGGCCTCATGCACTCAAGGCAAGGCCCCTACCACTGCAGTTTACCACTGCAATGTTTTTGTTGTTGTTGTTGTTTTTGTGTTGTTGTTTTGAGGCAGGATCTGACTAAATAGACCAGACAGGCCTTGAACTCTCTATACTCTTTACTCTGCCTCTCAATTATCTGGGATTGTAGACTGCCCCACTATAAACAGATTTTTTAATTGTTTATGTTTGAAAAAATTCTCATTAAAAATACAAAGGAAAAACTTTTAAGAAATGTATACTTATTACATGAAGAGAATGTCTTTAAATGTTATTTCTTTCTCTTTTTTTTTTTTTCTCTTTATTTCTACCTGTAGAAAATTCTGACCCACTCGAAGTTCACATTTTATCTGGAGGAACCAAACTGCAAATTGCCCGACCTCAGCGTTCAGATAGTGGAAACTACACCTGTGTTGCATCCAATATGGAGGGAAAGGCTCAGAAAAACTATATCCTTTCCATTCAGGGTATGTTAACTACACTGTAATCTGTCCTCCTTTCTTTGACATAGTCTTTCTAGAGTACAAACAGTCTGTATTACAAGAGACCATTGACCATAGACTTGACTATCTCTCAAATCCTGGAAATATTGACACCTTTGGTCATGCATTTACTAGTGCATTCTACTTTCATGGAAAAGCACATAAATATGGAGAGAGGAAGAAACAGGATTTAAGATATCACTGCTAATTTTGTTATAATGAAAGTATAGCATTTCTGTGTGCAATTCTTTATTTGTTACAGTTTATTTTGTACTAAGACTATAAGCCTGTTCTTATTTTTCTAGATATGTACTATTTAATTTGTGAGATTGTGCTATGGTTTCACATGGGAGAACTTAAAATCATCAAGAATCCTGCACAGTTTCGTACTGTGAATAGGAAGCAGAGTACTGAGGACAATAGGGAAAACTTGTTGCTTTTTGATTTTCAGCAAACCTCTGAGTGATGTATTTGACTCAAAATGTCATGGAAGTCTTGCTTCCTGGTTTCATTACTGTTACTAAAGAATTTGTAATAAAGTGTACCCTTGGTCTTGAATATAATATATCTGATGTTGCTGTGTTAAAGCTAACTCCCTGAAATTATAGGAAAAGAAAATTGATTCGTGATCTTTGCACCCACCACTGTTGCTCTGATATTTCAGAGACAGAAAAGGGAAAGTAGCTATTCAGTGCTACACTATCTTACTGGGGGGTGGCAGGATGGCTGAGTAGGAAAAGACATCTGCCATCAAGTCTGAGGAACAGAGTGAGAGTTATATAGTGGAAAAGGGAAACCAACTCCTACAAGTTGTCCTCTGACTTCCAAACATGTACTGTGGCACATGTGTACTCGCATCCATATTAACATATATACAAAATAAATAAAATGCAATTTAAACTTAAAAAAACAAGCCTAATTATGCATATGCACCAATAATGAATAATATAAGTTATAAAGTATGTTGGTATGACCAAACATTTTCTAAAATTCATTTTAATATATTTACATAATGTCTTAAAACTAGAAAAAATGCTTACACATAGGCCCTAATCAGGACAAGTTTCATTAATACATCTAGTGACAAGTTCTTTGGTACTCTAACTTCAATTAATTTGTTAAAACTATCTCTGATGACTAAAATGACATTTAGAAAGGTAAAACAGTGTTAGTAAATATTTAACAACTGAATCTCCAAACCAAAAAAAAAAAAAAATAGTGATATGTGGCTATGATGTGCCAGTTTCCTGGTGTGTGGACACCCAGAGTGGCCTATTTCCAACTGTCACAATGAATGACTGTTAACATGGGTTAGGAAGTCAGGCCAGATAGGCTCCTATGAGCAAATATGAGCTGTTTCTGGCATGCCTCTGTAATTCTATAGCACAGAAATCTAAGTGTGTTCCTTTCTAAACTTTAAATTCTTATACTTTTGATATGTAGTTGTTTTGCCTAATTATATGTCTTCACCACATGCATGCCTAGTGCCCAGAGCCCAGAAGAAAACATCAGATCCCCTGGCACAGGAGTTACAGGTACTTGGGAAAAGCCATGTGTGTGCTGAGAATCGAACCTGGATTTCTGATCAGTGTTAGTATCTTTAATATACACCAAAGATAACCAGATAAAAAAGAACAAAAACTATTCGAGCATAGTATGTCTATCAAAATTTCATAATAAATAATAGACAATAGACAAATAATTAATATACAGCTCTCCTGAGACCTTTATGTCTTGAAAGGCGATTGTCCTGAACTACATGAATTACATACAATCCGCTGAAGCTTAAGCTAAGGACGATTCTATTGGTTTCCCACAAGATCAAGATTAGTTATCAGTCCCTATGACTAAACAGTTTCAGGAATATCAGGAACATTGAAGTAACTTGGTGCCTTTGTCTTTCTCATTTAATAGTAATGACATTTAGAAACTATAGGCCAGTCCTAACCCAGGAAGAATTCTGAATTAGGAATTACATTTTCTGGACAGTGAGGTTGATCAGCAGGTAAAGCCACTTGCTACCAAACCTGATAACCAGTTCAGTCCTGCGACCCCCATGGTATAAGAAGCAACCCAGCTCCTCCAAGTTGTCCTCTCTTCTCTACACGCACGAGCACACTGGAAAACCACTTGTGTGCGGGTACACACAGACAAAATAAAAGGTCACAACAACAACCAAAACGAAATGGTATAGTCTACTATTTTTGTCCCATTCATTAGCATGTACAGCCTTATACTTTCCTAATAAAAAATCTTCTCTCTCTAAAGTCCCTCCAAGTGTTGCTGGTGCTGACGTTCCCAGTGAAGTCAGTGTCCTTCTCGGGGAAAACGTTGAGCTGGTCTGCAGCGCAGACGGCGTTCCCAGCCCACGTCTGCAGTGGCTTAGGGACGGAAAACCCATCGTGAATGGTGAAACAGAAAGAATCAGGTGTGGTTTTTTTTTGGTTTTTCGAGACAGGGTCTCTCTGTGTAGCCTTGACTGTCCTGGACTCACTTTGTAGACCAGGCTGGCCTCGAACTCACAGCGATCCGCCTGCCTCTGCCTCCCAAGTGCTGGGATTAAAGGCGTGCGCCACCACGCCTGGCTCAGGTGTGTTTAAAAGAATGACTTCATTATAAGCCATACAGTCTTCCGTATTGCTCTACATGCTTCAGATTTATGTGAATAATACCAATTTCTGTCCTAGTCTGCTTTGTGCTGCTGTGATAAACATCATGACTAAAAATAACTGTGGGAGGGAAGAGCTTATCTCACTTTACACCTTATAGCCCACCATGAAATAAAGTCCAGGCAGGAAGTCAAACCAGAAGTTGGTGTCATGCACTGAATCAGAAACAATAGAGAAATGCTGCTTACCGGCTGTCTCAGCCTGTTTTCTTATCCGACCCAAGACCACTTGCCCAGAGATGGCACTGCCAACAGTAAACTGGAGCCTCACACACCAGTCATTAATCAAGACAATGCCCCCACAGAAATGTCCACAGGACAATCTGATGGAGGCGATTGCTCAATCAGATTGCACATCCTGGAGAGGTCTAGGCTTTGTGAAGCTCACACAACCAGCCATCACAACTTCTGTATCATTAGGTCTCAGCTATTATTTTATTTGCAAAGAGAAAAGATAACAAGTTTTTGAGCATTGAGTATAGAGATTCCCTTTAGATAACCCTCCGTTTATCTATGTATATGCATTTGTGTCAGTGTGTGTGGTGAGTAAAGGGATAAAGGGGGCGAGACGGGTTCTTATTCATCAATTCTGATTACAAAACTTTAGACACCGAGCCATTAAAATGGTAGGCAACTGTCATTGAAAAGATTCCTCTAGTTTTAGAATGTCCAATACAAGCCCATGTCATTAAGTAATTAATCCTTCCCTGTTAAAGTCTAGACAACAGCATCCTACAAAAAAGGTCATCAATATTCCTAGATGTGGGGTTTTTAATCTTAAAGTTACCAAACTGCACGCACTGCCCCGGCCCGCCAGGGTTCGACTAACGCTCGAGAGGAGAATTTTCCTGTATAGAGACAGAACACTAGACACGAAGAAGGGGGCAAGTCTGCATTCTGACCAAACCCCGTTTATTGAAAGTTTTCACAGAGTTTATATAGGCACAGAGGCATGGGTATTTGCATAAGCAAGGGTTGCTATGGATACCTAACTCTGGAATGCTCCAGCAGGTATCTACCTTTACAGCTGCTATAACTGCAGGAGAGAAATTCCAGGAAAGTCGTGAAGGATCGGGTTAGTCAGGAAAAAGCTCCCGGAACTGCTGCTCACAGGCAGCTGGCCCTTAATCTGATCTTATCAGTAGTCTCACCGGAAAAGGAGTAGCTCGGGGGTCTAGAATGACCAGCCCCCACAATAAACCACAACAGGTGTCTAACTGCCGACCTACGACAAGGTCAGCTAGTTTCTGGTGAATGGCCGACTGCTGGAGAAATAGGAACCTAGGTTCTGACAAGATGGCTAAACATTGGCCATGTAGCCCGTCCCCTACACGCAAGGACAGTTGATTGGCTAATTATGAGAAAAGACATAATAGCATCACAGTCCGCTTCATTTTTAATAGCGGTTTGTTCCCATGCCACTCTCAGTTGATCCTTGTTTCATCTTCTACAAAGAGATGAATATCAGTACAATAGAAGCTTCATACAACTTGAACAAGTTCCTTCGGAGGAACAATCTAGAATCTCATAAAGATATTTCAACATGAACATATTTACACACATATACCAAAATAACTATATGAGTAGATATACATGTACTATTAAATTTAAAGTTTTAACCAGTATTTTAGTAGTCTGAATATATTTTCTAGTCAGTGAGTTGAATACATAGAACTTAAATACATACAAGGATCAATTTGTTTCTATTAATTTTGTATTAAAAATGTAGGTATTTGTCCCCTTTACGAGATTAGGTAAGCTGTCAGATAATATTCTCAGAGATATTGGACATTTTATTTCTGTTACATGAATGAATATGGACAAGTGTTTAGTTATTTTCATTAAGTGATATTGGCTATTTTTCTGACTTGGTGGAACCTGAGCTCTAGATTGTTACCTGGGAGGTTGGAATTCTGAATTCCTAAAGTTGCTTCTTGTTTTCTCCACTTGGCTGGTAACTTCATCACTGTCTCATGTAGCTATCAATTTATCAAGGTCGTGTTTTCAAAATCAACTTAGTGCTTTGACTGTGACAAGCTGCAATTTAGCTGCAATATATTTAAGGTCATGAGACTTAAATTTCACATATTGAGAAAAGTACAACTACACTTAAATACTTGCTTTTTTTTTTTAATTTTTGATGCAGGGTTTCTCTGTGTTCACCTTGGTTGTCCTGGACTTGCTCTGTAGACCAGGCTGGCCTCAAACTCACAATGATCCGCCTGCCTCTGCCTCTTGAGTGTTGGGATTAAAGGCGTGCACCATAATATACTTTCAATGTCAGTCTCAAGATGTGCTATTTAACAGTGTACTGCAGTAGAAATCCATCATCAGAGGTGCTGATGAAATAGCTCTTCTTAGAATAGTTGTAAATGACACTTTAAACTCCTCCTTAAAGCATAGGAAGTTGTGTTTGGTGGTTAACGGTATGTGGAGAAGATGAATAGTGTAATAATCTTAACTTAGACATACTTTGTTATCTAATTTTATATCATTTATTTTTACAAAATCAAGAGAAACACTTTAGCCACTTGAAAAACTTCAGACTATTTCTATACATGTACAGAGTCATCACTGTTTAAGTAGCTGTACTTCTTTGTCCCTTTTCATTAAAGTATCATTAGGGTATTCACAGTTAGTTTTATATTCATTTTTTCACCTTGTCATGTTCCTCAGCTCATATTAGAATTGTCCACTTTTCATTTGACTAGAGAACTCATATCGGTCACTGAGATACAACATTCTAAGGCTGAAAGGCACCTCTGCTTGTCACATTCCTGACCTGACTTTCTTTGTTTCCTTCTTCTTGGAAGGAGACGATACATGTGAAAATAGTGTCCATATAATTTTATTTTCCTGAAATGGCCATCAGTTTCTGTGGCTCTGACTTCTTTATGTTTCTGTGTACTTATGAAATAGGCTTGAATCATTCTATTCAAGATGAAGGCATTATATATATATATATATATATATATATATATATATATATATATATATATATATACATTTAAGTGCACAGTAAAACTGAATGAGTTTTCCAGATTTTATCCCCACAGTGCTTCTGTCTGACTTTTCCCACAGGGTCACTGCAAATGGAAGCACACTGAACATTTACAGAGCTCTCACATCTGACACAGGGAAGTATACATGTGTGGCTACTAATCCCGCTGGAGAAGAAGATCGAATATTTAACTTGAATGTCTATGGTAAATATGAAGTGCCACTGAGTTTTGACTTTGCTACCTTAAGAATCCATTAGTGGGCCTTGGGTGTCTGGAGCTTTTAACTGAAATCTGATATCAATGATATTTTCTTTGGGGACACAAAGCAGAAGCAGGAACAATTATACTGCAGATTATTTGAACTCCTATGTCTTCTTTCTTACTCACTATGTGCATTGCATAGTTCCACCTAAAATCAGAGCAAATAAAGAAGAGGCGGAGAAATTGATGGCTCTGGTAGACACGTCAATAAATATTGAATGCAAAGCTACGGGGACACCTCCACCGCAGATCCACTGGCTGAAGAATGGCCTTCCCCTGCCCCTGTCCTCCCACGTGCGCTTGCTGTCAGCAGGGCAGGCTGTCAGGTTAGATTGTATCATGTGTCACTACCTAACTACTTACAATAACAGTGATTGACAGCTCTTTTTCACCTACACAACATTTAAGACATGCTTCTCCCTCAACTTCGACTGCTATTCTGCCACACCATCCAGATGTTTTCAAAAGGGGAAAATAAGGAAATAAACATCGAAAATGGCCTTGTATTCTTATTTAAATGCACATGTTTTAGTAAATATGTGCCCAATGGGTCTTGAGAGATGAGTTGTTACCAAGTTTATGTTTCTAAGAGCTACGTTTTAGGCAGGGTGTTACATGGTAAGATAGGAGGATGTTGACAACGCTCATGATTTTCATGCTACCATTTTTCTCTGTTAATGTGTTTGAAAAATGGTCACTCTACCAATTTTGTATTCTCAGTGGTTTACCATTACTGCAGTTACCTTTACACAACCAATCGCAGTTGAAGGTAGCTACATTTTTTTAGTGATGGTAACAAGCTTCGTATCTGAGAGTTTTCAAAATAAATTTTATTCTGTAGTCTGTTTATAAACCATAATTCTCATCTTAGTATATGTTGAGTGGACTGAATGTAAAATGTGGGCCCTCTTTTGCAGGATTGTGAGAGCTCAGGTGTCTGACGTTGCTGTATATACGTGTGTGGCCTCCAACAGAGCTGGTGTGGATAGTAAGCACTACAGCCTTCAAGTCTTTGGTATGTCACAGAAATGATCCTACTGCAAGTTCAGCAGCACCAAGCAACATGCCTGGAGTAACTGATGTCCTCACACACTTGTAAATTCAACTTTCCTCTGTCAAAAATAATTGGTAGAAAATATCTTGCTACTAGGGTAGAGTGGTTTTCCGTCCCACAAGAAGTCTGTGTTTATTGGTTCTCAGCATCTGTCAAATACCTCTCCTAATACAGAATTAAATCAGTTGTAAGGGCTTTTATTAAAATTTTGGCAGCATTTTTCCCAATGCGTACAGACCTCTCTCATACCCCACCTTCTTGTGCATTCCTATCACCTGTCTGCCACTTACTCCTCCAAAGCTCTTTCTCATTTTCCTGTATGTTTTGTTTTGTGACCCACTGGGTCAGCCAAAGCTGTCTGTGCATTTGTGAGTTTGAGGCTATCCGTTGGAACTTGGTGGGCTTATCACTGGGTTTGCAACTCCTCTTCTAGAATCTCTCAATAGCCAATAGCTAGTGGTAACAGATAGGGCCTTGATAGCCCCTATCCATTCCTTGACTGATTATTGGCAGGTCCAGAATGACTGTTGACTAGGCCAGTCTTGTGTGGGCCCAGGGTAGTCAACGGCAGTCACTGTGAGTTCATGACTGCAATCGTTGCACTGAGTCTAAAAGACGGCATTTCAGCTCTTCGCCTTTGCCTCATCTTCTAACTCTTACATGTGTCTCACCTATATCAGCTTGTTTCTCCATTGCTGTCATGAAGCAACATGAAGGCAGAAACTGAAGCAAACCACAAACGAATGCTTCTTCTTGCCTTGTTCCCCATGGTTTGCTCGGCTTGCTTTCATAAACAACCAGGGCTACCTGCCCGGGGTAGCACTGCTATAGTGGGCTGGACCTTCCTACAGCAATCATTAAGGGAATGTCCTGCAGACATACCCACAGGCCAATCTAACAGAGGTAATCCCTCAATTTGGGTTCCCTTTTCCCAAGTTTATAGCTACAAAACTAACCCAAATAAGGTCTCGTCTCATGTAGTGTTCCCAGCTCTTAATGGGAGTTGAGTAAATGACATGTTTAGGGCTAAGCCCTAACTTACTCTCAGCTACTTGGACAATCATGAGGCTTTAAATCCATCTCTGTCTATTGCAAGGAGAAGCTTCTCTGATTGGACTGATAGGAACTTTTGCCTGTAGCATAGCAATAGAGTTTAGAAGGCAGCCTGGTGTAATTTAACTAAATAACCATAGTACGTTCTCCATTTGAGCCTACAATCTCCTCAGTCAGTGGTTTGTAACCCAGAATACAATAACAGACACGAGCTCCTTCAAATGCAACAGGTCTTACATATGATCAGAGTGGTCGCTATACCCTATAGCATTTGTGCCACTGATGCACAGGTGCCTACAACTTGCCCAGCAAGTTGTCTTCTCAGTTTGGAGGATTCACAGCTGAGTAAGACAACTGCTGCCTTTTCTCCCCAGCAGCCTGCATTGTACAGCACAATGAACATTAGCCAGTAAGAAGGACACCTCCATCTCATGTACAGCTTGCTTTTCCGCTGTCTTGAAAGAGAGATGTGTGCTGCCTATAGCAATATCATATTATACTCTAGTTCTTGTGGGTCATCAAGAAGACTGGCAAGAGCCTAATTGTTTGGAAGGCTTTGGAGCCTCACTGACCAATTACTGTGGTGGTATCCCACTTCTAGGACTGGGAATTCTGATTAGTACCAGCCGTTTCTGGGAACATCATAACTTAGCCATGGACAGCAACTCCATTCAGTCTCTCTCTCTCTCTCTCTCTCTCTCTCTCTCTCTCTCTCTCTCTCTCTCTCTCTCTCTCTGTGTGTGTGTGTGTGTGTGTGTGTGTGTGTGTGTGTGTGTTATAAAATAGTAGGGTTTTATGTAACTTTTTCATTTTGTCTAATCTATCTTAACTGTCACTCTCATCTCTCTGGCCCCACCTCCCTTCCTGCTCAAGTCATTCCATCATCAATACGACCCCTCTGTACTATCCTTCCTCCGTTAAGGTATCCCCTGTGCCACCTTCCTAGTATCCTGGCTTTGTGTGCACCCTTTGTTAAACAAACAGAACTAAAATTTTAAAAACAGTATTTCAATCCAGAAAGAAGATATTTGCTTCATACACACACACACCTATTTTCTAATAACATTAGCAATTTATTTAGAGATATAAAATTTTTTTTGAGATATAAAATTTTAATAGATGCACTTGCACGTATGAGATACCATGGGTTGCTGGTCCACATTTCTTAACTGTAAGAACATCTCAGAACAACTCCAAGTAACTAAGACCTTCAATTTGTGATGTATATAAAACTTACTCTATTGCTCTGTTCTCCATATAGTCATTGGAAGTACACTATTGGATTATTATAAGAACTACTATAGCATCATAACAAGTTAAAGAGATGATGCTAGCAAATTGAAAATGTAACCAAAATATAATCATATTGATTCTATATTCCATAGGAAAACAGTTTTAGACTTCTTTGCTAATCTGTGGAAGATTGCTAATTAGCCTAGCCAATAAATAAGTTTACAACAAATTCTTCAATGTACTCTACACTATTTTAAAATACATCATTTTATGGAGTATAAAAAATAACATAGATTTATTTAAATACTGTTACTTAAGTTCATCTCAAATTTAATAGATGTATAAATTTTACCTGATTTATTTTCTGTGTAGTGCCACCAAATATGGACAATGCAATGGGAACAGAGGAAATCACCATTGTCAAAGGCAGTTCTACCTCTATGACGTGCTTTACAGATGGAACCCCAACTCCGAGTGTGTCTTGGCTCAGGGATGGCCAGCCTCTGGTGCTTGATGCTCATCTGACCATCAGCACTCAAGGAATGGTCCTGCAGCTCATCAAGGCAGAAACCAAGGATTCTGGAAAGTATACCTGTGTTGCCTCAAATGAAGCTGGAGAAGTCAGCAAGCATTTTGTCCTGAAAGTCCTAGGTACATAGCCATTCTGACATACAGAGTACTTGAGAATTCAGTGACAACCGAGGCTTGAGTAATGAGTATAATTCTTAGACTCATTCTTTATGGGACAAACTTGAATGAACACTTTACTGTATTTCCATTTTTGTTCTATAATTCAGCTAAATTCATCTAAAGCATGTTGAACTTGAATGGTGGGTTTTCTATCTTTGAAAAGATGTTTTAAAAACCTCCTATTAGTAAGATATTATTAATTGAAAAAGCATAATACTCTATTAATATCAGACCTTTTCATGTGTATGTGTCTGTGTGTTTGCACATACATGGGTGCACATGCGTGTGTAGATGTGGAGATAAAGTATATCTATGCCAAGACCTAGAATTAATGTTACATATTGTCCTCGATCATTCGCTACTCTATTTTTTGAGGCAGCATCTTTCTTTGGACCTACAGTCTCACTAGCCATCTTGCCTCAGGGATCCCCACTCAGGATTCCTGAGAGTTGTGTTGACAGGTGACCACCATGCCTACCCCACATTCACATGGGTTTGGGGGATCCTAACTCCAGTCCTCATGCTTGCAAGGCTAGTACTTCACCTACGGACCCCTCTGTCCGGCCCATAATAGATGACTTTTTAACTTTTTCTAAGAATTTAAAGCACATTGAATGAGACTTGGATAAAATAGGATAATATTTATACCACTATTCCAAACAGTATTAGATTATCTCATTTTAAGATTACAGTCAAAACAATCACTTTGAATAGCCAATTTCTAGTTACTCTTGAGGACACTAAAAGTAAATATTTTAAGTTTATAATACAACATTTTACCAACAAAAACCAGCATAAAGACAAAGCACAATTTTTTTGTGTAACAAACATATGGCTGGTGGATAGAAAAAGAGGATAAATGAAATTATTACCTATTACGATAGTAAAGACTTTTTTAGATCCCCCCACCCCCCACAACACACACACACACACACACACACACACACACACACACACACACACACACACACTATGATACTGAGGAACTTCCATACTCCTTTCACAGAACAGATATGCCCCCTACTGAGAACAGTAAAAAGAATTTTGGCAGAAGTCTTGGTTTGGAAGGTCTAACATATGTTTTCAGAGCACTCTGTAATCTTTCTCAGAGCACCTATTAAAATTCAATTATATATGTGACTTTAAAAGTTGTCTTTATCCCTAGTTAAGTTTTATGGTGGTGAATGCAGCATGCACCTTACTTATGGCTGGTGCCCAGTGCTCAGTATGACATCTGACACACCAGAAATTCTTAGTGTGTATTTGTTGCACTGAATTGAAACCAAACTAGATGCTTCGGAGCTGTGTTAATGGAAATTTTAACTATAAAAGGAGGCAGAATAATATGTAAAGAAACCAAATGAGATGGTCTGGTATATCTGAGTCTTCAAATAGGAAGAAAGGTGGTGGCAGAAGATATTTTTTCAGGCCATTTAGGCACATATGAAACAACACAAGTTTTGGAGTTGTACACCTGAGATGAGCATGTCACAAATACCTACCCATCAGTTTACCAATATGAGTAACAACAGATGAGATAATGTGACCTTGCTATTCATTGCTTACCTATTAAATGTTGTTATATATATGTAATGTTTTGGGTTGGGTATGTTTCTATATACCAATTGTGAAAAACTACTATGTAATTATTGACTGGCTGGCAATTGAATTATCATCAAAGAAAGGATTTGAATTCATCCCTCCTACATTTAGAGCAGGAGGCAAAGAAACTGAAGAACGAATTGTTTTTGGTTTAGAAGAGGGTCGTGTGGTTAACATAACACTTTATGGGACAGTAAGTTCCAAATTAGATCTTCCCTTAAATCCATCTGAGCCTGAAATGGTGGGATGTGGTACAGAGGATGAGTAGAAGATTTTTGCCTGTTTCTCCTGTAAGTGATAGAGCGGAATTGTGAATTTGTACTCATAGAAACTGAATATGAGTAGTTTTGACAACACTCCAGGAAGTTTAGACTCATTAAAGGACCAGAATAATATTAAGCAGGAATATGCTAGCGGCAGACATCTCTTCTAACAAAGCCCGTCTGGTGAGAATAAAGAATGGATTAAAGAAGACGCTGTATTCATGCAGGCCTGAAAACACAATGTCCTGCTCTGCATGTGACAATGGAGACAGAATCCAGAGACTGAATCAGACACAGACACCTTGCTGCAGCAAATAAAGGCAAGAACAGCTATGCTGCTGCCTGGGAGATGAAGAAAGCCCAGCCCTCAGGGCGAAGAGTTTATAGGATAACGTGTAGGCTACTTTTTTCTTAACAAATATATTTTATTACGAACTTATTAACAGACCATATGTCACTTATAACCTATCCTAAACAATAGGAAAAGAGGATTAAAGAATACAATAACAAAACCATAAGGATATCAGTTCCAAGGAACGATTCTCCTGGTGTAATCAGCAGGATTTCTTCTGCTGGAACCTGGAGTAACCAGAACCCGGAACTTCAGCAGGAGCCGGAGCCCCAAAGCCTTCCCTCGAGCAGTTCTCTCTAGGAGTGTCTCAAAGTGGAGCGATGAACAGCCAAAACTATCGCAGGTCTCCAAAAGCCCTGCCCCAAGTTTTGGGCTCATTTATATATCTCCTCCCAGAGTCTATTCATGGGTCTTTTTAACTGGCAACAATCAAGCTCCCACATGAGGTGGTTTGCCTTCTAGTGGATTACCATCACCTGTTCTCATAAGACCATTCTGATCTCACACAGGTTCATAACAAAAACAGATTTATCTCTCTTTCAATAACGCTTCCGTGAAATGGAAGGATGAGAATTGTCTTACCCTCTGCGGAAAACCAATCTTCTTAAGCTCTGAAAAGCTCCTCTCCTGGAGCAGAGCCACTATTCAGCCTGCAAACATCTGCACCTGAGGAACTGCCGCAGTGAGCAGTGACTGCTCTGCTCTGCGTGTGGTAGGAGGTGTCAGGATCCATCAGTGGCGGTGAAAAAGTACAGTGCGGCTAGAACACGGGAAGCAAAAGAGAACACCAAACACTGTGAGGCTGTGAGTTGAGCAGGCCCCAGGACGTCATGACCAAGTAGGAAGTCTCCACACCAGTGCATTTCTCAACCCTCATCTGAGGAGCTTCTTTTTGCAGTACAGTGTGATACAGAGGCCCACAAATAGTAACCAGGCAGAGAACCAGAGAACTTGGAGTTGTTAGGTCTAAATGGGACACCTATGTCACACCCTTCCCCAAACCTTCAGGCACCATCACAGAAGAGGGGTCAGACAGACCGTAAGAACCAGAGGCAGTGGACGTCTGAAGAAAAAACAGTATTTGCTGGGCCCAGCAAGACCATTGCACTCATGAGCACACAGTGTCTGTAACCTTATGCATCTGACCTGCACAAGATCAAGCCTGAAAAAAAATCTCAGAATGGGCAGAGGAGACACTCAATAACTTCTAACTCCTCGCCGAGGAGCTATTAGTAACTGATGGCTGATGGGGAGAAGGAAGACGGCTTTTCTTCAGGGACACGGTCTCTGAGAGGCCAGCAGTGTTCCAGTAGATTGACTGTAACCTGTGCACGTACAGACAGACTCCAAGTGGACTCAGCTCACTGGGTTTAAAAACAGATCCCATGAAACTGGTAGTTACAATGGTGCAGGGGTGGGTATGGAAGAAATTAGAGGGGAGGGAATGGGGCTTATTTAATCAAAAGGCATTATATGCTCAAAAAAGCTTTTCAAACTGTAGATTAAGTAAGTAAAATTGAAATGTGTACATTAATTCTGAAAGAAAGTTCCAGTTTTGTCCTCTAAAAATGAGAAATCACTACAAGTTGGAGTAAGTGCAATAACATAAATAGAGCTTTAACTTAAAAAGAGCGATCTGGCTGTGAGGAGAAAGCCTGTAAGTCAACAGTGGATTCTGAGGGCACTGTGCTATTAGGAATTGTGATACCAGCTGTTACAACACTGTGAATATGGTGACACATGCCAGACTAGGTTTGTCATTTTCAGGCCTGCATGAACATAACAGCTTCCTTAAATCACTCTTCATCCTGTCACTAGGATAGGTTTTCAAAATTAAATCTGATTTTGACATTTTCTAGCTTAAGACTTATCCTGGGTTTTAATAAGATCTGAACTTGTTTCTGTGATACGGAGGTGTGCCCAGGGCCCTGAGCATGCTAGGCAAGCACTCTGTCACCAAGTGACATCCTTGCTCCTAAGAAGATTTGCTTTTCCCATTCAGCGAGATGTCGGAGAAGCTGGCCATTGTTCCCCCTGGCTAGGCAGTCCAGATGTTTGTCCTTCTCTTGATGCCCACATCATGGTCAGTCTTGTAGTGTCCTATTACCTGCAGTAGAACTCAGCTCTGACTAAAGTAGGACAAAGAGAGAAAGCCTATGGCCAAGGAGTTGCCTCTTTATAGACTGTCACAGAAGCTCCACGAAAAGCTCATCCACTTAGTCCTCACTGCTCAACAGTGCAATGTACCGTTCCACCTAATATATGCTAAATGGGCTAAGAGATACATTTACCACTTTGCTAACCCAAGCAAAACTGGAGTCACTTAAAAGCAATTGATAGTTAAATAAGACTGGGGTAGGTAAGTGGGATATCTATGTTATGTCCCCTTCCTCACAAGATTACAAACTCATGGAAAAGTTATTAGAAGATTATACAAGCCAGAGGTTGGGGAGAACGGGGGCAAAACATTGGCCTCTTGACCATTTCAGTCACATGGCATCTGTGGTTGCCTGCACAGGACCTGCCCAAGATAATGCCAGTCAACATTCCGGCATGGATAGAAGAAAGGGTACTCCCACCCTAACGGAGGAGCTATGGACAGTTGATGACTTCGAGGAGAAATCAAAGTCAGTTTTCTTCAGGGTTATGGTCCCTGATAGATTAATGATGCTCCAGGGCCTGTCCCCACACCCATGCCTGCACGGGCAGCATTGATTGGAATCAGTGGGTTGTATGTAAATAAAAGAAAGGAGGTGAAGTTAGAAGAAGAGGGGAGGGGATCTAGGAGGAGGCGGGTGGTCATACATGAGCAAAATACACTTCATACATGTAAGAAACTTGCAAAGAATAAATGCAAAAGGTTATATTAAGACCAAGGCCATAAGAGATGCACGTATTAGATGCACATATAGCTCAGATTATACTGGTATATATACAGTATAAGAGAAAGTGTATGTTTTTCTAGGAATACTTTCAGATTATTTTAACTTAGTTGCGCATTGTGTATGTGGAGAAGACTCTAGGATGAGTATCATTTTCTAGACCATGTGACTAAGTGATTAGTAGATCTATCACCTAAGTACAAGAAATATGGGGAAAGGAACCAAAAAAGCTGTCTAAATGCCATCTCAATTTGGAGTGTTTTTATAAAAAAATTAAAAATGGAGCTGTTTAACTCATAATAGTATTTATTATACTAGGGCTCAAATTTGGGATTTAGACAGGAAGTACAAGTCCTTGAGCGTTCAGCGTGGGGGCAATTCCCACTCTTCCCTGAGTATTAGACTTGTAGGGCAAATACAAAGTGACATAGTTGGCCTTCTCCTAACGTACGTAACAGCTGGAGGCTAGAGTTTGAAGCAGTAGCGACCATCCTGTTCTTGCTGCTGCCCTAACCTGGTGACCACAGCTTTTGTGGGAAGAGATTCCTAATGAATCTTTCTGACTGGCATGTGTTAAATAATAAATGATGAAAAATTGATTGTAGTCAAATGGAGAGCCAAGTTAACCCTTTCACCTCTTACAAGTAACATACAGTGGCATTTAAAGAAAGTAGAGCGTTTACAAAACAGGGTCTGGTTTTTATGAGGAAGTTTCATATCATTCCTAGAACCTTGAGGATACCTCAGCAAGCTCAGGTAGTGGGTGGTGCTGACTGTGAGAGGCAGTAAGGACAGGGCCACTTGAAGGAGAGAAGTAGCCTAATTTGATGTCTCGGTCTTATTTGAGTATATTAAAGTAGATATTGTTACAAGCTTTAAAACTGACTTTTTGTTTAATTCAGTTAGCTCTATGGAGCCACTATAATGTTTTAATCAGGAAACCATATATCAGACTTAAAATACATGGAAACTATATTTTGACAGTTGTATGCCAGGCGGGTTGAAGGAGGACCTCTGGGGTGATGATTAAGAGACACAGACTTTCTACTTGGAGTCTAAAAAAAGACTTGCTGTGTTCTCTTTTTCTATATAAGAAAATGAGGGTTAACAAAAATTTTTAAAGAAAATTCAAACAGTAATGGAAAATGTCACAGTAAAAAGGACAGTGATTGTTTCTTTTTTTAAAAGCCTTTCAATTAGCTGGGTGGGTGCCAGGTGCCGCATGCCTGTAATCCCAGCACTCAGGAGGCAGAGGCAGGCAGATTGATTTGAGGCCAGCCTACTCTACAAAGTAAGTCTCGCGCATCCAAGGCTACACAGAGAAACCCTGTCTTGAAGAAACAAAAACAAAAATTAATTTAAAATAAAACATACATAAATGTAAAAGAAATAAGGAGGGTCTCACTGAATCTTTGCGATGCTATATGGTAGCTCACGACGCCTGTCCCTTCTGAAGGCTTTTCTTGTTCCACTGAGCTAACAACAGCTCCTGTGCTCAGTTCAAACTCACTTGGACATCAGGTGTGAGGCTATGAGTCAGACTCTAAACTATGTGCCTGAGTTAAAACAAAAACAAAGACACAAACCTTTGTGGGAGCTCACTGTGGGAGCTGTCCAACATCTGCTTTGACTCCCTTCTGACCCCAAAGCCTACAGCTTGAGCTATGAATTTTTCACTGAAACATTTCACTGATCACTGTAAGAAAATTCAGTTTTAAAAAGATTAAATTTGGAAGTAGTGGAGCCAAGGATCCTTAATGTTCCTTCCCAGTGTTTAGACTCTTTAGCTTTCTCTGGAGGAAGGTAACTTTAGAAGAATGAACAGTGAATGAGAGAGCTACTCCTGCCTAGACATAACAGATGGGTTCTGTGCAGAAATCACTATCCTCGGTGTTTTGAAGCCTTGCCAGGGAGAGGAACTAAGAACCCGTAGGAATGGTCTTTTCAGTTTCTGCGTTCTAAATATCTTATGTCAGAGGAATGTACATTTGAATTGGACTTTTCTTTTCAAGCTTTTAAAAATCAGATCAGTTTAAAGAAAATTATCTGAAATGTGAATATATTGTGTATGTGCATGTGTGAGAGAGAGGGGGGGATGTTGTTGTAAATATTAATAATAAATCTGAACTTTATATTGCAGAGATTCTATTGTTGCCCTAATGTCCCCATTTATAAAACAGCAAGCTTCTTTTTTCTGCTGTCTGCTTCCATTTCATTAGAACCACCTCACATCAACGGATCTGAAGGACCTGGGGAGGTATCAGTAATTGTAAACAACCCACTTGAACTGTCCTGCATTGCTTCTGGAGTCCCAGCCCCTAAAGTTTCCTGGATGAAAGATGGCCGGCCCTTTCTTCAGACAGATCAAGTGCAGACTCTGGAAGGAGGAGCCATTCTCCGAGTACCCAGAGCTCAGGTAAGACGCCTTTCAAACAATTATTTTATCTACTTTCACTTCTCGTTCCATAATAAATGGTAATTGCTGAATAATGACATCTGTGCATCTGAACAAATCACTGGTCTCTGCAGCTTTGCAAAAGATAGATTCCCCAATCATATATATATTTTTTTGGGGGGGGAAATGAATAGGAGGAAGATGAGGAAGCTAACATAACATCTTGAAGAAAACAAGATACCCTCTCATCAACTTAAGTGTGCTTTCAAAACTCCATGTGTTAAATTTTTCCTGAAGCTCTTACTTTTTCCTATGTAGTTCTTTACTACATAGCAGAAAGCAGCTCAATGTACAATGTGTGAGATTTCAGAGACCACGTTTGACCCCCAAAATAAACTAGCAAATATGGAAGGCTGGAGAAACAGTTTTAAGCAATGACCTTTCAATAAGATTGGATGGCTATTCTGGTTTATGTTTAAAGAGACTGATACGAAATATGAACATATTAAATATAAGACTGAGATAAATTGTTGTAAACATTTTTCATGTTTACATAAAAATAATAAAGTCAAACTTTATGTTAAAGATTCTTCATCAGTGCCCTAATGCCTTCATTTGTAAACTTCAGATATAAATAACAGCAATAATAATAATAATAATAAATATAATTGCATATTCTGGGGGTCCTAAATTTGATTGGACATGATATATTTGTGTTGGTTGCCATGGAAATATATTATAAACAAAAATTCAAGTAAAAGAGTTAAAATTCTTGTTGCCGCAACTGTTATAATAATCATTCTGTATGATGTAGAATAACAAGATTTATCTTGAAAGAGGCACAGGAACCAAACACAGTGGGGAGTCGGGCAGTAGACCTCAACACAGCTCACTCTCAGTGTTGTGGGGCACATGCCTTCTTCTCCTTTCATTCCAAACACAGTAGGGACCCAGAAAGGTCAGCCTAAACTTTCAAACCATACACTGAGTCAAAAAACCTTCAAGAGCTTTCCCTCTCTCTCACGGAAATAAAATACCATGCAAGATACCACCAAGAGTTAGACAGGCCAACCACTGGAAACAGAAAAGAGATGGAAGATGGCAACGTGTTCAAACCCCAAGCTTGCCCTTGCTTTGCTGCTTGCACTGTGCTGTCATGGCATTTTGTGCACACCTGTTACAGCATTTACTACGTTAGATTTTACATGCCCAAATGTTGTCTTTTGATGTGCTTCTCGGCTACATGCATTATGCCTGGCACATAATGGCTGCCTAGCAAATTCTGAATTGAACGATATAGATGTTAGTTTCCTGAATTATCTTCCATTATAAACTAAGTCTGTGCTTTGCTCCAAGGCAACAGGTGTCCATCCTATAAGCAAAGGCATTTATCCAGCTTTCTCACTATACTTTCTTCTCCTAAAACACAGCACATGTCAACAACTGTCCAAAGTCTGAAAATGTCTACTTAATTATCATTTTTCAAACTTATCAACAAAGCACACATTAAACCATAACTATAAATAATGACCCTGGCTATGTAGAAGGAAACAAATTGTTGGCAAGTATTTCCTGGAGGAAGTAAAATTTGAGTAGCGCCAGTGATGCTTCAGGTTCGGCAAACTGAAGACAAGTGAAGGGAATTTCATCAATCTGGAATGACCAAGAGTTGACAGAGAAGAGTTAGAGGTCTTAAAGACATAAGAAAATCAAATGTGCACGTGCACATGCACACAATGTGTTTCTCTCTATGTGTCACATGCATGAGAGTGTGCAGAGCATGTGGAGGCCAGAGCAAGATGTTAGGTGTGCCCCTCTGGCACTGTCAACCTTATTACTGAGCTACAAGTTTGCCTTTCAGCTAGGGTGGCTGACCCCAGACATCTCCTGAACTTTGTACTCATCTCCCCAGTGCTGAGGCTGCAGGCGCATACATACATGTGTCTCTTCAAACAGCAGCCGGGCATTTGAACTCAGGTCCTTATGCTTTTATAGCTAGTGCTCTTCCCCACTAAGTTATCTCCTCCAGACCTGCATTTTCTAATTCTCAATCGAAGGCTTATGTGAACATTTATCTAAAGCATTTTTAAGATGTTTTTCATTATAGTCTTACATTTTTCCAAAGGAATTTGTGCGGCCTAACAGAAATCTTTTTTATAACCTATAAAGTTGATTTTGAATATAAGAATTTTTTAAAAATGCCAATATTCTGAGAATGTTCAAGTAGTAAAATAAATGAGACAGCTAGGGATTTCTTACTTTTACAGAATATGTTTTTGTTAATAGTAAGGTCACCTGTTTGCTGGAATCATATCTCCAGATATGGTGTCCCATGTAATGTCAAACATACAGGTGAAAAACAACTTCCAGCACAAAATGTTTGTGAGGATTTTTAAATAATTGGCTTGGGTTTTGCTCAAGTAGATTCGGCTGTCAAACCGCATTCTGCCACTGTACATCTCAATGATAGAGCCAAGATGCGGTATTACTGTGCTTGGTTTAGCAATCTGGTATTTTATTTATCAGTTGCTTTTGTAAATATACTCCATTTCCTTCAGAAAGGGTGTTACTGAAGCCCACGGTCTGCAACATGAACCTGTGGACATTATTTCTTCAAAGTAAATATTGGCCACCCAGCTACCATATCTGGTACTAGATCTTTTATAGTCATACATAACTATATACTTATATGTGCTTTTTTGATTCTCTTATATTAATCTCTAAAGCTCCTTTAAACATAGTTTTGTACATAACAGAGATATAAGCCAATGTGCAATCCAAACACTAACTATAATGATAAAGTTTGCTTCATCTGTTGCACGTCCTTATGTCATTTTCCTTATATGGTAGTCCTGCTAGTTCTACTGAATTCTTATTCCCATCGGCAGCATGGTAACACTGCATAATTTGTTTGCTTGGGTTTCGCAGGTGGAGGATACAGGAAGATATACGTGTCTGGCGTCCAGTCCTGCAGGAGATGCTGATAAGGAGTACTTAGTGAGAGTACATGGTAAATGTGCTGATTTATGTTTGGTTCACACACAAACCTAGTTAGAAACTATGTCAGAGAAGGTATTGACATTTCACAGCACATCATATGTCTATACTTTAACAAATATCTATGTACCACAAATTTTATTGTTACAATAAATAACTTTTGTGTTCTTTGGGATGTAGTTCAGTGGAGTTTTGAGTTATTTGTCTTCTTTTCACACAAACAACTTAAACCTGTTGATTTAAAAACAATAAAATATAAGTTACAATAAAGGGGAGAATAAAAATAAACCTTAGTCTTACCACATAAGGATACAATGGTTTTTTTCATGTGAACATTTTACTGCAAAAACATAATCATAGCTAGACATAGTAGCAACCATCTTTAGTCCTAGGGACTTCTAGGGAGCTGAAGCAGGAAAATTGCTTAAGTCTAGAGCTTGCAACTGGCTGGGGGAAGCATAGGAAAATCCTAAATATCAAAAAGGTGATAGCACAGAACAGAATTTACATCACTTTATGTCTCACTTAATGGTGTAATGACCATTGCTTTGTTAACAAGTGTATCATGTTATGGCCTCATTTTTAAGATTGCATGTTACCCTACTATATCTTACTCCCTTTGGGGGGATATTTAGGCAATTTCTGTCTTTTTGCCTACATTGACAATGTGTTAGTCTATTCCCTTTATTTTTTATTTTTTCTGCAATACACTTACTTGCTTACACATGCATGCACATACACATAATATACTCCTAAGGATTTTAAAAATCCCTTCCGTGTTACTTTTCAGAAAGTTTGTATTAACTAGGCTCTTTGAATATTACTTTCATGTATAAATTTAAGTCACTGTTCATGGGGAGGATTGTGTGAAAACTAAACAGATCTTTATGAAATTTTCAGAGCCTACATGACTAGGCAATGCAGGTTGTCTGGAACTGAAGTGTCTCTGATATCCCTACTCAAAATTTAGACGTACCTAAATAAATCTAAAATATGATTTACTAAGAAATATATCTGTATAAATAAAGAAAAATGGGCATGGTCCTTCATATTGTAATAGGCAGTGTCTGACTTGGTAATTTTTTAATAGTCAGGGGAGAGTATTACCCAGTGTGGATGCTAACTGAGGGACCCATGTGCTTCCACCTCCTCACCACCTGTCAAATGGTGACGGTGCTGTGATTATGTTACTATTCATGTCTTTGTTGGAAAGATTTCCTTATTTAATCAATATGAAAGTGCTAAATAATAAAGATCCAATTTATTAATTATCTGCACCATAAATTGAATGAACCACATATCTGCAGCCCATGCCTCTAATTGTACAGTAAATGTAACCATTGTTGGACACTGATGGATCATTTCCATCCCATTTATCAAATGCTCTTGATATGATGCTCTCATGCTTAGTGCCTCCTAATATTGCTGGAATGGATGAACCCCAGGACTTCACTGTGCTGAAGAACAGACAGGTGACCTTGGAATGCAAATCAGATGCAGTGCCCCCACCTATGATCATGTGGCTCAAAGATGGGGAGCAGTTGCAGGTAACCCTTCTGCTTTACTCAACAGATTCATTTTTAAGAAGCAAAATCAGTTGAGGAGCCTTTGCTAAGTGATCAAAACCCAATCACTTCCACCCACTAGTTACTCCCTACTGCACAGACAGGCAAAGGGGTCTTCAGTCACCTGCCTTCTCTTTCTAGCCTTTGCTTAGTAGTTGATTTGGGCCAAGCCATAGATATTTAAACTCATGGCTGTCTAGAAACTGACACATGATTGTGTCTCCTGAAACTTATAGGTTGAAGTACAAACTGAAACTCTTGGCTCTGTCTTAAACAAAGGGTAGAGACCATCAGGGGCTCAAAAGAACTGGTCGACCATGTCTCCAGGATGAAGCTGTTAGTTAAATTTCCATGGTTGGAATTTGGGCTCAGTGGCCAGACATATCTATAATATCCCCCAAGACAGCTTTCTGAGATCAGAATCCCAAGGGACAGCCCAAGTGTCTCTAAAGCTCCTTTTGCTTGGGCGACGTGTACCTACTGACAGCATCAACTCAAGATTCTCACCAGCCGTTTACAGCTGAATGAAAGCTGACTTTGAAGGCTTTGGTTATGCTCATTCTGGTAGTTACTGGCTTCTAGAAAAAGTCCTTAAAAGGACTGAGAAAGACTTGACTTGAATCACCCACCCACCTTCCCTGCTTCTCTTTGTTTTATGGCGTCAGAGGCACTGTATCATTGACTTAACCAAAGTCATTGAGGCAGTGAATGGGACCTACGCTGTTACATAAGCAAGCCTTTCTAGGCAGCAATGCTGTGGTTCACTCTTGTTATTTTTGCTGCTATAAAATAGGATTTGGTGTTTGAAGAGATGACACAGTGGTTGGGAGTGCTTGCTGCTGTCTCAGAGAACCTGAGTTAAGTTCCTATCACCTATGGTGCATGCCTCACCAACAACTGTAACTCAAGATCCAGAGACCCAGTGCCCCCTTCTGGCTTCCACAAGGCCCCTAACCCAAATGCACATAGAACATATACCCCTTAAACACACACACACACACACACACACACACACACACACACACACACACACACACCCCAGTAAAATAACTAAGGAAATGTTTTCTTTCACTGACATTTTGATGATAGGTTTTACTTTTTAAATCCAGGCAACACCTCGGGTAAGAGTTCTGTCTGGAGGAAGATACTTGCAAATTAATAATGCAGATTTGGGAGACACAGCCAATTACACCTGTGTAGCCAGCAACATCGCGGGAAAGACTACAAGAGAATTTATCCTCACTGTAAATGGTAAGACAAGTTGCCCTCTCACAATCTGAAATTTTCACCAAGGGTATTCTAAGAGATGATAATGTTTTTCAGAAACTTATTAAATAAATCCTGTGGCTATGCTCTTTACTTGAGAAAGCGCCATATAGGCCTGATATTAGACCTATATTACAAATTAATTCAGCTCCAAAATGTAGATCTAGAGATATATTACACCATCATAGAGGAATACCACACAAACACACACACACAGGGGCCCACTCACATCCAGGTACACATACACATTCCACAAATACACACACACACACACATGCACACACACACACACCCGCCCGCACACACACACGCACACACATACACACACACAAACACATGCACACACACACACTTCCACATACAGAATTATTAGCAGATCCAAACAGTCTCCATGGTCCAGCCAAGAGGGAACCACCACACTACATCTGTGCATGAGAAACAGCCCATCATTTAGTTTGCCTTTATTGATGGTGGCTCAATATCATCCTGTACATATGCACAGTGTTCCAAAGTTCTTAAACTCTGCCATACTACTGTAATTTTCTTAAATATGCATATCTAGGTGCCGAAACTTGCCAAAAGTCACAAAGATATGTAGGTTTCCATCCATAACTTTGGATTTTAACACAAGAAATTTTACAACATACTGGTTGACCCACGCGACTAATATCTCTAATACTAAAATTAAAGTTCAGGCTTCGTATTCCCACGTGAACTTTATGATTAATAAAATGCCTGTTCTGAGACTCTCATGATTAACCACAGATGTGCTGTCCATTAAAACAGCCCACTTTCTGTTCTTTATTTAAAGTGAAGCTGTTCCAGCATTAACATTCTTTGACCATTATTTGGCTGAAGAGAAATAAGAAATATCAACTTTAATTTGCGTCAGACCCAAGAAGGATTTTACTCACGCCTCTATCACAGAGGGCCAGACTTCACATACTGTATTAGGGATTTAAATCCTTCTCCCCAACTAGACTTTATTTTCAAGTGCAAGATGTCTTGAGTGAGACTTCACGGGTTAGACTATAATTCTATTTATTCTGAGCTAGATTAGTGTAGACAAAGCTACCCATTTCACTTAAAGCTCTCCGGATTCTTAGTGAAGGCTGCGCTATTTATTTTAACTAGATTGTTGTGTTTGGTTTTGGTTCAGTTCCTCCGAGCATCAGTGGTGGTCCCCAGAGCCTTGTCACTCTCTTAAATAAGTCAATCACACTGGAATGCTTTGCTGAAGGCGTGCCAACTCCAAGGATAACGTGGAGAAAGGATGGGGCTGTGCTAGCCGAGAGCCATACGAGGTAACCGTTCTAAAAAGGGAAGAAAATATGATAAGGAGAAAATGAAATGTGAATCTTCAAATTTTGTTTCCTAATGAACTGTTTTGGTCCTACTATGTTTACAATGAATATTTTCATCCTAAGATGAGAATCAAAACGTAGTATTTTATAAGCATAAGTCCCATGATTATAACTCATCAAGACCACACACCTGTGGCTATACATCTTTGCGCTGCAGCCTTTCCATCCTCCAATGGCACTGTAAATATGTGTCACCCGGAACAGAAAAAGACTAACAGCGGATTTTGTCAAGTCTTTAACAGTTATCTGAGTCGCAGTGTAAATACTTGAAAGGGATTGATTCGGAGCTTCTCTGTGATCTTTCTTATAGATACTCCATCTTGGAAAACGGATTCCTTCACATTCAGTCAGCACATGTCGCAGATACTGGGCGGTATCTGTGTATGGCAACCAGTGTGGCTGGAACAGACCGGAGACGAATCGATCTTCAAGTCCATGGTGAATATACACTTACAAAAATACATCCAGGCTTTGGGTCAGATTTTTCTTTTGTAACTGAAACTAGTGAGTTCACGAAGACCTGAACTTCAATGACTAAGCATATTCCACTGCATTGTGAACAAGAAAAGGCCCATATTGACCCTTTACTGCGGGTAATATTACCATAGTACAGTTTGTGACTATTTGTTGTGACTTAATTATATGGTAAACTACTAATAACAAATTTCAGGTCCTCAGGACTATTCTGAACAGCTTTTTATTTGCTGAGTATTTTTCCCTCGTGTTGCTTTAGTTCCTCCATCTATTGCTATGGGTCCAAGCAATGTAACGGTGACAGTGAATGTCCAGACTACTCTGGCCTGTGAAGCTACAGGGATACCAAAGCCATCGGTCAACTGGAGGAAAAATGGACAACTTCTTAATGTAGATCAAAATCAAAATTCCTACAGGTAAGAATAATTCATTAATTTTAAATATCTTAAATTTTTTATTTCTTTTTAAAAATGTATTATGATTTATTCAGATTGCATTCCAATTTTTATCCCCTAACTTGTATCTTCTCATTCCCACCCTCCCTCCCTCTTTTGCCCTAGTCCCCTCCCCTAGACCTCTAAGAGCAGGGCACCTCCTCTCCCACCATATGACCACAGCCTATCAGGTCTCCTCTAGATAGCCTGCTTCTCCTTTCTCTGTGTGCCCACCCTGGAGTCCCACAAGGAAACCATATTTTTAAATTTTTAATTGGCACAATTGTACATAGTTATTGGTACTATATTATTTCAATACGTTTATACAATGCATAATAATTAGATTGGGACAATTGTCATATCTACCAACTCATACATGCATATCCTTTGTGTTAAGAGCATTAAAAATCTGCCAGGCAGTGGTGGCACATGCCTTTAATCCCAGCACTCAGGAGACAGAAGCAGGTCTATGTGAGTCTATGTGGGTCTATGTGAGCTTGAGGCCAGACTGGTCTACAGAGCGAGTTCCTAAAGAGTCAGGGCTACCCAGAGAAATCTTGCCTCACCTCTCCCCAATAAAAGAACATTAACAATCCTTTCTAACAGCTATTTTGAAATGTTCAGATAATTAGTTAGACATATTCCTCTATGCAACTGCACTTTTGTACCACCTGCATTGCATGTCCATCCCCCCACTGTCATTCTCAAGACCTGGTAACTGCTATTCTGTTCATAACTTCTGTTAGCTCAGCTTCTTATCGTCAGTGTATATATAACAAGAACAGACAGAACCTCTTCTGTGCCAGGCTAATCTCACTTGACATAATGTAGTAAAGGTCAAGCCACTGGAAAACAATCCCACCTAACATTTAGAAACTTTTTTTTTACATAATCAGCATTTTGTCCCCATCAACAGAGGAAGCAAATGTATAAAGAATGAAGAATTAGCCAACTGGTAGAGAATATTCCCTTAAAATGGAATTTGATTCCCACTTTTTTTATTAAGTACTTTTTTTTAGTTTTTACATATACATTTATAATGTTACACATATATATAACAATCTACCTTCAGCAAGAAGAACCATGAAACAATCAGGAATTATATAAATGTTAGTTCATAGTGTTTTGGCTATTTGTAGAAAACATCTTTGTAGAAAGCATCTTTCCTATCTTGGTGCATCTAAAATTCTGAATGTAAATCAATATCTATCATATCTCATCGTTATCAACTTAAAACATCTATTTAGACCTAAAAACCTCTTAACCCCTAAACAACTAAGCTGAAATGTAAAACTAAACTATGTGGTCTTCAACCCCATCAGACACTTGAGAAGGAACGAAATTAATTGCCTTTTTTTTAATTAAAGGTGCAACTTTCCCACACACATGCTCTATGGTGGCTTTTGTTGAGGTGTGTAAGCATGTTTATCCTGGTTTGGTACTTTCTAGATTTTATGACAATGGACATAAACATCTTTTCATATAAAAGGCAAATTACTATGTGGAAGTCAATACAAGCTTTAGTTGTAAAATAAAAATCAAATTTAACACCTAGAATAGAACGTAGACATTTGGTTGCTTGTGTAGGTAGAAGCAAACAGCATGTTCTCCAGTTTCTCACGCTCTTCCAGCTATCCTGCCAGAGCTTCCAATATGGAGGTGTATATTTCTTGAAGGATCAACTTTAAGTCACTGAGAATTTCTACTGCTTTGAGACAACAACATCCCTCAATTGAGCTAACAGTTAGTTATCCCATCAAAAGATCTGCCAGAGTGCTAACACCAAATACCGTCATGGTATCTGACAAGAAGTAGTTCTGATTTGCCAGGAAATATAAAGCCCAGAAGGATTCCACTTAAATTCTATCAGCTCTGGCTTTCTCACCCTTGTAATGTTCAGCATTGGACTCAGTAACTTAAAAGCAGACCTTGTGTGGAAAATGCATAGGAGGCATGTCAAATATACTTCCATGTAAACAAACCCACTTCTTTTTTTCTTCTTCCATTATCAAGTATACATGCATATACATGTAATTGCATATATGTGGGTACATGTGGGGGTGTATCAGAACTGCACATGTGTGTGCATATGAAACCCTGAGGCTGACAGCAAGAGTAGTCCTCAACTGCTCTTCTGTCTTATTCACTGTATCAGGAGCTCTCAATCAACCTGCTCACCTATATGGCTATTCTTGCGAGCCGGCTTACTCTGTTACCCGTCTCTGCCTTCCATGTCTGAAACTACACATGGGCCACTGTGTGTGCTTGGATTACAGGGCATCTGATTACTTGTCTTCACATGTATGAAGCAAGTGTTTTACCCACTGAGCAATCTCCCCAGCCCCACGTTAAACTGCTTCTATTCCAGTACTGCAGTTTAAAGAAAGCTGATACCCTAATTTAAACTTACATTAAAGTCTTGTGTGAGTGTTTCTAAGCCTCCTAAACATTCATTTTGTTTATTAAGTATACATTATGGAAAGATTGACAATAGATGCACATAGATACACATATTATGCATGTTAAATATATGTGCATGCCCTTATATATTTATTTATTTGTTTTATGGCCATAAATATGTATATACACGTATGCATGGTACATCTCCAAAATAGCCATGACATGTAAAGAGGCAGGTAAAACAGGGGAGGAAGTGAAACAGATAGACTCCTAGTCACTTGCATATCATACTAGTAACCAAATATCCACCAACAAAGTCACTGATAAGTTTTGAGATGCTTTATCTGAAGCATGTCAAATGGAGCCAGGAATTAAACAGTGGCTGTCAATATACTTTGCCCACTAGGATAAGAAGTTTGATTATGATACATGTATTTGGAAAATGTAAGATTCAGTGTTCAGGCACTTCTAGGCAGCTGTTTCTCATTAATACAAAGTTTAGACCATCTTCCATATAAAGTTGGATTTTGATATGCAAAATTTGCATCAGATAAGTGACTTATTTAACATGAAAGAGCAGTGTTTTCTCTAGGCTAATCTGAGCCCCTTACTAGACCAACTGCTAAAGACATGGAAACTAACATGGAATCTCTCCTCTAGGCTCCTTTCTTCAGGTTCACTTGTAATTATTTCCCCCTCTGTGGATGACACGGCCAGTTATGAGTGCACGGTGACGAGCGATGCCGGGGAGGACAAGAGAACAGTGGATCTCACTGTCCAAGGTAGAACTAGCTGGAAAGTGGATAGAATGTCACACAGTGCTGTCTTCTCACCAGCCAGCCTCCCTTTCCACCTGCTTAGCACTCAGTCTCTGAGCATCAGAGAGGAGAGGGTCCAACGGCTTTGGGGCTGTGAAGGGATGAGTGGAAATGTGTGGCTTTCTCTCGTTGCTGTTTTAGTCCCTCCTGCCATCGCTGATGAGCCGATGGACTTCCTCGTAACCAGACAGGCTCCGGCGGTCTTGACCTGCTCTGCATCAGGAGTTCCGGTTCCCTCAATTCACTGGACCAGAAATGGCATACGGCTGCTTCCCAGAGGAGACGGCTATCGGATTCTGTCCTCAGGTAGCAAAGCCATGTCCTGTGAGCTCACCTTTACTGATCGGAGTAGTTAGCAAGGGGCAACCTTGCCCAGCCTTTTGTTACAACTGAGTGAAAAATTCAAAATGTCTTCATTCCTAAAATACAATTGTGATAAGAAGGGGAAGTAGGTAAAAGACAAAATAACAACAACAACAACAACACGTAATGTCTAAAACTGACCTTATATAATAAGTGTGGTCACAGGTTACTAACGGCAAATTCTCCCCTTACTAGAACTCACACTTTTTCCACTGACCAAATAAAATGTTTATTAAGAAAACCATTTAGTGCCTGACAGAATTGTACTATCTTGAGACGGTGTGACAAAGATAAGCTTCTTGGTTTCATTTTTCTTTTTGTTTATTCTTCCCTCATACAATACTTCCTGACTGCCTCCACCTCTCCTTTCAGTCCTCCCAGTTCCCCTCCCCAGCCTCCTCTCACTTCACTCCTTCCAGTCTCCCCCGACCTCCTCCTCCCTCAGATCCACCCTCTTCCATTTTCAGGGTTCATGTAACTGAGAAAGAAAGGCTGGGTGGTAAATACTGTAGTGTGCTTCTTGACAGTGGTAGTAGCTAATATTTGTACAATTTATAGCTAAGAAAAACAGTTTAACTAAATGAAAATATAGGTGATTTTCACTAAAAATGGATCCTGAACTAGGAAGGTATCATGAAGGCAAAGTGAGTAACAACTCCTCCTGAGATGTCATAAGCATGTGTGCTCTGTTCTTTTTTATTTTTTGTTTATTGTTCACTCATATGGTACATCCGAACCATAGCTTCTGCTCCCTCTACTCCTCCCAATACCCTCCTCCAGCTCTCCTCTCCCCCAGATCCACCGCTCCTCCGTTTTCTTCATAAAAGAGCAAGCTTCCCAGTGATGTCAACCAAACATGGCATGAAAAGATGCAGAAGACTAGGCACAAACCCTCAAGTCGAGGCTGGACAAGGCTACCTAGTAGGAGAAAAGAGGTTCTAAGTGTAGACAAAAAGAGTCAGAGACACTCCCACTCGCACTGTTCAGGGTCCCACAAAGCCTCAAGCTAAACTATATTATTCTAAGAGAATTTCTTTAATAGGTGGGGAATAATAGGGCATTAATTCTCAGCATGTAGCTTTGGTTTTAAGGCAGGATATTTTGGCTATCTCAGATAAGCAGTTGGATAGAATTCTATCATAAAACATGTCACTGGACACCAGTGTAATCAAAAAAACTGTCCAAGAACTTTCTTGGGTTCTTAAGCAGAGTTGCTATAAAGTCAGAGCTCCATCCAGGGCCTTTAGCCAAGATGAGTGAAATCCTGCCTGCTCCTGTCCAATACAGATGCTTACAAACTCATCCACAATAGCAGAAAAGGAAAGCAACTCAGATGCCCATCAGCCAGTGAATTGATCCCGAAAAGTGGTATTGTTCACAATGGGAAATCTGACTGTTAAAAAGGGATACAATATTACACATGCTAAAGTGAATAAATATCCAAAACATGCTTACAGTGAAATTAGTAACAGAAATGGGGCAAAAAGAGTGTGTGATTCTACCTTGACAAGGCACTTAGAAAAGGCAAACCTATAGATGGATGGG
Organism: Acomys percivali; assembly: GCA_907169655.1. Lineage (NCBI taxonomy): Eukaryota > Metazoa > Chordata > Mammalia > Rodentia > Muridae > Acomys > Acomys percivali. The sequence continues at coordinate 104,544,011 of OU015747.1, read as the reverse complement.
TGGATGTGACTCGGGGCTGGGTTTGGAAGATGGGTGTGACTGCAAATAGACCCTAGTTTTTGGAAACTTTCTGAAATTAGATTGCAGTTATCATTAATTAGCTCTGCAAATATTTTGTTAAAACTCTCACTAAATAGTATGCTTGATGGCCTTTCTGGTAGGTAAATTATGCATCAATAAAGCTATTAATAATTAAGTACTTGTTGGTAACCTCAAAAGAAACATGAGAAAGACATATCTTACCGAATTTGGAAAGCAAAGATAATAAAACGTTATCAGTGGGAGGACGAGACAGGAGGGCTGTAAGCTTCAGGCCAGCTTGGGCTACACATGAGGTTTCAGGAAGTCTGGGCTATGTTGCAAAACCTGTCACAAAAGCAAACAAACAAGAAAAACAAAACAAAACAGAAAATTTCCTTTTCCTATTAGGGGCCATTGAGATATTTGCTACCCAATTAAGCCATGCAGGAAGATACACTTGTGTTGCTAGGAACGCAGCTGGCTCTGCACACCGGCATGTAACCCTTCGTGTTCAAGGTATGGAAGGTTGTTCGTTCACTAAAATCTTGCTGGGAGGGAGGGACAGACTTCCTCTCTAGAATGTGCAGATCTTGGGGTTTGCTCTCCAGCTCCACACCCTAAAAGTTTGCTGATGTTGGGGGTAAGACTAATTATTTATTTGTTTTTTATTGCCATATTTATTCTGAAAGGATGGTACTATGTGAAACTTCAAGTCATGGCAATATCTTGGGATATATAAGCCTGGAATATAATGTTCAGTAGACTAAAATTGCACATGATTACAAGCCACACAGAACAAGCCAAAAATATGTTTCTTCTCTGGCTTTTGTGATCTCTTCCCACATCAGGGTTTTCCACCAGAGTTTTTTTTTTTTTTTACTACATCCACTATATAGCAAGATCTAAAGAAGTGTAATAAGGCCAGTCACAGCTTTTTCTCTGGTACAATCAACTCATGGATGTTTGGGGTTGTGGATGTAGCGCTTTGAAACTCATCATGATAGCAGGCAACTCTGCTTTATAATAAGCAGCACTGCTCTTTCCATTGATTGGCTTTTGCAGAACCTCCAGTCATTCAGCCTCAGCCAAGCGAACTGGATGTCATTCTCAACAACCCCATCTTACTACCGTGTGAAGCAATAGGAATACCCAGTCCATTCATCACCTGGCAAAAAGAAGGCATCAATGTCCTTACGTCATCAGGTACCTACCTTGGTCTCAATAAAGATTATTGCAGCATATGTAATGCTTTGCAATTCAGAAATCCAATTTGCCTTTGTATAAAGTGGAAATAACATTTCTTTACACTCTGCTTTTCTGACTATGGTACAGGCAAAAGCCTTGCAGTTCTGCCCAGCGGCAGCTTACAGATCTCCAGAGCTGTTCGAGAGGATGCTGGCACTTATATGTGTGTGGCTCAGAATCCAGCTGGTACAGCCTTGGGCAAAATCAAGCT
>OU015747.1:104514723-104526003 GCA_907169655.1 Acomys percivali | reverse complement strand
TGTGTGTGTGTGTGTGTGTGTGTGTGTTTATCTGTATATAAAAGAAGGTTTTCAATTCTACTGCATCTCATGTCATAAAAGTCTATCTTGCTTAGAATTTCTTTGCGAATTAAATATTTAAAAATCGAAACATTTTAAAAGGGAGTCAAACCTCTATTGGTACAGAGCAGAAACAAGACAAACATTACGTAAATAAACACCACTCAGTTCTAGCCTCCATTGATAATGCATTCTTATGTTGTCAGAGGTTTGGGCTTTGGTTAGCTAACATCCTTGAAATGAGACCTCTTAAAGTCACTGGGTCTGAAAAATGTCTTCAGTGATATAGAGAAGGTGAAGACTGAGCATTACAGTCTCAGCCTAGTTTTTAAAGCTCCCTGCTAGCTTCTTAGCCCAATGTTGTCTTAGAACAAATTCTTGTTGGGTACAATAGGTGAGTGTGATTGCATTTGCCTCTGTATACAAAGCAGGAGAATAAGTAGTCCCTGTAATCAAAGATCAATTAGCTATGAGAAACTACAATGTATGTTAATATTTTCTTTAAAATAAGAAAAATGATAATCTCATTGGTTGATTTTAATGTTGTGGTTTCTTATAAGTAGTGTTGAGAATACATAGATACAAATCTTAGCCCCTCTCACACGAACTCTGGTGCCCCATATTTGATCACGTCCCCTTGAGGGGGATGCCTGGTGGCACTCAGAGGAAGGATAGCAGGCTACCAAGAAGAGACTTGTTACCCTATAAGTATATACAGGGGGAGGAGGTCCCCCTCAGTCAGTCATAGGGGAGGGGAGTAGGGGGAAAGCAGGAGGGAGGGAGGAATGTGAGGATACAAGGGATGTGATAACTACTGAGATGTAATATGAATGAATGAATAAAAAAATGGGAAAAACATCTTAGCCCCTCTTTTGGTTCATATCTTGGTAAAGCTAGTAACCAAAGAAGCATATGATATGAGTGCCATATCTAGAAATGTCTTTAAGGAAAATATGGACTGATAACTGACTCTTGCATAAGAGAAATCACAGCACTGATTCTTGTCCCATGTACCTGGTCGGAAGTGTGGGTCTGTTCCAGGCCTGTGGTCAGATGCTGTAATGTGTTAGTTACCGAAAGGAAGTCCTTAATTGCACTCCTTGGAAACTACTGGTCAGCTTTGCTTCTGTTGTTTAGCAAGTAGGTGAGTGTGTTACCCAGAATTTCGAAATCATGAACATTGTGTAATGGAGAAAACTATTCAAAGACTTAGACCTGTTGTTGAAAGATCCAAGAACATGTGTAAGTTTGAAGCCAGGCCACATTTGGAGATGCACTCTTGCAGTCTTGGGTCCAAAACAGCATTGTTGAAAGTTTCATGTTGCCCACAGCACATCTAGATCTATTAGACAGACTTGCTTTGCTGTTTCTGGTCTCCTCCACTATCCCTGGAGTACCAAATGCGGACAACTGCTTAGCTAGAGCTTAAACACTTGGGTTCTGTTTATATATGGTTGCTAGATTAAATTTGATTTTAATAAAACAGCCTCTTTTGAATAATTGTAAGCATTTATTTTGGCATTCCTTGGGCCTTCTGAATGTCCCTGGACACAAATCCCTCTGAAAACCAAACATGAAAAAAGAAGAACATCATTAGTTATATTTCTTTTGGTTTGATTTTAGTTATTTTAGATTGTGGGATTTTTTTTAACTCACTGAGGAGTTAATTTATTTGCATAATTTTGTTTTTTAAATAAATATGGTTCTCCTGCTTGAAACTGTAGTTCATGGAGTGTGGAGTGCTTGGCAGCCTTGGGCTACGTGCAGCAAAAGTTGTGGGAAAGGCAGCCAGACAAGAACAAGACTTTGCAACAACCCACCACCCTCATTTGGTGGGGCCTACTGCAGTGGAGCAGAAACCCAGATGCAAGTCTGCAATGAGAGGCATTGTCCAGGTGAGAGACGCAGAGGAGCATTAGCATGATTACCCAATTATCATCTACCTCCCAGAAGAAGGGGTCAAATGCCCTGGACTTACAGGCAGTAGTGAGCCACTCAACATGGATGTTGTGAACCAAAACCAGATCCTCTGGAAGATCCACAAGCATTTAACATCCGAGCCATCTCTCCAGCCAGTCCCTCTGATCATTTTTTTTTAACCTGATCATTTTTACATAGTAACCAAGCACATACGTTTTTCTGTTAATCCAGTTGATGGCAAGTGGACGACTTGGGCCAGTTGGAGTGCCTGCACTGTATCCTGCGGAGGAGGTGCTAGGAAGAGAACAAGGGACTGTTCTGACCCAGTGCCACAGTATGGAGGAAACAAATGTGAAGGGAGTGGTATCCAGAGTGATTATTGCAATAATGACCCTTGTCCAAGTGAGTGTTGGAAACAGTGAGTCGATGTTACTTTTTAAAGCTTTGCTATGGCCTCCAATTCTTTTTCTTTTTTAATGTGTATTTATTATAATGTATTCAGATTACATCCCGATTGTGACCCTCTCCCTCTTATCTTCCCATTCCCACCCTCCCTCCCTCTTCTGCCTATTCCTCTTCCTTATACCCCCATCTTTTTGAGGACAGCCTATTAGGTCTTATCAGGTTAACATGCATCCCCTTCTGTGTGCCTGCTAGGCCATCTTGCCAAGGGGCAGTGACTAAATAGTGGCCACCAGAGTGTATGTCAGAGGTTCAGCTGCAGCCCCTTCCAACATGTAGAATTGGCAGTCCATTCGATACATCTGAACAGGGAGTCTTGGTTCTCTGCATGGATGGTCCTTGCTTGGTGCACCAGTTTGTGCAGACACCCCTGGGTCCAGATCCGCAGGCCTTGATGGTCTCCCTGTGGAGCTCCTGCTCCCTCCCCCAACTCTGTTCCCTTCCCTACAACTCTCAGTGCTCTGCCCACAGTGCAGCTTCCAGACAGTTCTTCCCCATCCTCCACTGGGTGGAGTCTCTCAGAGGAGATCTTTTTTGGGCTAATATCCACTTATAAGTGAGTATATACCATGTGTTTCTTTCTGGGTCTGGGTTACCTCACTCAGGATGATCATTTCTAGTTCCATCCATTTGCCTACAAATTTCAAGATTTCTTTGTTTGTAATAGCTGAATAGTATCCCATTGTGTAAATTTACCACAGTTTCTTTATCCATTCTTTGGTTGATGGACATCTAAGTTGTTTCCAGATTCTGGCTATTACGAATAAAGCTGCTATGGGCATAAGTGAGCAAATGTCCTTGTTGCTTGGTGGAACATCTTTCAGGTATATGCCCAGGAGTGGTATAGCTGGGTCTTGAGGTAGCACTATTCCCAATTTTCTGAGAAAGCGCCAGACTGATTTCTTAAAGTTATAGTATTTTGTTGCTTGTTCTTTGACCGTTAATTTAGGACGCCAAAGTGATGTTTGATTTTAGTGTGTTCTGAAGGTCACAGTCTCAGCTCATTGAGAGTAAGGGAATCCCACTATTATTGTATTATATAGCGTTATTATTATGTTCTCTGGCTCTATTGAAAACATCACCTAAATTACCTGCTTTGGAAAGATACCCATTTATTGATTTGTCATCTTTCTGTTTAGTTCTTGAAGGGTTTTCCTTGCTTTGGGGATGAATGTCATGGTTTCTTTTAGTTATCATTTTTAGAGCACTGTTTTATGTCAAATTATTTTATGCTGTAGCCCATGGTAACTGGAGTCCTTGGAGTGGCTGGGGTACTTGCAGCCGGACATGCAATGGAGGACAGATGCGGAGGTATCGCACATGTGATAATCCACGTCCCTCCAATGGAGGAAGAGCCTGTGGGGGTCCAGATACCCAGATCCAGAGGTGCAACACTGACATGTGTCCTGGTGAGCTGCTCAATCCCCATCTGTGGGATGAGTGAGGTCTTTTCAGTTAGTGATTATTGTTGCAGCTGTCACCTGCATATCATGTGTATCCTAAGTGAAGATTTTAAACTGATCCATTAATATCAAGCATTTCATTCTTGTTCCCAGTGGATGGAAGTTGGGGGACATGGCATAGTTGGAGCCATTGTTCTGTCTCTTGTGGAGGAGGTGAAAGGTCTCGAAAGCGGATATGTGACAATCCAGTGCCATCTAAAACTGGCCGTTCCTGTCCAGGAGATGCCACCCAAGTATCCAGATGCAACACACAGGCATGTCCAGGTAATTAAGTGGACTGCTTTGACAAGCCCAAGTTTAGAGTCTTTAGGCAAATCAGAAAAATGCACCATTTGGAGACCACAATGAATAAAACAGTGCCATCTCTGAAAGCAAACGTCATTTCTTAAAATGTCATTTCTTACAATTGGATTTTGGCCCTCTGTTTACTCCTTTGGGACTTCCTTGTGTCAGGGGACAAATTTCTAAAGATTATAGGAAGACCAACATTGACATTTCATATTGTTGAAGTGGCAAGGTACTATTGGAGCTTACAAAGCTTTAAGTTTTCTTCAGAAATGAGATGTCTCTGAAAATTGAGGAGGCCCCATTTGACAGGGGGACAATGATTAATGTTGAGTGACTTTTACATATAAGTTGACAAAGCAAAAGGCCAAGTATCTACTACTCAACTGTTAGCAAACCTGATGTTCTATGCGCAAATGGTCACGGAGTGTTTTGAGACACCTTCCTGAAGCAAGAGACCAGTTCGGGCTTCGCATGATGTGTTTTATCATCCAGTTAGATGGACAGTTTGAGCCACAGAGTCCAACAATTCTTCAAGGAACCCAACCAGGCAGCCAAATTGAGGAAACATCTGTTCAGTGCTGGGACGCAAGCTCCTCAGTTCAAATAGAAGCCACACTTGTTGGTAATCACAGAAAACTGAATTAGCAATCGTGCCCACCAAGTTCCTCTTTCTCCTGCTTAGGACCAAGGAAGGAGGAACTTATCATATTCTATCTTTAATCAGATTGTTTTTGTATGAATTTTACAGTTCTGTCAAAATTATAGTATAGTTCTCAAATTTTTTGCAAGTTAATTATTGTCTGATAGGTATGTGTAATAAAGAATGTTGTAGTTATAGGTCAAAACTGCTGAGACCCCCCCCCATCTCCAAAGGAAGTCATACATACATACAGCACACACAAACACACAGACACACAGATTTAGACTGTATAGATATCACATTTATGCTGGCAGTGATCTGCAACAAGGATGAGATGGTATTTTGTTTGTGAGATCTTTCTCTATTTTACAGAAAGAAACAATCCATAAAAGAACACAGGTTTGTATTATTAACAATAATGGCCAGTTCTACAGTAGCTATGTTTAGATTTTCTTTTCTCATTAATTTGTTTATTCACTTTACATCCCAATCACAACCCCCTCCCTCCTCTCCTTCCAGTCCCCCCTTACGTCTTCTCTTCCCTCTCCACCCTCCCTCCATATAAGGGGAGGCCCCCCATTTCTCCCAGCCAATCATGGCACATCAAGTCACAATAGGACTATCCACATCCTCTCCCACTGAGGCTAGACAAGGCATCCCAGCTAGGGGAAAGTCCAAAGGGAGGCAACAGAGTCAGAGAACAGCCCTTGCTCCAGTTGTTAGGGGACCCACATGAAGACCAAGCTACACATTACACATCTGCTGCATATGTATAGGGAGCCTCAGTCCAGCTCATGCATGTTCTTTGGTTGGTGCTTTAGTCTCTGTGAGCCCTCATAGGCCCAGGTTAGTTGATGCTGTAAGTTTTCTTATGGTGTCCTTGGCACCTCAGGTTCCCTCAATCTTTTGCCCTTCTCTTCCACAAGACTTCCCAAGCTCCGCATAATGTTTGGTTTGGGTCTCTGCATCTGTTTCCATCACCCACTGGGTGAAGCCTCTCAGAGGACAGTTACGCTAGGCTCCTGTCTGCAAGCATAGCAGAGTATCATTAATAGTGTCAGGAGTTGGTTCTCTCCCACAGGATGGGTCTCAAGTTGGGCTAGTCATTGGTTGTCCATTTCCCCAATCTCTGCTCTATCTTTATCCCTGAACATTTTGTAGTCAGGACAAATTTTGAATCAAAGGTTTTGTGGTTGGGTTGGTGCCCCCATGCCTCCACTGGAAGTCCCGCCTGGCTACAGGAGGTGGCCACTTCAGCTCCATAGCCCTTGCTGTTAGGAGTTTCAACTAGACTCATCCCTGTAGACTCCTGGGAGCCTTCCAGGTCTCCAGTTCATCCTAGAGATGCCCTCTACCAATTTATATTCTCTCTCCCGTCCCTCACTGCTCCTCGCATCTAATCTCTCATTTTCCCTCCCCATTCCCTCTCCTACCCAGTTCCATCCATCCATCCACCTCCAATGTCTATTTTATTTCTCCTTCTGGGTGAGATTCAAGTATTCTCCCTTGAATATGTCTAATTTCTTTCCTTCTCTCTAACTTGGCAGCCTTGACCAGAATGTCCCCAAGCCTCTGCCTTAACCCCTGTCCTACTGTGTCAACTTGCATGGTTTTTTTCTACATTCTCCATACTTGCACGGTATTCTTCAGTGCTAACAGAATAGATTTTAAGTATTGTCACTACAAAAACAGTAGGTATATGAGGTGATGAATGTGCTATCCTTTAATGTATACATATTTTAAAACAACACATTATCCACATTTAATATACACAATTTTAAGTTATTGATTTAGGTGAATAAATAAGTCTCAATGCCAAAACATGTTTTGAAGTCAAGAAGATAATGTGTTACTAGACCTGTGATGATGGTGAAGCTACATTATTTCTCTTAACTTTGTCTGCCCAGCCTGCATACTGTGTCTACTTAAAAGTACTGTCTAGTACTGTTGATGGGATCAAAAGAGTTAATGCGGATGAAGTGTTTACTGCCACAGACAACTTTCTCTGTAAACTCACCGTAGCCATGGTTTCATCACCATCAACAAACACATGCTATGTTTAGGCTGTGAGAATGGACATACTGTATTCATTGGCTGATGAAACAGTTCTATGATGTGCACAGATCGGAAGGATACTAGATTTATGGGGATAATGGGTGTTATGTGAAAGTGGAATGTTTTAAAAGCCTATTATTTCGCTTTTAAATTTGGATGCCATAGGACTCTTTTGATGTCTGAGAAAAGATTTGTAGCATCTCTGTGCATTGGTTTTCCTTTCCCTCATGTAATGTTGATGGAATTGCTTCCTTATCCAGGAATGTTTTTTCTTCCCCCCAATAGGTGGACCCCAGCGAGCCAGAGGAAGTGTTATTGGGAATATTAATGATATTGAATTTGGAATCGCTTTCCTTAACGCCTCAATAACAGATAGCCCTAACTCTGATACAAGAATAATACAGGCCAAGATTACCAATGTGCCTCGCAGTCTTGGTGAGTCACTTCATTCATGGAACTATTAATAAATTTAGTTATTACATTTATTTAATTACTTGCTATGTATTTGTGTGTGTGCATTCATGTCAACAGGAAAGCTTGTGAAAATCAGCTCACTCCTCCTACAATGTGGATCCCAGAAATTGAACTCGGGTTGTCAAGCTTGGCAGCAAGCACCTCAATCCATTGAGCCAACTCACCAGCCTTCATAAACTTATTTTTTTAACATACATTAATTTTTATCTTATTATTTTCACCTAACAATTCTAAAGGATTAAAACTTAAGTCATTGATAATGTGATATAATAATATGATGTAATACATTGTTTATCCTTATTCTAAAGAAAAAAGAACTGGTCAGAGAGAGGATCAAGCACATTCATGCATGTATGAAAATGCTATAATGAAAGTTAGTATTTTGTATAACTAATATATGCTGGAAAAAAAGATACACAGACTCTTTGACTGTGGAATTAGTCAACATTAGCATCTACCCTTGTGAGTGATATACTATGACAATTGACCATAAATGTTTTGCTCTGTGACCTGTTTCTTTTTTTTCTTTAGGTCCAGCAATGAGAAAGATCATTTCTATCCTAAATCCCATTTACTGGACAACAGCGAAAGAAATAGGAGAAGCAGTCAATGGTTTTACCCTCACTAATGCAGTCTTCAAAAGAGAGACGCAAGTGGAATTTGCAACTGGTTAGTGTCAAGTGAACATAGTGGTCTACTAGACAGATAGATACAGACAGACAGACAGACAGACAGACATAGAGATAGATGCCTATAAAGCTTGGTGACTAAGACAATTATGGTGCATACTACCACAGAAAGTTATTACAAGCTTTCAGTGCACTCTAACACACATAATATAAAAGCAGTTTTATATTTTCTTGTCAGTAGATACTAGAGCAGGGTCTGTGAGGAACCATGTGTTCTCAAGCAAAGTAGTAATTTTTATGCCCCAGCGACTTCTTTTCCTTTGTGTGCCCTTTTTTTTCTTTAAAGCTTAGAATTTAAAACATGAATAAGGAAGAAAGATGAGTCATTCTTGTGATTAATTAAAGCCTTGTCCTTCACCATGAATCAACTTTACAGTGATTCTCTATCGAACAGATGGACACAAAGCCGAGCACACTAACACTTTCCGTTCTGCTTTTTCTCTGACCACCGTACGTTAGCTCTTCAGGCTCTTCCTGTGTTAACAGAAGTTCTTACAACGCTCCATTTCAGCCTCCTTAGAGCGAGCCTGTCTCGGTGGGATTGACCTTTGACGACGAACAATGAAGGGGGGTTCCCCTTAACCAATGTTCAACCGGCACAGAGGACAGGAGGGCCTGTTGATATCTATCCACATATGAAGGCGCCTTTTAAACACTGCTAAAGCTCTAGCAGAAACAAAAGCCCATAGCTAAGTTTGTGGGCATTGCTGGTTGCTGGCACCTGGCCCACCTCACAAGCAATGGTTTTGTAGAAATGTTTGATTATTAGTTGTAAGTCTAAATTATGGAGCCTGCATAATCAAATGCTATACTTTTGCCACATAGAAAGAACTCTGGAAGACAATTTTATAAGCCTTTCTTAACTGGGAACCTTTGTGCTAACTTAGTTCTCTTACATATTTATTCACATTTGAAATAACACTATTGTATTAGATCAATCTTCTCCATGCTTCCGATAATAATAATAATAATAATAATAATAATAATAATAATAATAATAATAATAATATTTTATCATTGCTGTGGAAATGAATACATTGTTATTCCCAGGAGAGGTCTTGCGGATGACACATGTGGCTCGGGGCTTGGATTCTGACGGTGCCTTGTTGCTTGATGTCATTCTAAATGGCTATGTCCTTCAGCTCCTGTCACCTGCTGAAGTCACTGTGAAGGTAACGGATTACAGGAACTTCATGGCCATTCCTGTGATGAGAAGGAGGACAGACCCAAAAAAAAAAAAAAAAAAAAAAAAAACCTCTAGACAGAGCACAGAGATCTTAGGCTCTTACTGTTCACTCTGGAGATAAATTACTGCTCCCAGAAGGTTGTAAATAACCATCTGGTCTTTGTGAGCTGTTCGAGCTCTCTGAGTGGTTTTATTACCTAGTGCATCAGAGCCAGAATTACCACTGTGCTGAGTGAAGCCACTTGTGAAATTTTCTCCTGAAAAAGAAAATAGTGATTCCTACAGTAATTTTTATTGTGTGCCTTCAAAAAAGAGGGGGAGAAAGAAAATGGAAGGCGAAACGATGTAATTATATTTTAATTTCAAAAACGTTTTTAGCTAGAAAGAAATGAAAAAAAAAAAACTTTGTGAGCTGAGTTCACAGAATGATGAAAATAGTCCTCATATGACTTGCTGTATCCATGACTGAGAACCTCAGTATCTTAATGACAATAAATTACAAGCTGATTGTAATGACAAAGATCAATAGTTATTTACAGAACTTTGCTGTGCAATTACAGCTCTCACTAGGAACTCCACTGTTGATCTCTGAGGCTCTTTCTTCTCCTCACAGTACACCTCATAGTAAACTATGAAAAAAGCCAGGTGCCACGCTCACCCTCCAACCCTTTGCCTTAGGATTACACAGAGGACTACATTCAAACAGGACCTGGGCAGCTCTATGCCTACTCAACCCGGCTCTTCACCATCGATGGCATTAGTGTCCCCTACACATGGAACCACACCATTTTCTATGATCAGGCCTGGGGGAAAATGCCTTTCTTAGTAGAGACACTCCATGCGTCTTCTGTGGAGTCTGACTACAACCAACTGGAAGAGACCTTGGGTTTTAAAATCCACGCTTCAATTTCCAAAGGTAACGACTACAGAAAAATCCAAATAGCCGTGCTGCCATCTTGTTCTTTTTAGAAGGATAAAGACAGGTGCCTTGAAGCCGCTCAACATGAGAACATTGAAGGGCTAGACTAGCATTCTAGAATTGGGGTTTCCACGTGGTAGCGCTATATTCTTTGTTTTTGTTGTAGGTAAACCTGTGCAAAGCTCGTCCAGTTGCATTTAGTTTATTGGGATGTCTCTTCATATTACCTGGCAGGGTTGTTGTTCTAGGCCATATTATTGGGGAATATATATATGATTTTCTTTAGATAATAAGGTCCGTTTTTGAATAATGTGTTTATTGATGATTTTTCAAAATTCTTCAAATATGATGCAAATTATGTCACAGCTTAAACTAATTAGAAATTTCCAGATTTTCACAGCAGCTTTCTTTAAGCATTTTATTCTCTTTATTGAGTATATTGATGTTGTTACTCAGGACGGCCCAACTAGTATGGATCAAGCAGAGATAGAATACAGAGAAAATGAGAAAAGAAAAGAATTCATACTGATACATTTGTTTGTTTGTTTTGTTTTGTTTGTTTTTTGAGACAGGGTCTCTCTGTGTAGCCTTGGCTGTCCCGGACTCACTTTGTAGACCAGGCTGGCCTCTAACTCACAGCGATCCACCAGCCTCTGCCTCCTGAGTGCTGGAATTAAAGACGTGTGCCACCACGCCCAGCCCCTTACTGATACATCTTAACAGCCACTTGGGGCTTAGTTAGATTAATGTGTCCATAAAATTTATCATCCACGCCAAGACGCCTATGAGCAAAGGGGCAATATCGCAATGGAATTTTCCCAAGACTAATTAGAACATCTAGTCATCCTGGGTAAAAGTGGTTTGCAAAACCTGTAGAACAATAGTTATGATGCTATTGTTTCTTTTTCATGGATATTGTTGTATAATACATCGTTTCTGAATTGCTAAAAATTTGTCTAAAAATAGTTCCTCACCTCGATCCAAGTGGTCCCCTGTGCTGTGTGCTTGTTTGAAGTGTCTGGTTCCCAGTGTTCCTTCTCAGTCTCCAGAGCTGGGGAGCTCTATATTCTGTGGAGCTTTGAGGTTTCTTTTTCTTTCTCTTTCTTTCTTTCTTTCTTTCTTTCTTTCTTTCTTTCTTTCTTTCT
>OU015747.1:104493254-104507080 GCA_907169655.1 Acomys percivali | reverse complement strand
ACACTACCAGCATCCCTACACGCCCCGCACTACCAGCATCCCTACACATCTACACTACCAGCATCCCTATACGCCCGCACTCTCAGCATCCCGCTGTACCATGCTGCATGTGTTATATTTGATGAACCGCATTATACACCACCACTCAGACTCCATACTTCGAACTTGCGCTCAGTCGGTCTCAGGGTTGAGCATTCTATTCCTTTTCACAACTTCATATGGGTAGTTTCATGATCCTAAGAATCCTCTGATCCCCACGAGTCCACCTCTGCCTCTCCAGCCCTGCTTTATTTACCATCTCCATAGCTTTTCCTTGTTTAGAAGTTATATTGCTGGAATTCTTCAGCGTACAGTCTTTGAGACAGGTTTTTCTTCTTTTGCTTAGTGATTAGTCTCCCCCATGGCTTTATTTGGCTTCACAGTACATTTCTTCTAGGGCCAAGTAACATACCATAGTATGCATGCTTCACACTTTATCTTTTTCACCTACTAAAAACCACCATGGCTGCTTCAAAGTTTAGGCAATTACTAATGAAGCTGGGGTCAGGATTTTTCACAGGGGTGAAAAGAGTAGATCCCAAATTAAATAGTGGGAAGAGAAAGGAAGATGATTCCTTTTTACCATGAGCCATTGTGCAGAATGAGAAAACCAAGCCATATAAAACCATGCATAACTTGAATAACTTGTGCCTTTCAAGGGCTAGATTAGAAGCTCTCAAAAAGAAATAGGTACAAAATAATATTGACAGCCTCAATTTTTAGAATAAAGAGCCTGAATATAACAACTGCTCTTTTGTTTTTTTTTTCTTTTTTTTTTTATTTTTAATTAATTTATTCTTGTTACATCTCTATGGTTATCCCATCCCTTGTATCCTCCCATTCTCCCCTCCCTCCCATTTTCTCCTTATTCCCCTCCCCTATGACTGTTCCACAGAGGGATTACCTCCCTCTGTATATGCTCATAGGGTATCAAGTCTCTTCTCAGTGACTTGCTGTCCTTCCTCTGAGTGCCACTAGGTCTCCCCTCCAGGGGACATGGTCAAATGTGAGGCACCAGAGTACATGAGAAGGTCAAATCCCTCTCTCCACTCAAGTGTGGAGACTGTCCTGTCCATGGGCTAGATCAGGGTAGGGGTTTAAATTTTACCGCCTGTATTGTCCTTGGCTAGGGCCTTAGTTTGAATGTGGCTTGAACAACAGAGAAGAGGCAGGAGGTTGAGGTATATATGACCTAGGAGAGGGATTGCATGACCATAGAAGAGGCTTCATTATGCCCAGGGGTAAAGAGAAAGACAGGACGTCAACGCCCCGCATGAGGAGAACCACTGGTGCGCTACAACCCTCATGTTGATGACAAAAGAGAAGGCAGGCTTCAGAGGTACAAGGCTCAGAAAGATTTTTCTTATGAGAAGGGGTTTCTCTCTTCCTCTGGGACTGAGAAGGTAAAAAGTGTTAACAAGAGCAGAGACTTTGCATTCTCCTCCTCTGTCCACTGCAAGCCAGGTAATGTTGGGATGGGTTTGGCAGTGACTGGAGACAAGGAGCTGAGAGCTGCTGAAGTTAAGTCAGACCCAGCATCACAGAGCCGGTCAGGAGAGGAGCAGCAAGGACAGAGAAATGAGGCCACTTGCAAAAGGCATTCAGCTTTGTTTTGTTTTGTCTTGTTTTGTTTTGTTTTCTTCTATCTTCATTCCAGGCCTTAAACAAAATTCCAGAGCTAAAAATTCCTAGAAACAGGGATGGGGGCCACATGGTAAAATACTTAAAACAGGCCAGAATTTGGCCAACAGAGTTCTGAACCATAAGCAAATATCTATGTTTAAAAGTATTGGAGAAAGAATCCCTTGCCAGCAGCTAATTTTATTAATTGTGTGGCTGAGGCGACAAGACCAAATATGTGAGGGAGGTTAGTTTGAACTTAAACATGATTGTCATTGGGTTCGGTAAATGATTAAACATTTGGAATGAATTAACTTGGGTTTTATAACAACATATACTGAAAGCTTGGTTTCATATAACAGATATTAATGAATGTCAGGAATCCAGCCCCTGTCACCAGCGGTGTTTCAATGTCATTGGAAGTTTCCATTGTGGATGTGAAGCTGGCTATCAACTCAAAGGCAGAAAATGCATCGGTAACATACTTGCTTTGAATGCACAGTGATGATATCGGGGTAACTCTGTGTGTGTGTGTGTGTGTGTGTGTGTGTGTGTGTGTGTGCACGTGCACACGTGCGTGCATGCACATTTGTGTGCACATGTGTAGAGTCCAGAGGAGGACATCATATGCCTGAACTGGTCTATAGCTCTCTCTCTCCCCTATACCTTTTAGAAAGACTCTTTTACTGAACCTGGATCTCACTGTTTTTTCAGCTAGGCTAGGGAGCCAGCAAGCCACAGCAATTCTCCTGTCTCCACCTCCCTAGAGTGCTGAGGTTATAGATACACATGCAGCCATACCAGGATTTTACATGGAGTCTGGAAATTCAAACCTCAATCCTTATGCTTGCCCAGCAAGAACTCTTACCCACTGTGCCATCTTTCCAGACCCCTCTAATTTCTCAGTGCTGAATTGTCTAAATGCACATGCTGTGTTCTGGGACTTACTCAAATATAGACTAACAGCCATGCCCACGCTTGTAATCTGTACAAAAACAGAATCAAATGATATTTTATGGATTTCCTTCATGCTATGCTTGAATGATAAGGCCACTAGGATCTTACAACATGAATATGTGTGTGTGTGTATAGATATAGTATAGATATAGATATGTGTGTATACACAGTTTATATATAAATGTGTATGTATACATATATTTTTATGTACCTACATTAAGTATATGTATAAACACATATGTATATATGCAGGTATGTATACACATTAAGTTTATACATGCGCACGCACACATATATATACATTGTTTATATCATACATATGTATATAGATAGATAGCAATTCATTCTTAAGGACAGTAACAAGCATGGCATCCAGCTCTCTATAACAATACTTTGTCATTCTGATTTAAAGCAAAATGAGCTAGCCTACCTTGTTAGACTTAAACACTTTTATCATATGCAGCAATTGTGTGGTACACATGCATATTGATTTATAATCACCTTAAAATCCAAAGGAATCTTCTCTCTAGAGAAATAGAATCAATCCTTTAGTTTGTATTACCTTTGTTTTTTATCAAGATGTGAACGAATGTAGACAGAACGTGTGCAGACCAGACCAGCACTGTAAGAACACCCGTGGTGGCTATAAGTGCATCGATCTTTGTCCAAGTGGAATGACCAAGGCTGAAAATGGGACCTGTGTTGGTGAGTGCCAGCCTCTTTCCCAGGCAGAGAACTCTTTAGCACCAACAAGTTAAGGAAGGGATTTATTTAGAATACAGTGATGAAGTAAACCTAGTTAACAAGAAGAGACTTCTCCATCAGTTCCTCTGACCCAACCTAATGGCATACAAGGACAATCCCAAATGGATCATGTCCATTTGAGCTCCCATGTATCACACATTTTTTTCAAAGTTTAATATCCACACAAATTAATATTAACTCATGTCATTTCTAACTTGAAATTTAGCACATTTGCTTAGAAATCAAAGCAAGGTCAGGAAATATTTGTAGATATTTATTAAAAATATATAATTATTCTAGAACTACTTTAAATACTAAATCAAGGAGAAAAAAATAAATATAAATTCTATTTACCTCAAGTTTACTCTTTGTAGTTTATTCTATTTCAGCTTAGACTATAAAATAAGTTATGTTTCTTCTAAGTTTTTCTTTGCATATCTATTCTGTACCAGCCTACATAAGTTGGTAGAGCTAGAAACAGCAGAGATTGGTTAAAAACAAAGCAAGTGAGTAAGATAGATCAGCAAGTAAAGAGCTCTATAGTCAAGCCCAAACACCTGAGCGCAATCCAATCCATGGGACCCACATTGTGGAAAGCGAGGTCTGACTCTCAGAAGTTGTCCTATGACTTCATATGTGTGATGGTATGTGAGCAGCCTCCACACACACAATGAGGAAATGTAATAATAAATTAAAACAAAGAGTCAATTTGGTTTACTCGCCAGTCAAAAAGTATGGGGAAACTCTACAATACAAGATAAAGTGAAACCCCGTAAAAAGTACAAATAAAATTGAACAGTGCATTCAGGGGGAGGAGGTCCCACCCAGTCACAGTCATAGGGAAGGGGAGTGGGGTAAAAGTGGGAGGGAGGGAGAAATGGGAGGAAGATGCATGGGATGGGATAGCAAATGAGATGTAATATGAATTACTTTATTTTTCAATTAAAAAATGTGTAAAAAAATTGAACAGTGCCTACGAGAGTGATCCTATGTAAGAAGCATGACTATTAAAAACATCATGGAGATTATTTAAATGAGGGTGTACTGGGCTGATAACTGTGTTGATAGTAGGATGGAGTAGGCAAGAAAGCCCTGTACTCAGAAGAAATTGCTAGACCCGAAACACTGACCACTGGTTGATAATTGAGGTACATGAAGGCTTTGTATATCTAAGCACTTCTGGAGACAGGTATATTGGACTATCGCCTCTCAAAGACTTTTTAGCTCTAACGCTATGCACATAGGTAACTATTTTCCGTAAGTGGAGTAGCAACCACCTCCAAGCATCACATACAGTAGCATGCAGCTGTGTTTGCTTTTAGGACTACTGACCCTATAGTTAGGTCTAAGATAATTAGCAATGGCATGAACTGAGATGTCAGAATAATAAGCGGCAGTACAAGTCCAGCCTGGAGAGAATGTAAGTGTAAAGATTTATGGCCTCTATGTCCCACGAAACCCTTCACTTACCAGGAGATTGGGACAGATGTGAGGACATCCTACTGAGACTCTAGGTAAGAGAAATATAGAAGATGGGGAAATTGAAGGACCCAGAGGGTCCTAGAAACCTACAAGAAGAACATCGTGATGGGTGCATCAGGGCCCAGGGGTTCTGCTCAAACTATTGCACCAACCGAGGACAACACAAGGAGTAAACATCAAACCCCTACTCTGATCTAGCCAATGGACAGGACATTCTCCACAGTTGTGTGGAGAGCAGGGACTGACTTTGACATGAATTCTGGTGCTCCATATTTGACCACCTCACCTTGGTGGGGAGGCCTGATGGCACTCAAAGAAAGAATAAGCAGGATACCAAGATGAGGCTTGATAGCCTATGACCATATAGAGTGAAAGTGGGAGAGAGGGAAGGAGAAATGGGAGGATACAAGTGATGGGATGGCAATTGAGTTGTAATCAGAATAAATTAATAAAAAAGAAAGAAAAAAAAGATTTACGGCCTCTGCTGAAGGTTACAGAACTACCCAACTGCAAATATTAATTTAAAGATGTCTCTGATATCAGCAGCCAGGGTGGCTTCAAAGGAATGCTGTTGCTATAAAAAACAAAAATAAGAGAGTGTAATAGGCACACATGCTAGCTTTACAGTTAAGGTCAGAAGAGGATGTGGAGGTGTCCAGCTGGCAGCTGCAGCCGTGGACCTGGGGACCAGAGACAGTGTGGCTCCGTGGCTCCAAATCTGCCTACACACTGACCTCTAGAACAAATGAGGTTCCCAAAGGAGATGTAGAGAATTATAGAGAAGCAACAAAACCACAAGCAAAGATGAGAACAAAACTCTTTCCACAGTAGCAAACAAGGGGGTGGGGAGGGCAGTTAACAGTGGCAGTGCTGAGATTCGAGCTCAGGTTTACTGACTCCAAATCTTCAGTCCTAATTTAATATAATCCCAGTGACATGATGAGAAACACAAACCTTGGCAATAAACAGAATGTGATTTCTAAGTATGCCAACCAGGTTTGAAGAAGAAATGTTGCTTTTTATTGCCTCTGTTTCTGTAGACATCGATGAGTGCAAAGATGGGACCCATCAGTGCAGATATAACCAAATTTGTGAGAACACGAGAGGCAGCTACCGGTGTGCATGCCCCAGGGGTTATCGGTCCCAAGGAGTTGGAAGACCCTGTACTGGTAAGTTAACAAAAACACTTCCAAAGTAGTACAGCGACTGATAGGGTTACCTAGCCTTACAAGTCACCTGTGGTCATGCTCTCCTGTTACATTTAGAAGATATATAAGTCGGTTAAGTAAGTCATAACATAGTCTGGTTACTACTTCAGAGACTTGACATTGAGTTTAATTTATATTTGCATGTCAAGTAATATTATGGCCATTTCCTAAGTGTTTCCTATATAATGCATATGTCAAAGTGAACGTCCAATACAACAGCCATGGCAACTTGATTCTCATGATTATCTTATTACTTCTTTATGTACATGACATAAATGCTTGCACAGATACATTTTATTCAGTATGAAATATATAATAATATATAGTGTGAAATTTTAAGCTTAAGAAATTAAAACAAACACAATTTAAGTGAAATGGTATTTATTATATAGTCTACAATATTTAGTGTTCTCTATATGCCAGTCATTGGACTAAATATATATCTACTCTTCAAATTGCCTATTTGTTTCCATCTATCCTAGTTATAATGGACTGTAGAGTAAGGCAGATAATGGAAAATATCTATAAGAAGATAACCATGGGCTGAGCAGATTGTTCAGTAGATAAGAGTGCTTGCTTGTGCAAGCCTGGAGATCTGAGTTTCACTCCCTAGCACCAATATTTTTTAAAAGAAGAAGGAAGAGGAGGAGAAAAAGAAAACCAACTAGCTATGACCATGTTTGCCTGTAACCGCAGTGCTAGGGAACAGAAACAAGTAGTTACTGCAAGTTCCCTGGTCAGCCAGCCTAGGCAAAGCCACGAGCTTTAAAGCTTTCAGGCAATAAGGTAGAAAGTAATAGAGGAGCACACCTCATGTACTCCTTTGTCTTATACACACACACACACACACACACACACACACACACACAGTGAGTGAGAGAGAGAGAGAGAGAGAGAGAGAGAGAGAGAGAGAGAGAGAGAGAAACCATGTACTTAAAAAAATAGTATATATGTAATCAAGAAGCTAAGCTATTAAAATTTCCTTATCAGATTATTTAAGTGAAATGAAACACTTTATAGACTTTTAAATAATGGAGTTTTCCTATTACCCTTATGGTCTCATGGTCTGTTTTTAAATGTGGTTGCCTTATTTATCAATTAAACAGGTTATTGCAAATTCCTCTGTAAAGGCTCAATTAGTTCAGTCTCTATACTGCTCCCAGCATATAACAATATGCACATAACAAATGTTCAAGCCAGCATCATTTCTATAAATTAATCTTTTAATAGCAGAAATGTGTAGAACATCATTTTATTCTTATATTTAGATATTATAGCTTACATTACATAATATATAATGTGTAGATCCTGTAATTAAAATTCTTGATCACCCATTACAGTGATATATGGAGTCTTTATTTATTCAGTACTTGGATTAGTAGTTGCATATCTAACATTGTACTGAGTGATAAAGAAAGGTCATTATACTAAAGAGTTTAAAATGTTCATTAAATAAGTTTTAAAACAGAATTATGATGATGGAAAGGAAGACTCCCCCTTTCTGTGGACTAGGGGAGAGGGAGGATGGGTGAAGGAGGAAGAGTGGGACTTGGAGGTAATGAGGGTAGGGGCTACAATCAGCATGTAAAATGAACAAGTTTAAAATCAAATCAAAACAAAAAATATTTATTTTGATTGCCAAATAGTGTGTGTATGTATTGACATATGTATACATGTGTGAAATATTGCTGTTGCATATACTAGCATTTTGCTCTCTTTTATTGCTTAGTGACATATTATTGTATGGACACTTGAGTCATTTCCAGTTTGGAGCTGGTTAGAATAATGTTGCTCTGATCATTAAGATACAAGTCCTAGGCAGCATGCTTTCATTTCTCTCAAGGAATAACAACCAGTGCAGTTGCTGAGCATTGTACTAAACTGTGTGAGAGTGTTTTGTCAAAAACTCTATGCCAGACAAAGACAGCTTTTCCTATTTTATGGATAAACTGAGGCACAAATAAAATGTGATGATTTACTCGGAGTTTTCTGCTAGTAAACTTTGAATAGGCTAAGACTGGGAACAAGCAAAAACAAAAACAAAAGTATTACTTTTGTTTTAAATGTTTTCTGATATTTCCTGCCACTGTGGTAATAGCTTAAAGAATTTCATTTTGATATCTGATTATCATGTGGTTTTCCAGCTTATAGGATGGGATGCAAGGAAACACTTTATTTGTTGACATATAAGTAGAAAGAAAAACATTTTAAATTTCTCAAAAATAATAATGAGCTTTTATCTTACCAAATATGTGATTCTGTGTCTTTTCCCCCTTAATATCTATAAGGAAAGTGTGCTTAGCTCAAGTATTAAATCAAAATTAACAATTGAAAGCAGAAATGCTTCAAGCTTGTAGTTATGCCAGCATTCATGCATCTAAACTTCTAACTGTAGGAAGGTTGGATGCACTGGTAGAGACACTATAGTTGAATGCAAACTCAACGTACAGCTTCAGCCCTCCCTGTACCAACAGAATTAAGAGTCCATCAGCCTTTAAATTCAGGTTCTTCTGTATTCAAGGTAGAGTTCCTTATACAACACGCTTTGTTTCTGCTGTTAGTGGTGACGGGCCTTGAGCCAAGCCATCAGTACTCATTCCTCCTTTATATGAAGATGAGTTTACCAAGCATTTTATTTGTTCTGGGTGATGTTCATAGCTGTGTGGAGTTAAAACTAAATGCTAAAATGCAGGTCTCTGCCTTCATGGTGTTTCCTTTCCATGAGGAGAAAAGGACTCCCAGAAAAAAATACAAGTGCAGTTTCACGTAGTGATAAACAATCTAAGACAATCAAACAGGGCCAGGGAAAGAGTGAGGCCGGCCAGGGTGAGAGGCAGTGCTCTAGAGAGTGAAATGCGCAGGTGGCCAGTAGTGCAGGTCTGAGCAAGTGCTGAAGAGAAAACAGACTAAAGCTCTGCAGACGGATGCACACTGTCCACACTCAGATGGCCTGGCTATCAGGGCACAGCTGGGCAGAAGATAAAGAGGCCACAGTAAAGAGTTTAGATGTTCTTCAAACTATGAAATGGCAAGCGATGTGAAGTAAGGTAATTTTTATGTGGAAACAAGCCTTCCTGCAGCCTAAGTAGGGAATAAGTTATGAGGGCTCCATCAGTGTGCACAGACAAAGCTCATCTATATGAAAAAATAATAAGCATACAGATATTTATAGAGTAATAAAAACTAGATCTAGATGCCCTAGTGTTTCCCACACTGCCAACCAACCAGGAAAGCCAGAAATATCTCTGAAGGATTTGTTAGTCAAAAGAGAAAAAGTAGGGCTGGAGAGATGTCTCAGCAGTTAGGAGCATGCACTCCTCTTTCCAAAGGACCCAAGTTCAGTTCCCAGCACCCACACCAAGCAGCTTGCAAATTCCTGCAACTCCCGCTCCCAGGGCTAATACCCTCTTTTGGCCTCTGAGTGCACCCACAAACACACGGAAAGAGCACATATGTACACATGAGTATTTAAAAAGGAAACCTTTCAAGTGTACATATATCATTTATTGGCTGATACACAGAGACATTTAAATAATCTTTGTTTCATTAAAATTACACTAATTTGGATTCTATCCTTTTTGTGTCTTTACTCTGGAAGGAAAGTAAAACATTTTTAATTATACAGCATGTCCCTACCTAGTTTGATTCAGGAAGCTGAATGTGGGGTTTATAGTATTTCCATAATTAAATCTATTACTTTATGTGCTAGCCTAAAATAAGTTGAACTATGGAATAATCTTGCATGTTACATATAAAGATGTGTATAAAGCTTAAGCCAAATGGATGCACTTACCAGCTTGCTTTGAAATCAAGAGGACAAGGCTGAAACAACCCATTGGGCCTTAAGGCCGTAAGAGAAAAGTAAGGAGAGAGTAGATTCCCAGAACTAGTGTCTGGGCCACCTACCAGAGTGTGGATGTTTAAGGAAAACATGTACATATGGAACAGTGCTTGAGAAGAGGCACAAACTCTAAGTATCCATAACTGGGTGATTAAAGTGATTATGGTCGGAGAGTAATATGTCTTTGCTTTGTTTCACAGCCTGGTTGTTTATCCCTGTTTTGTGTGTATATTTTTTCTTCTCTTTTATGTATCATGGCACACGAGCAGACATTAATGAATGTGAGCAAGTACCAAAACCTTGTGCACATCAGTGCTCCAACACCCCGGGCAGCTTCAAGTGTGTCTGTCCCCCAGGACAACATTTATTAGGGGATGGGAAATCTTGCGCTGGATTGGAGAGGCTGTCGAATGTGGGCACTCAATACAGTCGCTATAACCTTGTGCGGTTCTCCCCTGTGAGAGGCGACTATCAACCTCCGCAGCATTACAGACAGCACTCACAGCTCTACAGCTCCTACTCAGAGTATAGGAACAGCAGAGCATCTTTCTCCAGGAGTAGAAGGACTATTAGGAAAACTTGCCCTGAAGGCACTGAGGCAGACCATGAAACATGTGTAGGTAAATGTCAGCCATATTGCATTTCCTTTCTGTGAGCTCATTTCCTGTCTGGAGTCTAAGCATGTATATAGCACCTGTGCTTGGTGCACTGAACTACATCTGACCTCAAGTCTGGACTGACTCAAAGTTTTAAGACATATTTGCTGGCACCTAAGGTGATTAAGAACTTTATCCAAGTAAGTGGTGTATTTGCACATGTTCGTTCTAATGATTTATTGTGCTGTAAGTTTCTCTTCCTGATCAGTCTTGAAGAGTGTTGCTGAATCAAATCCTAGATAGATACAAATGTCACTGCCATACATAATATGAGTATTAGTGACTTCGTCACATCCTATTGGCTGTTGTCCTTAGTCTTGCCGTGGAATTTCTCAGCTGGTTATTTTGTATGTTTAAGAATAGGGAGATAATGTGATCCAAAGCAAAATTAGGTCCCATTGCTTCAAAATATGTGTGCTCGGTGTCTTTATCTAAACTCACAAGTTAGCAACTGAATTTTACACATTGTAACTGTAACCATCCTCCTGAAGAACCCAGACCTTATTTTCAGCTAGGTTGTAAACATCACCATCTGCCATATGTTTAACTCGGCTTTTTAGTATGTACCTACAGTTTGCATGTCCATAAGATAGGCATCAAGAAGAATTAGCAGGCCGCAACTAGTCCCACTATTTTGTTAGATGGCAAAAGACAGCAACCAGGAAAGGAAGAACGGAAGAAAGAACTCCTACTAAAATTCAAAGATCATTAGACCAGATCATTCACCCTTACAGCTCTCTTGAAAGACCATTAGACCATCTCTTACAGTGCTCTACGTGTTGCTTATCCTTAGTGACATACACATTCTGTTACAACCTTTTTAGTATTTTAAGGTTTTCTTCACCTTCTGACTTGATTCATTTCTTTTTCTACTCTTCTCCATCCCATGATCTAGGCTTAGTTGTATCCTCCAGAGCCTCTGAAATTTTATTGTTACATTTGTATTTTTCCAGTGTTTTTCTCATTATGGATATGTTAACTTTGTTTTATGATGAGCTTTCCAGAACTGTGGACACTGTCAATGGCTTATGCTTCAAACTTTAATGCATTTATTAGCAGTGCTCTACATTTGGCCAATGTGGACGCACACCACTTGGTCACTAATTCTCTGCATGACACATTATTCTGAGTGTTTAGCAGCTTTCCATGCCTACAGTTTTGATCAGACTCTGCTCCCAAACCTTTCACTATTTATTGAGTAACATGTTGTCTTTAAGTTTCTTCTAAACAGTTTTTCTTATTGATGGTGCTTTATAGCCTTCTATCATCCCATGAGTTGAACAAACTCATTATTTCTACTCTACTTTTATTGTCTTGCTTCAAAACCATTGCTCATGCCCATGCCAGAAGTGAACTAAACAACACCCTTACATCAATCATCACCTGATCCCTGTACTCTCGCATCTGAAGGTGCCTATAGCCACAGCTCCATCATACTAGAGTCTAGTGAAGTTTTTCCTGATGGTTCTATTACACCAATACTGTGGTACATCAAAATTATCTTCCTTTGATAGGCATGCATTGTTCAAAACTATTTTAAAGTGGGTATCAATCATGTAAAATCTAAAGTAAGCTTGTATAACTCTTTTACTTATGGATCTTCCCACAAATTGGATGGGCAGTAAGGAGGCTTAGCTATTTGGTAAAATATGGTGAATATTTTATTGTAGCTAATAAAGATATTCACACTGAAGTTGCAGACAGCTTTGAAATCATCTAACAAAAGAAACTGACAACAAACACCGACTGCCTTTAATTAAGCATCTGGGACAGACAAGTTACAAAAGGATTAAATTGACATTGTGGAATCTTGTGAGATTTGGGCAAATTTTAGTTTTTAAAGAGTTGGTCCCAAGGCTTAACAGAAATAATGAACTTTGCTTCATTCCTGAAAGCAGAAATCACACTTTGCTATTTTTAAATTCATGTTGTAAAGCTCTATGTTAACAACTTCAAGTTTAAAATCATTTGAGTTTCTGTTGTTGTTTTAGATTAAAGCAAATATTTAAAGAGAAATGTCCAAATAACCCACACAAATTATTAAATGAATACTTTGGTTAACTAAAATGATACATAAACATAGAAAGTGAACATTTGCTGAGTGTTTATCATTGACATATTTTGAATTATTACAATGATGTTCTCACCATGAACAAATCACGCAAGAACAGATCCACTTGCTCTGAGTCATCTCCCAGACCTCACTTTGTCTTTGCTTTATTCCTGCCCTTCTGGGCTCCTGTTCCTACTGCATGCCATATTCTTCAATGTTCCATTGATTAGTATGTGCTCTGGGGCCAGGAGAAAGCTGATCCAGGCAAATCACAGTTGAAACACAATACAAATAGTGCATTTTAATTATCATCTATTCTCACTGTACTTTTAAGTGTGTGTGATTCTTTTTCAAATAAATGACAGTCAACCCCTTGTGGTTTATAGTTTCACCACTTATTACAATGTACACACCTTCCAACAAACCCATGATGCACAATAAACAGTCCCCATGCTCCCTCTTGGCAAAATTGACTGAGGTCTTGAGACCCAACTTAGCACAGCTATAGACATATATTTGCCAGTAGTTTACCATTATATAAAGAGATTAGGAAATATTTCCCACAAATATGGAGACATTTCCACTTGAAAATATCTGTGTATGAGAAAGCTGTCTATAGATATTGTAGGGAGAAGATGCAGAGACAGAGACCTAAGGCTCACATAAAATAAAAATGGTGGGTTGGAGAGATGGCTCAGCGCTTACAAGTGCTGGCTGCTCTTCCAAAGGGCCAGGGTTTCATTCCCAGCACCCACAAAGCAGCTCACAACAGCTTATAACTCATGTCCCAGGGGACCTGATGTCCTCTTCTCGCCCCCATATGTAGTACACAGACATGGTGCACAGACATCCAATTAGGCAAAACACTTTTATGCACACAGAATAAATGAAATAATACTTTTTAAATGGATACTTCTTTTTCTATTTAATATCAAAAGAAACATCTAAGTAAATTTTACCATTCTAGGAAAAGATTAGTTCTTTGGTGGCTTAGGATCTTACACCAAACTGTCATTGCAATGTAATTTAGCAACACAGAAAAAAATTGATGAAGTTGAGGCTTCAGCATATATATGTACATGTAAGATGATAAAAAAATGTTCATACATTATAATGTAATATAGTGAATGTCTAATATACTTAAAATTTATATCACTAAAAACAGACTTTGATGTATAATAGCTCTAAGTGCTTTTAAGAGAATGAATGTGAAATCAGCAGGAAAT
>OU015747.1:104459127-104478183 GCA_907169655.1 Acomys percivali | reverse complement strand
TCTGTCAATCTTGAAATTATATTCCAAATTTTGTTACTACACACACAAAAAAAAAACCCTACATCCCTTCCAGAGACCAGAGCTTCTACTGCAGGGAAGCAACTTGAACCTGAAAAACACACTTGTCCAAGAACTTTTTTTTTTCCCTTCTGGATAGTTCTTTGCTGTCTTTGAGTCCTTAGATCATTCTTCTCTCTGTAGCCCCGACGCCCTCCGTGTTGGCTACTGTTCCCTCCAAATCACCGTCCTCATCCCTGAGAGTCCAGATGACCAGCTCCAGGTAGCCCATATACTCACTTCATCCTCATGGTCCCTGCCAAGGCTCCATCCTGCCTGCCCTCCCATTCCCCTCACAGCTGTCTCAAAGACCTAGACTTTTCCCAATTTAAATGTGTCTTCCACATTTAATTCATTTAATTCTTCCAATTCAGATGTGCCTTCCTCTTCTACAAGGACACCAGCCTTCAGTTAGAGCCCACCCTTACAACATTATTTAAGCCATTTATCTCCTTTATAAGCTTCATCTCTAAATGCCATCATA
Source organism: Acomys percivali (assembly GCA_907169655.1). Taxonomy (NCBI): domain Eukaryota; kingdom Metazoa; phylum Chordata; class Mammalia; order Rodentia; family Muridae; genus Acomys; species Acomys percivali. The sequence continues at coordinate 104,477,642 of OU015747.1, read as the reverse complement.
CCAGTGGCAGGACTTCAATATAGAAACTGGAGAACAGAACACAGCGCATAACAAGAGTGAAGGGTAGAAAGACCAGGCAAACAGGTGGGTTGCAGGGTAAGTGTTCAAGGGGCAGTAGAAATAGAGCCACTTTGTGAAATTTTGGAAGTAATAATGGGGATGAATTATAGATCCAGTGGAAATAGAAGATAGGAAAAATTAGAGGTATTTAAAGGTTGAGCTGAGATAATGCTGAGTAGATATTTTTAATTATAGACATTCCTGCCTTGTTTGTATAACTTTCTTAGTGGACAGTTAGTGCCCAGTGACATGCATGAAAAAGCATGCATAAAAATACATAAATATATATTGATTCATAGACAAAAGGTTTACAGAGTTTAAGAAAGGCACACCCACCAATTTCAAACTGGAATGTGTGCAGTGGCAGCAGTATGAAAAATTAGTAAATCTTTGTCACTGTGACAACAGAGAAAGATACTTTCTGTTGCTTCTACCTTTGTGATAACAAGATGGAACTAGAGTGTCTCAGAACAGTCATTTATAAAACCATAGCAAAAATGAATCAGGAATAGACATCAGAAACATCCATATGAAAGTTGAAAAATGTTGCTAAGTGCAAGACAGATGTCAGATAACTTGCACATGTATCATTGGCATGTCAGCTACTGCCATGGAAAAGTGGTGTGTATAATTCAGGATATTGAACACACTTCCCAGTGGATTAAGTAGGTTAAGTGATAAATACTATTGAGATGATGAATTGGCTGATGTTACAACTAACAGCAGTTGCTGAAGAAGTAGATGATGGATTCTGGACAGAGGGAAAGGGAAATAAAGAAATAGAAGATATCAGAAGATGGAAAAACCTCCCATGTTCATCGATCGGGAGAATCAATATAATAAAAATATCCATCTTACCAAAGGCAATTTATAGATTCAATACAATTCCCATCAGAATTCCAAGACAATTCTTTACAGACATTGAAAGATCAATTCTCAACTTCATGTGGAAAAACAAAAAAACCAGAAAATCTAAAACAAATCCTGTACAATAAAAGTTCTCCTGGGGAAATCTCCATCCCAGATCTCAAGCTGTACTATAGAACAACAGTAATAAAAACAGCATAGCACTGCCATGGAAATAGTCTGGTTGGCCAATAGAATTGAATAGAAGACCAGGAAATAAACCCACACACCTACGGGCACTTGATTTTTGACAAAGAAGACAAATTCATATAATGGGAAAAAGATAGCATCTTCAACAAATGGTACTGGTCTACCGGGATAGCTACATGTAGAAAAATGCAAATAGACTCATACTTATCACTAACACAAAACTGAAGTCCAAGTGGATTAAAGACCTCAACTTAAAACCAGACACCCTAAATCTGTTAGAAGAAAATGTGGGGAAGAGTCTTAAACTCATTGGCCCAAGAGACAACTTCCTGAACAGAACACCAATAGCTCAGGCTCTAAGATCAACAATTAATAAATGGGACCTCATAAAACTGAAAAGCTTCTGTAAGGCTTTTAGGGTAGGTTTTTGTTTGTTCTCTTGGGCTACAGGTGCTTACTTTCATTGGGAGTTGGTTATACATTGTTATTGGCCTTATACAGAGAGAAAAAGTAGGTTGAACTCAGGGATGTATCTCTTTTCCTTTATCTTTCTTTCGTAGGTAAGGAGATAGGAACTGAAAAGGAAGAAAGGGGATATAGAAAAGTAGAGGGGTGATAGAACAAAAGGTAGATTATTGAATCTATTCCTCAACTCAAGGCCTTATTTGTTACAAATAAGGTTATTTTTAATTCATTGGTACAGAATTTTGTATATTGATGCAAAATAAGTGTAGTTTTGATACATTTGTATAGAATTCAAATCTAAGTTTATTCTTCACACACATTATATAGAATATATATATTCTACTCTAATATGAGGTATTATACCCATCCAATTCAATTGAAATACAAGATTTACTTCCAATACCTTGAAAATGGAACTGCAGCCTATTTTGGATAATTAAGTAATAGAAGCTAATTGTTAATTGAACAAATCATGGTCATGTCAAATACTAGTCTAATTTTATCACAAGAATATATTTCCTAGGTCAAACAGATAGATGTGATTATATATATGTATATATATATATGTATATATATATATGTATGTATGTGTGTGTGTGATAAAATAGCTAAATAAGGTCTTCAAAAGTGTCAGAGACCTACAGAATATGATACTTAAAGATGTTTTTGTATTATTCTAAAGATTATTTGACAATAAGACAAGTTAACTCCTGGCAACACTCAGCCTACCTCAAAGAAGATGATAAGCATCAAAGAACTTCCTTATGGAGGTGGATTCAAATGTGGTAAACAAGCCACTGGGCAAAATGTCCTTGTTTCTGCAGCAGACAGAATTCTGCCTAAAATGGACAAGCTTGGATATGGGCAGAGTCAACAGACAAACCCTGCCAAGACAGAGTAAGCAAGTCCTCAATAGTTCCTGTCTCGCAAATATGTCTGTCAGATATATTGGGCCAGAAGGCTGAAGATGATGCTCCAACATTATAGAGAGTTTTGGGTGAGTGTTCAGGCAGTAAACTGTCTCTATCACTTTTTCATTTTGAAGCTGCTAACCTGCACTTCTGGTTCACTCAGGTAATTAAGTTTTATTCCTTTTCAAACCTCTGATGAGGTTGAAGACCAGATAGTTTGGTCTTAAAATTAAGCTTAGTTAGTTAGGGGTTAGATCTAGATAGATGTTTTAAGTTAATAGAGATGAGATATGATAGATAATGATTTTTCATTCGCAATTTTAGACTGAACAAGATAGGAAAGATGTTTTACTTCAAATTTGCCAAATAAAAATAGCCAAATCACTATGAAGATAACATTTATATAATTCCTGATTGTTTCATAGTTCTTCCTGCTGTATGTAGTTTATTTTATATATGTAATAATATAAATGTATCTGTTAAAAATGAAACATAATAAGAATGAAAGAAAGAAAGAATTAAAAATCATTAAAGTTAAAGGTCTCTTTCCCTTTTTACAGTATCCTTTGGGTGCATAATTTTAAAGTCTTGTACTCTGCCCATTTTAAGGATAATACTTAGTGATTAGCAAGTTACAGAGTTAAGTCATTATGACCAGGGTATACCTTGGGAGTGTTTTCCATCATTCCAAAAAGATCCATTTGTGGCTATTCCCTACTTTCACCTCTAACCCTAGACATCCACTAATCTACTTCCTGGCTCTATAGATACTCCTTTTTTTTTTTTTTTTTTTTTTTTTTAGATGTTTCTATAAATGGAATCATAAAAAACAGGCTTTAGTGCTTCTCTTTTTCCATTTAATAGATGTTTCTGAGGGTCATTGACATCATCAGTACTTCCTTTTTTATTGAATAGTGTTTCATTTTGTGCTATATTTTTTATTCATTCATTTTTCAATTGAAGGAAAATTTAATCACTTCCAGCCCTTGACTATTTTAAACAATTCACCTATGAAATTTTACTTGTAATATTTTCTGTAAAAAAAATACACTCATGTCTCTTGAAATAGAATCTTAGGAGTCAAATTTATGAGTTCTCTGATAAATTTCTTTTTGAACTTAAATTGCTCAACAGTTTTTCAAAGTGACAAGTACCTTTTATTTTCCACATCCCTCCTCAATTATGCATGGGAATTTCACTTTTTCTCTGTGTTAACCAATATTTATTTATAGCTGTTATGGCTGGTCAGGAGTGTACCTCATTTTAATGTGCATTCCCCTAGTGAATAACAGTAGTGAGCATCTCTTCATTTGTGTTCCAGCCATTTGCTATTCTCTTTAATGAAATACCTATCCGCAGAATTAGCCAATGCTGGGCTAAGTCACTGGTCTTCTTGCTGCTATCTTAGAAGAGTTTTTTTAGACGAGTTCTTTGTATGCTCTAGATATCAACCCATTATTGCACATCTGATTTGAAAATATGCTTTCGCAGTCTGTGGCTTATCATTCCTTTTTTACCTTATAGTGCTTTTGAAGTATAAAAATGTTAATATCTTCAGTTGCTTTTGTGGTGTTGTAACTAGGTAATCGCTGTCTAACTTAAGGTCGTAAAAATGCCCCCTACCATTTCTTCTAAAGGGTCAGAATGTCAATTCTTATACTTAAGTCTAGTTTATACTTGGTTAATTTTTGTATGATTAAAAATGAGGGTTTAAAGTCATTGGTCCCATATGTATCCAGTCAGTCTCAGCATCGTTTCGGAAAGGGCTATCTATTTCCATTAACTTGACTTAGCATCATTATAAAACCTGTTGATCATTTGATTGCTACAGCTGTATAGAAAACTGTATCATCAATAAGTTTAAGATATAATGTTCTGTCTTTTTTTACAGCTTTTTTTCTATACTCAATCCTTTGCATTTGAACATAAATTCTAGGGTGAGCTTATATTTCTGTAGATGCAACTCTTAGTTTAAAAGAAATGGCATTAGATCTATTGACATATTTGGGGATTTCACAGCGGTTGCAAGTGTGAAAGCATACAATGATCTGTGGTCACAATTAGGTCTACTTCTGATAACTAAATCAGGCAGGTTCACCTATCCAAGCCTCACTGAACCTCAGCTTTACCATCCTAAAAGTGAAGATCTGAATAACACAGTTTTTACCTACGAAACAAAAGACACACTCCCTACTAACCCCTTAGAAAGGTACTTTCGTTAACTATTATTTTCATATTGTTGCCTCTTGTTCTACCTGCAGAACGGTGTAGACATTAGAGATAAAACCCTACAAATTGAACAGCTCTCAGTGAAAATGCAGAATCTGTCTGACTGTGGTGTTTTCATTGTTCCAATAAAATGAGGTACCTTAGGAGGTGACAGGGAGCAGGGAAGGTGGTATTAATTTTTAAAAATTTAAATGTAGAGGAGAATGGGGAGGAATTGCCTCTACTTTGTCATAAAAGAAAGATCGTGTCTTGTAATTATTCAGCTAATATCATAACTCACTAAATGTTAAAAAAAAAAAAAAAGGAAAAGAAAACAAGTTCCCCATCTCCTTCTCTTCCTGAAGTTCATTTTTGTCTTAAAGACTTAGGTCATCTTAATTTTGTTTCACATGGAACAATGGGTCTGCAGATCCATGTGGAAAAACGTGGGCAGGTGTATTTGAAGTCCTTTCTTCTAAGAACATTCTGGATTGTAGCATTGTTTGCCCCAGCCAAACAATTTTTTTTTTTCTTTCCTGATGTTCTACAGGAACAATGGAACAAACAAAATTTTAGATTCCTACATGACTTCCTGGTGCTGGTGGTTGCTGTTATGCACTCTGTTGTAATTCTCCTAACACAAGTGAAAACAGCAGTGAGCTACTATGCCCTTCCTGAGGCAGGATAGGAAGACAGGGGAAATTGTGGGTTTGTGAGAATGGAGAGGAACTCCCCACCCTGGAACCGCTCACCATCAGTGAAGCACACATCCAAGCATAATTGACAACTACTTAAAGCATTTAGCCCTTCCCAGCTATAAGCCTGCAATTTGGTAGGACTCACCAGAAACCCCGTTTACAGTGAAAGCCATGTCCTAAATTCTCGGCAATCCTAGAGGTTCCTGGTCTTTATTTTAGCAGATTGAATTCCCATCCACAGCACCTCCACAGCCAACCTGTTCTGTAGCCCAAACTCTAATATCAATTAATGAAGAATAGGAAGAAGTAGGAGAAGGGTGGAGTCCTCAGTAATTACGAACCAATTAAGCAATGAAATTCTGAAATGCTTCCAACATCTTCCATCTAGTCCTCCCCAGGACACTGCGCATGCTCTGGACAAGACACTTTGCACATGCTCTGGACTATGCTCCTCTCTTCTAGAGTGCCTTTCTTAACATTTTCATAAAATCTCCAACTCCGCTTCACATTGGCTTTAGCATCAAAGCCAAGCACCTCAGTATGCCCAGTCAAGATTCCTGAAAGATGAAGGGACCACCTCAGGCTGCTGAGTCAGACAGCACGAAGCTGTGACTGCCCCCTCACTGTTCACACTGCCTTCAGCTACCAGACCATTGAGCTCATTTCCCAAGGAAATGAAAGATCTCCAGGTGTCTTGGGCTTAGAGAAGGAAAAGGCTGAAAACTGGAACTTGCCTTCCAGAAAGAGATAACCCACAGTTCAGATAACTTTATCTTGCAAGAGTGAGTAAGAGCACAGAAAGGATAAGGAACCTTGTGTCAAGCATGAACCTCAAGGCAAGACTGCAAAGATAAACTTGAAGAGGCAATGGACCTCTTTGTTTCTGCTCCGTAAGTGGCCATATCAAACTATCAAACTCTCTTTTTCTGATTTTCACTATTATTTCTTTTCTTTAATGAGCCTACTGAGGGTGGCAAGCCCTATCTTGCCAGGGCTCTTGGGGCTCATGTTCTGACCCTAATAATGCCACTAGCAGAATCCCCTTTGTTCTTCTCCAGTTGGTTTGTGGGCTCCTGCAGTGTCTGTGAATCTTTAAGTCCACAGTGTCCTGATGTTTCCAGGCACTTCCACCTCTGAGTCAGACGGTGGGATAGAGACCAGCTCATCGTATTCTGGCTCAGGCCCCTAAACAAAGTATTTCCATGTGTCCAGGCAGTGCCTGACATGGCCCATTGGCCACAGGCTACTCCAACTCTGCAGGGACACTGAACAACGCACCAGCAGACTTGCTCGGGTATCTAAACCACATTTTCAAAATGTCAAGTGACCCTCGATGACCAGCCTGCTGACTAACTGCTTTGTCCCAGGGGTCCTTAGTGAGGGCACGCTGCAGCCAAGTTCTCAGAGTGTGATCACCTCTCCACCGAGTCAGAACAATCCCCTGCCAAGCAAACAGCAGCAGAGCATGTCACTGCTCGGAATGATTGGAGTTTTCCAATCAGCACACTCTGCCAAGGCTCTGGTTCAGATTTTCTATTCTCAGAGAAGCAGCCAGGGAATATGGGGTTTTTTTCATTGTGGATCCTGCAAGAGCTTCTCAAGATCTTTCCCTCAGCCCTGCTAGCAACTTACCTTAGGTGTATCAGCCTCCCCTGCCTCCACCACCACTGGCATCTTCTGTTAAGATTTACCTATCCTCCCCCATCCTCTGTTAGGATTTACCTGCCTCCGCAACCCCACCCCACTACCAATCTTGTTTTAGGATTTACCTGTCCTCCCCCATCTTCTGTTATGACGTGTTCTTCCTTGAAGACTATAGCAGTGCCTCTTGAGGATGTAGACGTGATATAAATAAAGTCACTAGTGTGGGTTTGGAAGATTTCTCTCTCTCTCTCTCTTTTTTTTTTTTTTTTAACTAAACTGCTCATGTTTCATTTCAGAAATCTACACATATGGCCTCCAGGATAATTTATAGCCTGATCCATTGTTTTGTTGCATCTTTCCAATATTTGTAATCTTCTTGCCAGTTTTTCCCAACTGTAATGTCCATGCCATTTTCTCCTTTCAATTGTTCTCAAGACACCTGTCTCTAGAGGCGTCCTCTACTGCAGCATCAGAAAGTGTAGGGGCATTCTTGAAACCCTGATTCAAAGGCCGACAATTTTAATTCTGCCTTTGTCTATTTATTCTAAGTCCTTTCTATAGAATAGGCCTGGTGGGTCCATAGTATCCTATGATACAGCAAGCATGTGAGATTCTCACTTCTTTCTTTAAAATATTTTTAAGGTTCATTTATATTCACTTTATGTGTGTGAGTTTTGCTTAGACAACTGCTCCCCATGTGTGTGCCTGGTGCCTGGGGAGTCCAGAGGAGGACGCCATGCTCTCTGGAATTAGAGTTACAGATGGTTATGAGATATCAAATAGGTACTGGGATTTGAACCCAGTTCTTCTGGGAGAGCACAGTGCTCTTAACTTTGGTGCCATCTTTCCAGCCTCAAAAGGTCATGTATGTCATGCAAGCTGATCGATGATGAGTATAGAAGACTCAGCACATGTCGCATATTCCTTCATACGTAGCTAACTTATTCCCTTCTGGCTTTCTTAAAATCTCATCTCCAAACCAAAGCAGACCGGCCCCCTTCCTGTGCACATGCACAGAGGACTGACTGTGGGCTCACCAATGGCTGTGTTTATTGTCTAGAGCTGTCATAACACAATGGCACAGCCTGGGAGGCTTAAACATAAGAAATGTTTTTATGTACTTCTGGAGGCTCGAAGTTCAAGATCAAGATTGATGCTATTTTTTTCTGGGGCATAAACCTGTGCTCATGTTGTACTCTGATGTGAAATATGTCCCATACAAACTCATGTGGTAAAACTTGTCTCTTGTGTCTTCGCTAGCTCAGATAGTTTGAGAAGTACTATAAACTTTAGAAGATGAGGTGATGGGACCTAGAAGAATTCTCTCTCTCTCTGTCTCTCTGTCTCTCTCTATCTCTCTGTCTCTCCTCCATCCCTCCCTTCCCCTCTCCCCTCTCCCCTCCCTCTACCTGTGCGCTGATCCCTATGAAGTGAGAACCTTTGTTTTGCTCTGCCATGCTCCTCTCCCATGATACTCTGCTTCACCACAGCTCAGAAACAATGGATCCAGCTGATCATGTGGCGAAACCTCTAAATAATACGCCCAAATGAACCTTTCCTCCTTTAAGTTGCTGATGCATTTGGAGGCAGGCATGGACTCTGACTGACACAACCCACACTAATGACTTATTTTAACTTGATCAAACTTAATCACCTCTTTAAAGCCATGGCTCCTAAAACAGCCACATTCTGACTATCAAGGCTTTGAAGTTCAATACATGAAGCTCTCAGTGTCTGCATTTAGTAGGTGGATAGAGGAAGATAAGAAGTTCAAGGTCATCCTCTGTGACACAGAGAATCCAAGGCTGGGACACATAAAAACAAGAGACCCTGTGTCAAAGAAGCAGACTGAGGAGAGGCTGTGTGTTTGCCTTTTCCATGCTTTTCCTGGATGTTCAGACACAGAACAACCTCTTCAACTCTCACCTCCCAGTACATCAAGGGAAAGAGAAAGAGACACTTACTTGCACCAAAGGATTACAGCTACTAATGCATTTGAGTGTGACCTTTGACATTTCCAATTTATGCTTACTGACATTAGAAGCAGTGGTAAAAAACTCTGGTAAGAGAGATGTGCCTGTCTAAGGAGTGTATAAAACTGGCTGTTATCACCACTGGCTAAAGTGGGTGAGGGGCCTATGGAGGAAAGAAAGTTCTACCACAATGTACTCAGCAAAGCATACATCATTTTCAATAGGAGAATTTGGTAAAGGAAGAAGGAGATGGTGGTGGAGGAGGAAGAGGAGGAGGAACAGGAAGAAGAGGAGGAAGGGGAGGAGGAACAGGAAGAAGAGGAGGAGAGGGAGGGGGAGGAGGAGAGGGTGGAGGAGGAAGAGGAGGAGGAAGCCACTGCTGTCACCAGTGTGGAGCATTTCTCATTCATTGTATTGAACTGGTGTGGGAAAAGAAGTCCCTTTAGGAAGGGAAAGAACAGAGTGTTCAACAAACGTGGATTGCATCTTTTCATTTTAAATTATTTATGTGGTGTCTTTAGGGGTTACTGATTTGAGACATTAAAGAGAATTCTTTAAGTGACTGGTGTAGTCAGTTTAAGAAACAGTAGTGAAGTGATGAACTATAGTTCCTCTTTGGGACAGGACTATCTACCTACAAATCAGATCACTCCAGCTAAGGCCACTGTACCCTTCTTTCCCAAATGAGAACATTGCATGATAAGACACATTGATAAGGAAAAGAACGAGGTACAATTTGGCCAGACAGAAGTACACTAAAGCAGGACTAATGTGTTTGTGGGCTATAAGGAGACCAAGATAGCACCTTAATCCTAATATTTATTAAGCCAGATAGGTTTTTCATGCACAATCTATGTTGGCTTCCAATCTGTCCTTGATATAGGTACTTCAATCTGTTCCCAGTTTACAGCAAATAAACGGGGAAGCAAAACCAGCAATTTAACCTTCTCAAACTTAGTGAGGACAGTGTCAGAGCCTTGATATAAAATCAAGTCACATTTGGCTTTTCATCTCTGGGCTCTACAATGCAGTGGTCCATTGGTGCACAGGAGGCAAGGACGGGGAACGGGCGGAACAAACCAGTCATGTAAACCATCATTCTCTAAAGAAATAGGTGAGTGAGTAGTTCCATATGGCTAAGTGCTCGAGAACAAAGCAGATATGAAGTTTCCCATAAATTGTTTTAAGGAGTTGTAACATTATTTCCAGGGTAATGTGAAACAGAATTTGTTTCAAGAGACAGAAGGCCGAACTCAATGAGATCAACCCCAATTGAGGGATGTTATAAGAAACTCAGGAATGGGATGTTTTGTGATGCGATGTGGGATTTTTTTTTCTTTTCTTTGTCCCTGTAAATGACTGACTGCTATTATTCTAGCCAGTAAAGTCTGATGAGTCTGAATCTCCTTGTTCCTAAGTAGGATTATAACAGGAGACTTACAGGGGTGTAGGAGAGCAGAAGTGGACTTACTGGCACCAGAAAACCTGTACTACATGGCTCATGGCTCAGGAATTAGATTCTTCTTAGTAATGGCAATTGCCCCTCCTCAGCTTCTTGGCAAAAGCGTGCACTTGGCCACTGAAAAGCCAGCATGGTCTATGCCCAGTGGATGCACAGGATGTTTGTCTTCAATGGAAACTTTTATTTCTGGTCAAAGGCCAACATTGCCAACAATTGAGGAAGAATTATAGAAGGAAAGAACACTTGGCAGCGTTCAGAAAGCCATCGTAATAGGCAGGTGAAGATTCTACACTACAATATGCAAGCCTAAAAGCCATTGCAGAACTTCCTTAATTGCCATTACCAAGTTAAGCATGTCCTAGTTTTAAAAAAAAGAATTACAAGTAGCTTTGTTCCTGGATAACACAGAAGCCAGCTTTCATTCAAAACAGACAATAAGAATGAAGAAACAATCCTCGTTGGCCATTCACTTAGCTCTCTGTCATCAGGGCATTACTCCTTGGCCCAAGGAAGAGCATGGAGACTCTTGAACTTTTCTTATACCTTGGAGCTTCAGTCTCATAAACCAAGTACCACATCTGGTTTCTAAGCAAATGGAATGGGCCCTTCTTATCCTCTGCCTAATACAGGCAGGCAGAGGCATCTGTCCTCTGTTGATACACACCCAGCTCAACCCCTGCAGCCCACTGGCCTTTTGTCATTGCTCCCTTGACATGAAAATAACATTCTTCTGGCTCACTGGATCAAAGAAGGCTGTGCATTTGATGCAGGGCTGTCTCAGTGCTCTTCAGAACAACACTTCATTGTTTCTATCTTTTTGGCAACATGGCATAGAGATGGAAAAATAGGCAACTTTGAAACCCAGTGGAAACAGTGACTAAATCTGGAGGATGACCTTGGCCATGTGCCTCATACACTATTAAACTGTGACTTCTACAGCTCCCCTGTCCTTTGAAGGTTGCTTCAGACACTTGGTTTGGACAGCCTGGAAAGTGTGAGACAGCAACATGACAGGAAGGTTGCTGATGTGGTCACTTCAATGGAGAAATAAAGATGCAGCATGGCTTGGGGTCTGGCCCCATTCTACCTGACAGTAGAGCTTGTTTCTGACCGTCCTGCTCTCTGGCCTTCAGCTTTGCTTCCAAATTACTGTATCCTCTGGTTTATGCACGTGTAATTTGGGTAGTACCAACATTTTACACACAAGGAAGTTGAGATCTGCAAAGGAGGAGTGATTTACAGACAGGCAGGCCAAGTGTTTAAGTCCCACAGTAATTTTCACTTTTTTCCTTATTTCTCAATTTCAAATTCTATATTGGGTGATCTACATATAGAAAAAAATTGTTTCTATTATCACCACTAAAGAAAGATTGGACGTTATAAGAGTTATAGGTAGGGGTAGTTGTAGAAGAGAGGCATAGGGAGCGAAGTAGAACCAAGAGTATATTATAGGCTGGTGGGGGTGGCACAGGACGTAAAAGTTTGATGACCCACGTTCAATCCCTTGCACTCACCTGGTGGACGGAGAGAACTGACTGCCACAAATGTTCAGTGACTTCCACATGTATGCACACATACACAATAAATAAGTGTAATAAAACAATTTAAACTATTTTTATTCGTTGAAAGCTGCATACATTTCTACAACGTATATTGACCGTATTCATCTACTACTCCCTCTTTCTAAGCCCCATTTAGTACCCCCATTCCGGAACCTTCCTCTTCCTATTTCCTTTTTGGGTTATGAATACCACCCCAAGCCTAGTTAATGCTGTCCGCGCACTGGGACATGAGCAACCTACTGGAGGCCACCTCTCCCTCTCAGCAGTAGTCAGCTGCCAAGAGCTCCTCCAGTACGGATGAGCCCTGGGAGCTCTTCCCTCATCCAAGATGGAAGTTTGACTTGTTTGACCTTGTGCAAGTCCTGTGCAAATAAACACAGCTCCTGAGGGTTGCTGCCTGCCGTGTTATGTCTAGAAGTCAGCACTTCACAGCTCTCCTTACGTTCTTATGTTGCTTTTGCCCTCTTCAGAGATGTTCCTCGGGCCTTGGATGATGTGAGGCTGACATAGATGACTTGCCCAAGCTGAGCACTCGAAGTTTCAGTACCCAGTACTTTAACCAGTTAGATGTCTATGTGATTCAAATACAGCATAAATATGTATGTATATAATGAGATGTCATAAAACCCTGGGCTCAGTGAATAAGAACACTGTCTGTTCTTCCAGAGGTCCTGAGTTCAATTCCCAGCAACCACATGGTGGCTCATAGCCATCTATACTGGAATCTGATGCCTTCTTCTGACATACAGTATACATGCAGATAGAGTACTCATACATAAATAAATAAAATCTTAAACAAAAGATATGTTTTTTTTAAAGTCTCTGCAGTCACCAGTAATCACTGCAAAAATGAAGTTTCCCTGGCTAAAGCTGAGAGTAGCACAAGTCTATGGTATAAGTATAAATATTAGAATGTAATTGTTTAATTAAAAAATAAAAGAATAGATTACAGAGAAAAGACTAGATAGTGCAAAGAACAAGTAAGCTATTTTATGCATTAAAATATATCCTTTTTCCTCCAGTTGCAGTCCTAGTCCTTGGCTTACAGATGTTCCCTTATTTGGAAACTGTCTTTTCAGATATAAGTTAAAATGTTATTAGGGAGGGCCCTGGTAATGTGACTGATGTCTTGTAAGAAAAGGAAAACCTGTGGACTGAATGGCACAAGGGGGGGAGGAGATACCAGGTGATGAGAGCTAGAAATTGGAGTCATGCTGCTCCAAGCTGGGAAGTGACAGCCCCATGAGAAGCTAGAAGATAAGAGTGCCATGTCCCCTGCAGGCCTTGGTTTCATGTTGGTTTTGAACTTAAAGCCTCCAGAACTGGGAGAGGATGGATTCTACTGTTTCAAGACATCCAGTTTGTGGCCTATTGTCATGACAGTCTGGGGAGACAGGATCAAAGGAAGGAGGGTGAGCCTGATGTGCCTTCTTGCCTGATAACAAGTAGAATTCTCTTTACCCATAGGCTTTTAGACTCTTCCTTACCAGTCTTAAAACTGAAACACTCTTTACTTGTACTGAGCTGTACAGCAACTCTCCACTTGTTTTTCACAGGCTTCTGAAGCTGACTTGATGATTTACCACTGGCTAGTTCTGTTAGCACCCCAGGACTGACTTAACCCAGCAAGGCCATCTTAACAGCCACGATGCTAGCCTTTCATCTTTACCACACTCTTGCTTTGAAAACAAACCTCAAGGCAAGCTGATTAGACTTTCATCAGCTTAGGGGTCTATTACACAGCACAGCTCCCCTATTGCACTGTGTGTAGTGTTGCTGCTCCATAGCGCCTTATCCACACCATCAAAAGGCAAAGTGAAGAGAACCCATTTATGGCCATTTTCCAGTCTGGAACCTTGCACAGAGCTCAGTCGCACAAGCAACCCAAAGGCACCAGGATTCAAGGTGGATGCTGTCCCAGTATTATCCACTAATGCAACCATACTGTAGCTTCTATGAAGGCATGACTACAACCTAGCCTCTTTGTGCCTTCTTATTTTTTCCAACATATATAGGCCTAACTAATGCTTTCTTTACATATATCTTTGTCACCTAAATGATTTCTAGATGTAGGACTGATGAGATTTCTGAGATATTTTAGCACATTGCTCTATGAAGGTTGTACCAACTTACACTGCCAAAGAAAAAACACTTGACCTTAACAGTATCTCAGTAATTTTTCACTCATAAAATTACAATGTGTGTATCTTATTATAAATATATGTACTTGTAGTTCTACCTATTTTGTACTAGTTGTCTGTGACACTCTTTAGAAAAGGGAATGAACTTGATTCAAATATCATCCTGGCACTTCTACAACTTCTAACATATACATTGATAATAAATATTCCAATCAATGAATCCAGACTAATGAGTGAAAGACCTTCTGGAGAACAAAAAGCAACAGTAAAAGGGGAAAAATAATTCTTTCAAGAATAGAAATTTCATTAATCAGTACCAGAACAAATAATTCAAAGAAAAAAGTTCACTCTCAAGATTTTGCCAGACAACAGTTTAATCTCTTCTTTGGCATGAATTAATTACCAAGGAAAAAAAATGACTCATACAAAGGCGAGAAGTCAACATCCTTCCCATTCCTGCTCAGCCCCTGCTTTTCTCCCTAGAGATAACTAGTACACAGCCAAGCAACATTTTCTAATAATTTTTAATTCTCTGAGAGGCATTCTCCAAATTCCTTCAATCAAAGAACACCATTCCTATAGATAAAAGCATGCTTTTTGGAGCTTTCCACAATTTCTTTTTCTACTCTTGGATGCAAATGTAGCCAGCGAAGCTCTGTGATGAGGAATGTCATCTGGAGACCAACATCCCTTCACCGACCTCCAGGAGAGCCATGACCATCTGTGGAGGGTGTGCAGGCCTCAGCTGAGCATGCCAGAGCACTTTGTGTGTTCTGATGGCGACATCTACTGGTCATTAACATCACCGAGGGTATCAGACATGAGATCTGCAGATGAGAGGTTCTTAACTTGAACATTGGACCAAACATAGTATTGATGCAGTAACGCTATATTTCTAAACATGGCAAACAGAATGTGTACTTTGAGTACCAGAAGAGAAATTATGGTGAAGACAAAAATCTAGATATGTATGTAAGGAAGCAATATATGCCCCCAGGTGTTCATTTATTCATTTGTATCACAAATAATATTCAGCATGAAGGCCTCCCACATTACTAGTAACAATGAAGACAAAATCATGGTTCCCACCCTCAAGGACACTTTCAGTTGGATCCAGTTTGGCTTGAATGAAATTCCAGGCTTCTAATACAGTCAATGTAACTCCAGCATGGTTCATAGATCCAGAGCTGCTACTTGTCCACCTCGTATGCCAACAGTTACTTTGTATTTCAGAACGTGATATCTAAGCCTGGAGAGATGTCTCAGAGGTTAAGAGTATTGCTCTTCTGGAGAACTGGGTTTGGTTCCAATCACCTACATTGGGCAGCTTACAACCATTTGTATCTCCAGTTCCAGGAAATCTGATACCTATTTTGTCCCCTTAGGGCACTTGCACATATATATTGCACATATAGATCATTGGAAGTACACACACACACACACACACACACACACACACACACACACACATATATAAATTTTTAATTACTCAAAAAATTTAAAAATACATCTCTATCACAAAACTATTTGAGATCCCTTGTTCCTAAAACTGGTATCAAAGAATAGAGCTATAGTGCCATAGCAAGCGAACCCTTGAATATCACCAAGATTCCTCTTATGGTCTTGTCACTTCATCTCTCATCAGTCTTGCTGTGTCAATATAGGCCCTTTGTTTGTACCTCCTTGTGAGCTAAACTCTCTTAAGCAAAGGGATTCTGGCTACAGGCTTGTGCGCCCAAACACATACAAATTGTATGAGTGACATTTTCTTCAGAGAAGTAAACCCAGCTGTGGTTAGGTCTTCAATAGGAGTGTGTTGCAACAATTTGACCACATGTAATTGTAGGCACTGGGAAAACACTGTTAATTTCTTCAGATTTTTTTTTTTTTCAGTATCTGTTGCTTGTGTTTGCGGTCAGCAAATGATGCATTAGGGAGGAGAGATAGTTGTGGATTAGAGCGGAGCGATGCATGTGTCGGCATCCTACAGCCTCCTGTCCTCTAATTTCGTTACTGCCAATAGCCTATAGAAGCAGAAGCTATTCTTCACCATCAAGCTAAAGCTGCACTTGGTCCTGGGATAGACCAAGAAGCCTTGGACACTAATGATGTCCAGCTTCCACGCCAAGAGGAGCAGACAGATCCGGGACCATGTGTGTGAGCTGCCTGGTCATCCAAGTAGAACAAGAATGTGATGGGTGCTTATTTCATCCTCCAAACAATCTATAAAATGTCTTATGTGACCCACACCAACCTGGAACTATTCATTGAAGAAAATTGGGGAATGTGATCTACTTTAAATAAATTTCTATGAACATAATATACATACAGCACCATTCTTTGAAATGAATTGATTTTTTTTTCCTTTAAGCCATAGCTAAGACCAATCTTGATTGACTTAGTTAAACTAATATATCAATTCTAATCTAGTAGTCAGATAACACCTAAGGAAATGAGCTTTCATTTATACACAACCAAGCAAATATCCTCCTTGTATTTTACCTAATAAAGATAATCTGGTAGAGAAATGAAGACAGATGCCTTCCACATTCCAAGTAAATCCCAACATTCTTCAGCAGCCTCAATATCCACCTGAGTTCTTCCTGTGTCGTCATAGCTAAAAGTTAAGGAAGTTTAATCTAGAACTACAGGTCAATACTGAATGTCTAGTCTTTCTTTCTTTCTTTTTTAAATCCAACCACTGCCTACATGAGAGTCAGTAAACCGTGAGTCTATGAAGCTAGAAACTGGTGATGAGTCCATGGGGGCAAGTGAGCAGGGCGCTCTACCCATCCTGCACTGGTAAGACTGGAGCAACTGCCATAGCCAATGAGCTTGAAGGCTTGGGAAGCTAAGGAGATAATCTCCAGCAGAATTTAAGGCAGGACCCTAACCGTCCAGAAATGTGTCTCTGGTCTTTACAATGCATGCCTTCCCCCTCAACCCCTTCTAAACGCTTCACAGAGTCAGAGGATCAGATAACAAGCCCCTAACTGATTAAGCAAAAACAGCTGGATTTTCACACACACACAAATGTTCATCTAAGCACAACTTTAATTTCATTTTAGCATAAATTCAGACGCTAGTTATAGAGGGTTCTGTCTGCTGAATATTTAATTAAAAGTCTGAGGTTATCAAATTCTATTATATCTCCATGTTTAGTGCCAGCTTCCAGAATATATCACATAACAGATTAAAAAATAAACTATCAACCATCTGCAACTGTGTGACTACTTAAAGTAACAAGATATCATACTCCGGTAATTTTATACTGTGGTCTGTGGGACCAATGGGAAGCCAAGGAGAAATTCTGTTAAGCCACACCACATACATAGAAAGCCACTGTGCGCATCTGTGAGTGATCATGGTTTCATTAGGTTGATAGCTTCAATGCCCTTTTATGTCCTCTGAAATGAAGCATTTAAGATAGTCTGCCTTATAAGTCAATTCTTATTGCTTCAGACTCTAATCAAATATTGGGTTTGCTAATTATAGAATCCATGCACTTAATCTGTGTGAAATCTATGAGACTAAGGAAAGCAGTGATTTTTGTTCTTGTTCCACGTTGAAACTACTAATGATAGAAAAGGAATCCTGAAAATCAGAATATTCCTCAGAGATGCATGAATACTGTGAAAGTATGTTGCATACATATGTAAAATACTTGAATGAAAGTCATTGATGTGTACAATGCTATACATTAAGACAAAAAGGAAATATATAATTATTGTACAATATAAAAGTTTGTATGAATGGATTGCCAAGAATGTATAAGGCATTGCTCTATTTTAGCCAATAGGATCCTCTATGCAGAAAGTGTGTGTGTGTGTGTGTGTGTGTGTGTGTGTGTGTGTGTTTGACAGAGAAACCATCCAGCCAAAACCATAATTTTAAAAAATAACGTGTTGCGTGAATCATGCTAAGACGTGATCAAAATTCATGTTTAAAGCTCAGAAAGATACTGAAAATTGAGGGACATGGAGAATAATAAAAAGCCTTACACAAATAGGCACATGATCCCAGTGATCAGCACCTACAAGGAAAGTCTGAAGAATTTCAGCATGGGAGGCTGGGCACTGAGAACGCTGTGTGCTGAGAGTGTCTTGTGATGCCGAAAACAAATTTCTTCACAGAGTCCGGGACTAAGCAGAGCCTTACCGCTTATCTCGGATGACAAGCCTCAGTCCCCGCAGGCCTTGCCGTCGACGCACCTGACCCATGCTCATGTTTATTTAAGTCACAGCTTGTATTCTTGACAGAGTGAAACCCGAATTCAGTAAGTCCCTAAGTGTGTGTGTGTGTGTGTGTGTGTGTGTGTGTGTGTGTGTGTGTGTG
>OU015747.1:104432318-104456360 GCA_907169655.1 Acomys percivali | reverse complement strand
AGAAGAAGAAGAAGAAGAAGAAGAAGAAGAAGAAGAAGAAGAAGAAGAAGAAGAAGAAGAAGAAGAAGAAAGTAGAAAAAGCTGTAAAGTGAAACCAGGTTTTAAACCCTCATCGCTTCTGTAGGAATCATCTTGGCTGCACTGGGCTGGCTGGAGACCATCACAGTAGTGAGATGAATACCACCACCACCCTTTTTTTCAGTGTCCTTCCTGTCTGGGTTTCCACACTTCTGACACCAAAATGGTGCTTCTCTAATCTATTATGGCAAAGATCATGTGTAAACTAAAATGCTAGCTGGACTGTGTGTGATATTTAAGAATAACAAAAGGCATACAAATTCCAAAGGGAAACTCATAAAGGCTAAAAGGCCCAAAGTTAGCTTTCACTACCTTATCTCTACATTAAGCTCACGTGGGAATTACTGTTTACAACGCAATTAACCTCTTCCTAAGAGGTCTGAGAGACAATATTTTGGCTTTGGTTACCACTGTTTTACTCTTGGTTCCTATTATTCACTCCCCTCCATGGCGTAGTCCCAGCATGAGACCTAATTTTGCCACTTGAGATGTTCATCCTGATCTGTCTTCTCAGCTTCCTGCAGGAAACTAGGACTTGATAACAATTTTTTTTTCTGTTTTTCACTTTAGTTTTCCTTCAGATTTTTATTGTTTAAAATAGAAGTTGAATTTAGTAAGTGTCCTGCAAGATACTGTGGGTCTGTAGCAATTCATCTCCAATGTATTATAATAATTAAATAAAGTGGCATATGCAAAGTGCTTAGAGTCTGGTGTGGAATAGGCACTTAATTAATAATGGCTATTACTGAAATTAAGTTAGGCAGGGAGTTAGATGTGAAGTAACCCAGGAAAATCCAGCTAGCTACATCTTGGAAGCTGTGTCGTCTCTTGAAAGCAATTTTACCTTTGTAGCTAAATATCCTTGAAGCTCAGTTAGGTTCTTTCTGTTGTAGCAGAAACTAAGACACTAGAGGACTTTCTCAATTACCACGCACGTGTGTTCATCAGTGGTGCATGTCCTCAGCATCCCAGCATTATTTACAGTATATATTTAGTGTATATTATTCACTGCATATTAAATTATATTATTTACATTGCTCTTTTGACACCTGCTCCCATGGATTTAGGATTCTCAGAAGCAACTTCATAAAAATGGACAACTATTTCACCATGATAAACTCACACACACAAAAAAAATAGCAAACCCAAGCTGTTTGGTGACTGCCCACTTCTTGCATTAATCTGTCTATTTGTGTTTTCTTCTGTGTCTGCTGTTGGGGTCTTTCTTCAGATGACCATGAGTCTCTGGGGCCCCCAAGTCCAATGAGACCATGACTATATTTATTCTGGTTGCACTCATCATCCATCCACTTACACGGTTTGTCTTTCCAGACAGCTTTTGGCTCCTCTCCTGCTGGTCTGAGTCTTACCTAAGACCAACTCAGTTGCTGCCACTTACATGCAGCCATCTCCTCTTTCTCCCAAAGTATTTGAACAAACTTTTGCTCCTATTTTCCTCCAGTTTTACACAATATATATATATTTATTATATATTTTTCATAATATATTTCATTATATATTTTCATTATAATTTATTCACATTATATTCCAATTGTTATCCCCTTGCTCTTATCTTCCAGTTCGCACACTCCCTCCTTCCCTCTTCTGCCTTATTCCCCTTCACTAGACCTCTGATGGGGGCCCTCCTCCACCACAATTGGTCACAATCTGTCAGGTAGCCTGTATCCCCTTCTTCTGTGTGCCCCCAAGGCCACCCTGCCAAGGGGCAGTGATCAAATCGCAGGCACCAGAATTCCTATCAGAGGCAATTCCCTCTCTCCTCACTCCCCATAACACACAAAACATGTTCTGTCCATCAGCTATATCTGAACAGGGGATCTAGGTGCATTGTCCTTGGTTGGTGCATCAGTTTGTGCAGGTCCCCTGGGTCCAGATCCACTGGCCTTGCTGGTCTCCCTCTAGAGCTCCTGGCTCTTCTGGGTCCTGCTATCCCCCTAACTCTCTTCCATACAACTCTTAGCTCTCCTCCCAATGTCCAGCTGCAAGTCCCAGAATCTGTCCAAAATCTCCGCTAAGCGGAGTTTCTCAGAGGATATCTATGTGGGGCTAATATCCATTTGTAAGTGAATATATGCCATGCATGTCTTTCTGGGTCTGGGTTACCTCACTCAGGATGATCTTTTCTAGTTCCATCCATTTGCCTACAAATTTCAAGATTTCCATGTTTTTGATAGCTGAATAGTATTCCATTATGTAAATGTACCACAGTTTCTTTATCCGCTCTTCAGTTGATGGATGTCTAAGTTGTTTCCAGATTCTGGCTATTATGAATAAAGCTGTTATGAACATAGTTGAGCATATGTCCTTCTTTGCTAGAGCATCTTTCAGGTATATGCCCAGAAGTGGTATAGCTTGGTCTTAGTAATTGATGTGAAAGAGAGTATCTTATTTAATTTTATCATTTCATATCTGGCTGACTGTTTACAGATTTATTGTAATCAAGAGGTTAGCATGGTGGATGCCAATGACAAGCTGGGCCAGGAGGCAAAAATTCTAAAGGTACAAGAACAGATTCAGTGATAGCTTGGGAGGGAGAAACATCACTTTGAAAAGAAAAAGAAAGGCTCTCCTACAACTAGCTTCCCCCTTTCCTTCCTTCCTTCCTTCCTTCCTTCCTTCCTTCCTTCCTTCCTACCTACCTATCTTCCATTCCTCATTCCTTTGAAAATTTATTAGACCAACTATGTCAAGATGTTTTATAGAAAAGCAATAATAGATTAATTCACTGGATTGACTACGAGTGATATCACTGCCAGACTGCTAGTACTGAATCCCAAGTTTGCTTGAATTTCCCAGGTACACTCCTTTACCTTTTCTGTGTCACTCAATGCTTAAGTTACAAGTCCACAGTCTCCCCCACCAGCAAATCACAGAGTTTGTTATCAAAGTGAACTCCAGCCTGATTATGGAAAGAGAACCATTGTACATGCTTCACAGCCCTCTATCTATTTCTGAGGTCTCTCTTCTCTTCTCTCTTCTCTTCTCTTCTCTCTTCTTCTTCTTCTTCTTCTTCTTTTCTCTCTCTCTCTCTCTCTCTCTCTCTCTCTCTCTCTCTTTCTCTCTCTCTCTCTGAACTATTTATTCAACAGAGACATTTAAATTTTTGGAAATAATAAATGGGAGGTACTATTATTTTTTCTCAAAACATATTGACATGTTGGCATAATCAATTTTCAAGGGAAGGAGAGAAAAAAGGAAGAAAGGAAGGAAGGAAGGGGAATATTTGACCCTTAAAATTTCCAAAAATGATTGTGAACTTCATTATTGCCTGTGGTTTGGATATAGTTTGCCCTATAAAAGTGAATGAATGGTTCTCCATCTGACAGTGTTAGCATGGTGGCACCTTTAAGATTGGGGCTAGTGAAAGTTAAATAGGCTAAAGGCTCCGCCTTTTTGAATGGATTAACTCTGTCCCCTAGGAATAGATCAGGACTGGTATGAGCCGATTAGTTGTTATGAAAGGAATGATTCTGGGTCATGCTGCCACCTGAAGCCATGTTGATGTCCATGGCCTCTGCTATAGCCTGAAACCATGAAGAAGTCTATGCTCTGTGCTACTGCTGACTATAAAGGGCAAGGAAACTTCTTTTGCACTGGCACTGATAACTGCAGACTTCCAGTTGAGAATGAGAGACATAGAAGGCTTCTGTGACACACCCCTTAAAGGAAATAGTCTAGACAGGAAGCCATTGAAGAGAAAGTTCTTACAACTTGTGATAGGGGTACTGAAGCATAGCTCTTGACAGTTGATGGCTTCTGGCAGGGGTGGGGGTGGGGAGAGTAAAGAGAAGGTAACTAGGGGTTGGACCATGTTCCAGTGTGCATATGGGCAACATAAACTAGCTTGGTGGGTTTTTTTTTTTCTTTTTTCTTCTTCCTCTTTTGTTTTGTGGGAAGTCACAAGAGAAGGGGTGGACCTGGAAGGATTAGGAAATGAGCGCAATCCAGATGCATTATGTAAAATTTCCAAAGAGTCAATAAAAATATTATGCTAAAAAAAAAAGAATGAGTTTGGCCTTCCCCATTCTCTTACTCATGTGCCCATGTAAGTATTTCATTCACACATGTAAGCTGTTCCCTTTTCACCTCTTTGCCACTTTGTCCTGCAGCCAGCACACCATTTGAAAGTTTCTTTCAGTGGAATCATGAGGCAAAACTTCATGATAAACCTCTATTTATAAAGTACTTAGCCTCTGGCGTGTTGTTATAATAACACACAAAGATCCTGCAGCTCAATGTCCTAAGTGGAAATCTTGCCCCCAGCTAGCAAAGCTTCTGGAAATCTAGGCTGGCTTTATTCTGTAATCCCTCGTTATTTAGCAAAATTGCTGCTTGGGAGCCCAGACAAGATCAAATTCTTAGTGATCTGGGTGTTCAAAGAAAAACAAGAACAAAAACGTATTTGAAGCCTAACAAAGATGGTCTTAGTTTATGTCATCAGGCTGGATCTGACCAGGGGCCAACTTCTCTCTCTTGCTGGCCAGTGGCTTGAAATTCCAATTCCTGGATGCCTCAGGAAGTGAGATCCTGATTTTTTTTTAAAGGCAGGGGGAGACAGAGAAGGAAAGAAAACACCTTTGGTGGTTTACTATACAAAAAGCAATAACAAAATCGCTAAAGCGCATCAAAGAGTTCTACAAAGGCAAAATATTCAGAATGTATTACCAAGACTGGGATTCAAGTCTTGGCCATGCCCAATGCATATCAAATCTGAGTAGTAGGAGATCAAAGACTCCAGATCAAGAGAGTGACCTGGCTGATAACTCCAGAAAGCCAGCGTCTGGGTTTCCCTGGCCAGGAAGAGGCATCTCTGAGGCTAGGGATGTGCAGTTCCAGTGCCCCCAGGGTCGTCTCCAAGGTCCAAGAGTAGTGCACAGTTCTGAGCTTGTGGCACCTGGTACTTTCTGCCTGACACATCTCCAAGTTCCAGAAATGCTGTCTCCAGTGTCCAGATCCTAAGCTCCTCCCGCTTCTCTGAGAACAACTCCTGGTTACCAGAGACAGGGTCCCAGCCTCTGGTCCATGGTTCTACGGTCCCCCAGTGGAGACCAGCTGGACAGTAGGAGCATACAGGGTCCTCATTCCAAGATGGCAGAGTCCAGCTGAGTCTGAGTACCAGTGTTTGCTGGGAGAGGAAGCTGCTATGCTCCTGATTCCAGAGTGCCAACATACAAGGTAGACACACCGCTAGCCAAACTAACTAAAAGTCAGAATGTATTGCCTAAGAATAATTTTCTTATGAAACCAAGCTACGTAGAAGGAGAGTATGGCCTACAAAGAAAATGGAAAGCAAGGTATTTGTTCTTCTCTAAATAAGGACATTATTATCCTTGTGAGGCAATTGCTGCCCAGTTATTATCTCACAACTGAAGGAAATTCACAGATGACCTGCAAGAGTATCATCCAGAGGAGAACAAAGAACAACTGATCGATTAAAACCTGTCTAGATGGCATCCCAGCTCTTCTGGTTTAAAGCAAGCCTTTGCTGTCTCTGTATCCAATGTTTAGGGACTATAGATATTTACCACCACCCCCAGTTCAATTTACAAATTAGAGCTTTGGACCTGTTGTGTGAGAATGTCCTAGGAATATGATATAGAGAACCGTGTCTTAAGGTAGAACAAACCAGAATATAAATTCTGAATCTGACCTTAAGTTTTGCACCTTGGACAGGAAAACTCATGTTTTGGCTCCTCAGATTCTGCAGGTGTAAAGTGGTGAATATAATGCCTTCTTTCAAGGCTGGTAGTGGGAAGCACAGGGAGTAATATAGGGGGCTGGGAAGAGAGCTCGGTTACTAGCATGTTTGCTTTATAAACATGAGGCCCTGAGTTTGGATTGAAGGTATGGCAGTGCATAATGTAACCCCAGTTCTTGAAAGACAGTTGCGGGATCCCTGGGCCTTGCTGGGATGCCAGCCTGCTGATTGGTGAGCTCTAGGTTCAAGAAAGAGAAACCTTATCTAAAAGAGACAAAATGGAGAGAGGAGGAAGATGCCTGACATTAAACTCTGGCCCCCACATCATGGATGCACACACACACACACACACACACACACACACACACACACACACACGTGCATCCTCCCACCCACAAACACACATAAGCATGTATACACTCACAAGAACATGCATACACACAGAGGAAAGAAAAATGAGTGAAATCATCAACCACACTACTTAAAATATGACAGCATTTAACAGAACTGTTATGTGGCCACAAGCAAGTAAAAACTAAATGCAAGTTACTATTTTTCTTCCCTTGACACAGTATGTTTGATGTATTTCAACAACTAGAGAAGCTATCTAGTTTGAAATTATGAAATTCATATGTTGCTTTTGCATTATTCTGATTTAGCTTGTTAGGTACTTTATCTAAATTCTTTTTTATTATTATTATTATTTTAAATATTTGTTTATTATGTATACAGTGCTCTGTCTGCATGTACAACTGCAGGCCAGAAGAGGGCACCAGATCTCATTATAGATGGCTGTGAGCCACCATGTGGTTGTTCTCTGAAAGCCATTTCTCCAACCCCTAAATTCTTTTTTTAATAGAAAAGACTCTGCTCTGTGGAAATCAGTAAAGGATTTCTCCAAAAAAACTAAACAAAACTGAGATCTAATCCAGCTGTAACATCCCTGAGTATATACCCAAAGGTCTCTATATCATCCCATGAAGATACCTGCACAACCATCAATCTTGATGGCTGCACTAGTCACAACAGGCAAAAAAATGGAACCAGCCTAGACACCCATCAGTGGATAGATAGATAAATAAATAAATAGATAAATAGACAAATGTGGTACATATACACATTGAAATTTTATTTCTTCAAAGAAAATGAAAATAGGGCATCCACAGGAAAATGAGTGGAACTGAAAAAAATCATGTTAAATAAGTCAGATACATAAGCATCATGTTCTCGCTCCAGTGTAGATGTTTATTTAAATATAGGTATAGACATATACAGATTTCTAGAGCATTAAAATAAATGGGTGAGTCCTGAAGTGGAGACAGAGGTCTAGAGAGAGAGGCATGGGGAACAAGAGACAGTGTGGACTATGTAGATCATGGAAGCAGAAGGAGGAGCTAGGAACCAGGAAGGGTGGGGGAAGGGAAGGGTGGGGGAAGAGTGGGGGAAGGGTGGGGGAAGGGCTTTGGGGACAGCAGCAAAGAAGAACAAAATAGAATGACACATATGTATGAAAAGGGAACATGTAACTCATTTCTTTGTGATTAAAGATTAATTTAAAAAGAAAAAAGAAAAGACAAAATAAGACTGGATGTGGTGGCATTTAAGAGGTTAAGATGGGAAGATGTTAGTTTAAGGCCAACCTAAGCCATATAGTGAGTTCCAGGCCAGCCTAGGCTATGCTGTAAGACTGTCTTGGTGGCGCGGGGGCAGGGGAGGCGCAAGGAGGTGTGGGGGAAGGAGGGAGGGGACAGGGAGAGAGCAAATAAGAAGGGAAAGGGATGAGAAGCAAAAGGAGAAGGAGGGGAGAAAAGCAAAGGAAGGGAGATGGGAAGGGAAAGGAAGGGTGAATTCCTTCCTGGCACATCACAGCACCCACTGATGTCCATAGCTTGGGTTGCATTCTATGGGTAGTATTAGGGATTCTATAAATGATGTTCTCCCCACTGACCTCAAACACCATCCTATCCCTTCATGGACTATTATAACTCAAGACCATCTTGTGCCCTAGTATGTCTAGATTTCCTCACGCCAACCCATCTATATCTGTACATTACTACAGTGCCAGTAGACCAAAACTTTATAGTCTGTCTTTATGCAGCCACAAAAACTGAGGGGGAAGATCTTAGGTTCTTCCCTGGCTTTTTGGGGTGGCTGTGGGTGTGGGTGTGGGTGTGGGTGTGGGTATGGACACACACACACACACACACACACAAACACACACACACACACTCACGACTTATGTCATGGCATGCATATGGACGTCAGAGGACAACTTTTCAAAACTGATTATTTCTTTCCACTATGCAAAGTCCTGAGGGTCATCAGCCATGGTAACGAGGACCTTTACTGGATCAGCATCTTACTGGCCCCCAGACTATGGTTGGTTTGTGTTTTTTACTTGAAGTATTACAATAGTATTTCTTTATATGCCTCTAAAAAAAGTCAAGAAGTTACAAAATATCACATTCTCTGAAGAGCTATTGGAGGTCCTCTTTGTGTCATTATTTTCCCCTTCCATTGTCTCCCTCCAAGCCCTCTTATGTATGCCCCCACCTTGCTCTCTTTCAAATTCATGCCCTCTTTTCCTTTAATTTTTTTACGTTTGTGTATGTGTGTATCCCTTAATACATAAATACAATGTGCTCAGTCTATATAATGCTGCATATATTTATATATGTGTAAAATATTTATATGAAAACACACATTATACATAATTATATAACATATAATGAGACACATTATAAAATATATAAAATATAATTATATATAATATTATATTATAGTGATATAATGATTTTACACTGACCATTTGGTATTGGATAACCAGCTAGGGTCGTCTTCTCTAAAAAGAATGTTTCTCCCACTCCCAGCATTCCTTAGCTGTCTGCAGTTCTCTCTCTAGGAATGAGGCCCCATGCTATTTCCTCCTTCCATGTTACCATATCTGTTGGTATCACCTTGGTTCAGGTGGTTGTGTTTCAGCAGCCATGTTGGTGAGACTTCATGAGTGCAGCGTCTCTGACAGAGCAAACTCCCTGTTCCTCTGGCTTTTACAATCGTTCTCCCTCATCTTCCACAATGATCTCTGAGCACTCAGTGCAGGAGTTGTGCTATATATGCATCAGTTGGAACTGAGTGTCACACTCTGAAGCTTCATTGTTTGCAAAAAGAGGTCTCTTTGATGAGGAGTGACAACTACACTTATCTGTGGGTATAAGGACAAATGCTCAGAACGTAGTTGGGAAGTGTCTCAGTTACGGTTCTATTGCTGTGAAGAGACACCATGACCAAGGCAACTCTTACAAAGGAAAACATTTAGTTGGGGCTGCCTTGCAGCTTCAGAGGTTTAATCCATTACCACCATTGTAGGAAACATGGCGGCAGGGAGGCAGACATGGTGCTGGAGAAGGGATGGGATAACAATTGAGATGTAATATGAATAAATTAATAAAATAAATAAATAAAAGTATTTTTCCAATTTTCACTGAGATTTTTGATATATGGGTTATTAAAGAGAATAGTGTGTAATTTCAAAAAAAAAAAAAAAAAAGGCTGGAAAGTTCTATATCTTGATCCACAGGCAATAGAAGGAGACTGTATCACACTGGGTATAGCTTGAACATAGGAGACCTCAAAGCCCACCCCCACAGTGACACACTTCCTCCAATGAGGCCACACCCACTCCAAAAAGGCCACACCTCCTAATAGTGCCACTCCCTATGGGCCAAGCCTTCAAACACTTGAGTCTATAGGGGCCATTCCTATTCCAATCACCACAGGAAGTAGGTTCACTCAGTAAAGCAGTAGTTGTAGGTTTTCCTCCAAGACCTTTGATAACTGGATAGGTTTCCAGTACCAGGCATGAGTTCCCTCTTGTTGAGCGGGCCTTGAAGCCAACTAGAGAACTGTTACTGGCAAAGTATGTGTGGCACTATTGCAACCCTTAGGGCTGTCTTGCCATGCTCATCATAGCTCATTAAATGCCATGGCTAGCTAAGATGGTTGCTTGCCTCCCTCCTTTGGAAGCTTATATAGTACTTTTTGGTACCATGAAAGCAAGTCCTCTGGGAAGAGTCCATCTCAGGCTCTCTGGGCCCTGTGTTCTGAGTACATAGTGTCTTCAGCAATAAGGGCTTGCAACCACAGGCCACAGCAACAGCCTAATATTGTACAGTGCTTGTTCTCTTCAGATCTGACCCTGGGTTCCCATTGTCACAAACACTTTGCTGTTAAACTCATGCCTAATGCGGGGCCCATCACCAACTCTACCCAGTCTTTGTGCAGTCTGTGTATTTACTGGATGAATAAATGAACAACCCGCATATCCCCGAGACACTCCACAGCACCCTTAAAGTCACACCACATTCTTCCGGTTTCTGAAGAAGCCTTGTTGCTTGGGATGGAAGGCTTTGGAAGGGAAAAAAAATGCACAAGATACAAGCTCATCTGTAATTTTAAAGCCATCTTCCCTTTCAGTAATAAAGTACAAGATGTTCTTCTGTGCTGAAAGCCTCTGGAGACTGGGGAAGGGAAGGGAGAGGGAGCTTGTGTTTTCAGAAACAAATCATTAGGATTCAAGTTGCTAAGTCAAGAAATCACAAATGACAGATGACTGTATGCTAAATGTTCCATATAATCCTGAGATCATCTTCCCTGTGACTAATGCATTTGGTCAAACTAAAATTGAAAAACAGAAAGAAAAGAGAAAATTTGAGTAGAATGAAAGAGGGAATAACCTTTTCTCACATTTGTCTTCACGAGCATTGTCCTTTAAAAAATATGTGGACAAATATATAAGATCGGGGGTGTATGCAATCCTATAAGATATATCAACTCTAAATATCTAGAATATTACCCTAAACTAAAAGCATCCTCTCACATTTTTTTTAATTTTTTATTAATTTATTCATATTACATCTCAATTGTTAGCCCATTCCTTGTATCCTCCCTTTCTTTCCTCCCTCCCGCTTCCCCCTCTACTCCCTTCCCCTATGTCTGTGACTGAGGGGGACCTCCTCCCCCTTTATTTGATCCTAGGGTATCGAGTCTCTTCTTAGTGACTTATTATCTTTCCTCTGAGTGCCACCAGGCCTCCCCATCCAAGGGACATGGTCCAATATGGGGCACCAGAGTTTGTGTGAAAGTCAGAGCCCCTTCACTTAACGGTGGAGAATGTCCTGTCCATTGGCTAGACTGGGTAGGGGTTCGAAGTTTACTGCCTATATTTTCCTTGGCTGGTGCCATAGTTTGAGGAGGACTGAGATTCCATCTTACACCCATCAGAATGGCTAAGATCAATAACTCAACTGACACCACATGCTGGCGAGGATGTGGAGAGAGAGGAACACTCCTTCATTGCTGGTGGGAATGCAAACTAGTACAACCACTTTGGAAATCTATCTGGCGCTTTCTCAGAAAAATGGGAATAGGGCTTCCTCAAGACCCAGCTATTCCACTCCTTGGAATATACCCAGAAGATGCACTACCACACAACAGGGACATATGCTCAGCCATGTTCATAGCTGCCTTATTCATAATAGCCAGAACATGGAAACAACCTACGTGTCCCTCAGTAGAAGAATGGATAAAGAAACTGTGGTATATTTACACTATGGAATACTACTCAGCTATTAAAAACAAGGAATTTCCGAAATTTGTGGACAAATGGATTGAACTAGAAATTATCATAATGAGTGAGTTCACCCAGAAGCAAAAAGAGTCAAATGGTATATACTCACTTATATCGAGACACTAGTCCAAGGGGTACGCCCCCATGAAAAACTTTACCTACCAGGAAAGTGGGTCAGAGGGGAGAAAATCCTATTGAGACTTTAGGGGTGAGAAGTCTGGGAGAATGAGGAAATAGAAGGATCCAGAGGATCCTGGAAAACTACAGGTGGGTCTGGGCCCTGGGGTCCTCCTCAAACTATGGCACCTCTCACATTTTTGACACCACCACCACCCAGCCTCTCTCTGATCTATTTAATAGCATTAAAGTTTCAATCATCCAATCAAAGCAAAGGACACTTTCCTCTGAAATGCCACTTCTGTTATCCCAGGGGAATTTCAAGGCACCCCAGGAATACATTTGCTCTCCATTGCAAATGTTTTGCCACATGTTTTTGTTATGATTGGCTGAGCATGTGGTCACCATGATTTAATTAGGGCAAGATTTAACCTTCTGAGATGCATTTTATGTTTTCAAGATCTAGCTATTTGAGAGTGCCCTGGCTCCCAACTATAAATCAGAAGGCATAATTCTCCAGTGACACGATTTCCATTCATATGAGGAGGGGGCAATTTTAATATTCTCACATTGGACATTGACACAAGTAATTTCAAAACTCAGGACATCGGTTTTGGAAAATAAAGAAAAATGCCTGTTTTTCTCTGAGCATATATTTGCGCATTTCCAGCTGACAAGATTGCATCATGGGTATATTTATTTAGCTGCGATTTCTAATTCAGGACATTTGATTAAAATATGTCAAATAAAATTACTCATCATCATGTTCAACCCTAATGTGGATTCCCTCCAGAAGCATTTTTTTTTAATAATTATCTCCATTTGTTTCATTTTTTCCTCAGAATTATTTCCCTTGCTATGCACAACCTCTTTATTTATAATTCTTCACAAATAAAGGAAATTCATGCCTCTTCACAATGTTCATGTCGTGTGCAAAACTAATAACCTCAAAATAGATGCTTACAGAAGTATTCTAGGCAGTATCTTAACAAGCATCCTGGCACTTCTTCTGAGACAGGCACTGTTCTGGATGCTTTGCCTTTCTTAACCCTCGCAACAGCCTTGTAGGAAAGGGTACCTCACTTTACAGTGACGGATTTGAGGCACACACAAGGCAATGCAGTTTCTCACATATAGCAGAGTGAGGTTTCTCTGCATCACTATTTTAGCTGCTGTTGCCACAGTGATTGTTTCAAATGTACTGAAGTTATCTGTTATTTTCTTGGGGATCAGGCATTCTGACACCTCCCACTGACCTAAGTATCCATGACTTGTCCATACCACACATGCACTTCACTGTAAATACTGCAGCAGTATTATCATAATCAATAAAAGACACAGACACCTGATAGATTTTATAATAAGCTTTATTTTATCTGGGGCTGGGCAGATATTAACCTCCTAAGCTACCTTTTATCTCCAAGTCCCACATCCTATGCCAATTGTTCTAATCATTCCTACCCGGGCTAATTCCCATCTCTACTACATAAATACTTGCACATATTCCTCGTCTGGGCTGTCTTCCTCCATCCATGTTGGTCTGGTGTGTCTCTCTATGCTACCCTGTGGTGGCTCTCTCTTCCTTCTCCTCTCCTCTCCCTCTTCTCTTGCCCTTTACCCTTCTGTCCCCAAAGCCTCCGGACCTTAGCTCCGCCCCTCATTTCTGCCCTGCCCAGGTGCAAGCCTTTTATTCAGCCAATCATGGAGGCAAGATTTACACACTGATACTTGGGGTGCACATCTGCTTGTAAAAGACAGCAAACACACCTTGAGTGACAACAGAGTTAACAATCAAATACAAACCACCAGATCATGCTGTTACAACGCGGACAAACATTTCTACACATGAAATAATAAAATAAGCATTTAAAAGTTAAAAAAAAAAAAAAAACAAGAAAAGAAAAATCGAGAAGAGAAGAAAAGAGACACAGTTGGCTGAGTCGGCACCTCACAGCATTGTCGGGGGATGATGGAACCGTTAGGAGGCAAGCCTTTTGGGAGGTCTGAAGGTTATTGGGGTGTGGCCCTGAGGAGAGTGGTGGGCCCCCAGCCCTTACTGTCCTCTATCTCTCATGTCCTAGCTATGAGATGAGTGTCTCTGCTGTGCGGTGTCACCACACCATGCTCTGACTCATCACAGGCCTAAAAGCAGTGGCAACAGACCATGGCAGAAACCTCCAGAAGCATGACTCAAAACTTTCCTCTTCATACACTGTGTGTCCCAAGTGTCTAAGGCAGTTGCAGAAAGATGCCTAACACATCAGGGGAGGAAATTCAGGAGCCTTTATGGCCTCCAAAGTACTACTCCATAAATTAAATTGTGGCCAGGTAGAGCCCTATTTTATTATTTATTATATGGGAGAGTATGTATAAATTGTTGATGCCTTTTGTGTGTTTAATATACTTTGTAGTACTTTAGTTACAGGCTCATATTAATCAATGAGAAAAAAATTAGGAAAACTATTCATACCACCACAAATGTCCAGATAGTTGAAAACTCAAAGAATGAAAATACTAAGTCAGTAATAAAATGTATATATACATACATGCATGCACACACACCCCATATACAATGAACTGGGCACTCATGTTCAGTTTACTGGGCTGAAGTATGTTTCTATATAGCAATTTGGCAGTATGCTTTAAGAACCTAACAAAGAGCTTACAGTGTTTGAGTAGTCTCTCTTCTGGTGATCAAGCACATATTTAGAGTGTGAGTATACCAATGCTCATCACTGTGATTCTTGGGTGGGGGGGTAGGGGGTGGGGGAGCACTGGGGATGGAGATCACCATCTCTGATACAGCCCTTTCAGGGACATAGCTCTCTCTATTGTGGGGAGTAATGGTTATATAAACTTTGTTCACATGGGTAGGGATTTTTGGGTGAGTGTTCATCATTGGACTGAAGTGATGGGAATGCTTCATTTGCATGGAGAGGAATTCCAGGTGCTAGCTGGATATGTCCTGGTCACCAGGCTATGTGACTACCTGGTGGAGGTGGGGATCACATAGTTACATGCACCAGGGCGTGCAGGCACCAAACAGGGAGGGAACAATCCTTACTCCTATTGGTCTCAAGATTCAGATTTTTGGGTTTGGACATGTCTCCACCTCACTCTTCTTAAAGGCTGCTTTCTCTGGTCACATGGTTCACTTGCTTCACACATTTGAAGATCTCGTCTAACAAAGAATATGGAAATAAACCACCCAATTTTAAAGAAATGGGCCAAGGATTGCATTAGATGCTATATTCTAAGAAGACTTGTGGTAAATGGGCATCAGAAGAGAGTCTGTGCCAGCATAGGGTGATGCAAATTAAAGCAGGCTGTTAGGATGGCCAAACTCAGGAACAGCGGCTGTGCCCCCTGCATGTGAGCATGAGAAATAACAGGAGGTTTTGTTCAAGGCTGATGGAAATGCAACAGTCAGGTCACTGAAGAGAACAGAGTCGTGATTTCAGTTAGCTCAGCACTTAAGGGCACTTGTTGCTTTTGCAGAGGACCCAGGTTTGATTCCCAGAACCCATATGATGGCTCACAACTGTCTGTTAACTCCAGTTCCAGGAGATCTGGCATTTTCTTTGGGCCTCTATGGAGGTAGTATATGTATACATACATGCACTCATACAAGTAAGATAATAAAATAGACAGAATAATCATATATATATAAGATTATAAAATAAGTAAATCATTGAAAATGTAATCATTTTCCTGCACAATCCAAACAGTGAGCTTCTTGGTATTTTACCCAAAGCAGCTGAAACCTCCTCAAAACAGTCTATTAAAATGTTCACATATTCTTTTCTAATGAGAAACAGGAAAGGAGTGGATCCAGATGAGGAGGAGATGGGGAGGAACTGGGAGGCTTAGAGGGAGGGAAAACTGTATTCAGATTGTATTTTGTTAGAAAAGAATCTATGTTTAATAAAAGGGAAACATTTTACATATAAGACTACACATGTATACAAAATGGTATTTCTAATACTTTTATTAACTTAATAAACACACAGTAAATACCTACTCTGTCTAGACACTGGGCTGTGTTTATAGACAGGACTGACTTGATCTCTACTCTCAGAGCTTACATTCGAGGAGAGCAGACAGAAAATAAACAAGAAAAAAAATCCCCAAAGGTCTGGATTTGGACAGTGACAGGAAGCAAAGATTCAGTGTGGTCTGAGAAGCTGAGGATATGATGTCATTTATTGAAGAGGAAGAAAATGTTTCGAGTGAGGTGGATGCTTTGAGGAGTTATTGTTTAAGAAATGTGAAACACACAAGACTAATACTTCTGGGTCATGGCTGAAACAGACTGTAAAGGATAACTAATTCCCTATTTCTTCCAACCTATGAAAAGGGGAGAATCTTCCTGAAAATTTGGGCTTAATTGGTTATACATTATTACCAAAGAAAATGACTGAGTGTTGAAGGGTTCCGAAACTCCATGGTCCCTTACAGCTTCAGGTTTGAATTCCTTAGCTTGCCTAAGATGATGAATAGGCATGGAGGTGTCTGAGAAGCTCCTGCAGATCTCCTGGCCAAGCTCTTTTCACTGTTTCTGTGGTTTGTTTGGGTGTTTTGGGGAGGGGGGATTTTTTTAGATTTCCATGTATTTTAACGATTCTTTCCACAGCCAGTACCTGTGCCTGGATGGT
Source organism: Acomys percivali (assembly GCA_907169655.1). Lineage (NCBI taxonomy): Eukaryota > Metazoa > Chordata > Mammalia > Rodentia > Muridae > Acomys > Acomys percivali. The sequence continues at coordinate 104,440,162 of OU015747.1, read as the reverse complement.
GGATTAATCATGTACCATTCATTTTGGAGAATACTTCCATGTAAGAACTAAGCAATCAAAAATAAATAGATAGATAAATAAATAAATAAGAACCATGCGATTATCTCCAAATGTTTGGCTATCACCTTCATGCTGTTTGTCAGTTATCTGAGATATATATGATGCTATTAAATGACAGTTTATAGTGGATCTTAGTCCTAAATAGGCCATATTTACATACACATATGCCTGGGAAAATGACCTGCGCTCCTGAAATTTAAGTAAAGAAAATTCTTAGCAAAACTTGTATGATGGAGTCATAAGAGTCTCACTATTATTTGGTCCCTGTCATATGCTAATTCGCTGCACAGGAATGCTCTCCCCATCTGGCTCACTGCTGCTGTTCTTCCTATTGACAGTCATATTTCACAGACACTTTAGGAGCTCTTCTCACCTAATGATGCTCACTGATGCTCTTTCCCCTGTTACCCCTTTAGGTGCCTCTGTGTCTTCCACTCGCTGGTCCAACCTGCATCATCCACACTCCCCTCTGCCTTAGGTTTCCCTTAGAATACGCAGAATATGCAGTTGCTTCTGCACACTTGACTTTACATACAGTAGTTACTCAATAAAATCTGTCTTTGACATTTTAACTAATGTCCAGCTGTGTTTGCTTTCGGCAGCTGGGCCAACATAAAGTCATGCAGGTCATATAAGGGGAGGATGGAAAGTCTTAGAGAGAAAGATGTGATGATTGAGACAGAGGTTGGAGTGATGCAGGAACCAGGCAAGGAATGTAGGCAGTCTCCTGAAAAAGAAAGGGGGAGATGAAGGGTTCCTCTGGAGCCTCAAAGATGAGTGAATGCACCTTGAGCAATGTAGACCCGCTGCTGCAGACACCAGACCACCAATCTGTGTGGTGCTAGCTAAGCCACATTAGCTACTGCATTTAGGGTGTCTTGTCATAACAGTAACGGGACCCCAAAGCGCCATCTGTGTTGTATGAGTAGAGTAGCTTCAATCACTCACATAGCCACCCAAGATGGTATTAAATTGGTCATCCATGTGGTTTGGGATGACTGTGAAAGATCACTTACTTGTAGTGAGTACATCCATGACTCAGAGTCAAATGCCTTTCAAGCAAACATGTAATACTAAATGTCAGAGTCCTTACAAAATACTAAGAAGAATTTTTCATAAATATATAAAAGTGCTTTAAAAATCATAAAGATTTCTTTACTTCTTTTTGCAAGGTTGATGCACCTTTGCTAAAATATCTTCACAATTTTAAGAGAACATTTTGAATATATGACGATGTTCACCAGAAAAGTCAGTCTTATAATTCCCACACCAGCTTCTTATGGAAACTCCAAAAGGCTGCCCTTGCCTGCTTGCAGTGCTCACCTATAGGAAGGAAAGAGCAGAGGAGAGAAGAGACAGCAGGCAGCATCTCCAACTACATCATCTGACTGCTGAAGCTCATATGTGGTTTCTTTTTCTCTCATCAATTAGTACATAATAAGTTTACATACTTATGATGCCCAGTGTGGTGTCTCAGTACGTGTATACAATGTGTACTGATTATGAAAGAGAAACTGGCACTCTTAGTGCCTAATTACCCTTTGGAGCATTTAAACCCCCTTCTTCTACTTCACCATATAAATAGGTTAGTGGATTATTGTGTGCTATTGTCGCTTTGCTGTGCTAGCTAACACTAGAACATAGTCCTCCTACCTGATAGCATTCCATTACTGATTATCCAGGCTTCTTCTACCCCCGATTCACTCTCTCCCAGCTTCTGGTAATTGCTATTCGCTCTCTTGTACTTTGAGATCTCGTTTTGCTTCCATGTGTGAAAGGAATCCTGTGGTACTTGTCTTCCTGTGTTTACCTTATTTTACTTAGAATACTTTCATACAATCTTGCTCTTTCTGATGAAGATGCTACTAAAGATTTTGTTCTTTCATGAATAAATAATAATCCATTGTGTATACATGCTAGACTTTCTTTAGTCATTAATTCAAATATGATTCCATGTCTTGAATATTGCAAATAATGCAATTAGAAACACAGAAATGGATATGACTTTTTTCTTAAAGTTTAGACTGACTATAGACACATTTCAAACTTTTAAATTTTATTTATGCATATGAGTGCTCTATTTGCATATAAAGCCTCCATGGCGGAAGAGGGCATCAGACCCTATTATAGATGGTTGTGAGCCACCATGTGGTTGCTGGGAATTGAACTGAAGACCTCTGGAAGAGCAATCAGTGCTCTGAACCACTGAGCCATCTCCCCAGGCCTGCATTTCAAACTTTTTAACATATAACCGCATCTGCCACTTCTTTCCTGTTTCTCATTTACTTTTTAATAAATACCCATAGTTAATATCTTCTTAGTTAATATTTTCCAAAACATGCCATCTGTTCTGTTTGATCACAGGAAGATGGCTGTGAACATTCCAAGCAGTAGCCTGCCTCTCAGACACGCTAATGTGTGCCTCTTTTCTGTGTAAAGGAACATTGTGCTTATTGCTAATCTATTGTGTTTTGTCTATATCAAGAAAAAGATAACTGAAAAATCTCATATTTTGTGACATTCATTGATATTGATCTAGATTCAGAAGCACCCACAATTCTAGCTGTATGAACACTTGTGGCAAGAGAAATGAAATTTTCATTTTTCTGGGAAGTCTTGCTTTGTCATCATGAACTCACACTATAAAATGGCTTCAGATTGGAAAGGCCCCAGCTTTGCTGCATCAGCCCCATGGTTCCAAATGGCATTTCCCTCCACACTTTAAACATCTGTTAGCTTAGTTTAATTTTAAATTAATTGTTAGCTTATTTTAATTTTAGTGGACAATTGGTAAAAAAAAAAAAAATTATATTTCAACTGTAAAGTTGGAAGGGTCTGTTGTCATGCCCATTCGTGGGTTTTGTAATGCCAGAGTGACACTGATTCTGTAAACAGACCTTCTTTTCACAGATGTGCACAGTGGCTCACATGGGTTAGGAAAAGGGAGCCAGTTGCGGCCTCACTTCCATTTGTAATGAAGTAATGTCTCCAAAATAACCACTACCGTTTTACCTTCCTTGATGACAAGGCTTGGGAAAACAAAGGCTAGACGAGTAACTTGGTACTTCAACTTGGGGTGGTTTATAACTGGCATTTCTTCCCATGAGTACCTGGATGTCTGATTAATTAAGAAGCTATGAACCACATTCTAAATTTAAAAAGACTGAAGTGGGAGAAAGTAGAGCCGGCCAATTGAGCTGTGAAGCCCTGAGATGGGAGGCTGCCTGGAACAAAGCATCAAGTGTTCTATTAGAGTCGATGGCTTTGACACTCCATCAAGGATCCAGGAAGTGAGACGTTGGATGACAACTCAGTCTTATGGATAACAACCTTGAGATATATCCACGTTATTAATGTCATGTGACAACTTTAAAGGTAATAAAATATGATTAGATTTTAAAAATAATAATGTATAATTAACAACAATTAGCTATGTATTTCAGAACAGCTAGTAAAGGGGACTTTTAACAACAAGTAGCTGTGTATTTTAGAACTAGTAAAGAGGACTTAACATTTCTAACACAAAGAAATTACAGGTTTTTTTTCTAAAACAGGGTTGTTTTCACTGTGTCCCATGGGTTTTAGAATATTGTTTTCTTTTTTTTGTTTGTTTGTTTGTTTGTTTGAGACAGGGGGTTTCTCTGTGTAGCACTGGCTGTCCTAGATCTTGCACTATAGACCAGGCTGGCCTGAAACTCAGAGAGATTCACCTGCCTCTTCCTCCCAAGTGCTGGGATTAAAGGTGTGCACAAGCACCACTACCCAGCTGAAAATTACAAGTGTTTAAGGTGATGAATATGTCAGTTACCTTTTCTGGTTATGTCATATTGTGTATATGTATATAAATATATACGTATTATATTATGTAAGTTCCATATAACACTATATATAACATATATCAATTTAAATTTTTTAAACTTCAAAAAATATTATGATATAGCTTTGTGCTTTTAGGAATACCAGACAGGGATTTCCTCTGAATATAACTGAAATAGAAAGCCTGCCTAAATTGGGGGGTAGGGGGTGGGGAGGATGCCTTGGGTCTGAAGTTATAGCTCAGAAGTAAACTTTTTTCCCTATCATGATTGAGGTCCTCATGTTACTACAAACGTGTGGGAAGTCACTTCATTGTCAACAGATGATATGAGGGAACTAACGGTTCTCTTTTGTGGTTCTTCGTCTCATTAACCCCGTAGCTGACAGATCTTACAACAGATCTATGCTTAGACTACACAAAGTCTTCTCAATGCCTGCAGGATGGCTCAGCCAATAAAAGTGCCTATCATCAAGCCTGGTAACATGTGTTTGATCCTGGAAAAACTCCTGAAAGTTGTTCTCTGAGTGCCATCTGTGATGTGGGAGTGCCCCCACACAATAAATAAAAACTTTTAAAAATTGATTTTCAGCCAGGCAGTGGTAACACATGCCTTTAATCCCAGCAATGAAAGGCAGAGGCAGGTAGATCTCTGAGTTTGAGGCCATCCAGGTCTGCAGAGCAAATTCCAAAATTACACAGAGAAAATAATAATAATAACAATCATCATCATCAAAGTGCAACAGCAGACACCAATCCATCAGAAAACAGACAAAAGACAAGAAGATGTATTTTCTTGAAGAGGATATGATGCCAAGGTAGGGCTGTGGCCTGATGTGCACTGAAGTCATCCTATGATGTTATTTGTTATTGATATTGTTTTAAAGAATAGAATTGCTGAGCGGTCAGCATAGAGGATGCAAAGGCTCAAATCTACTTTTCTGATCAGTAGATGGGTATATAGGGAACATTTATAGGAAAGGAGAGGGGAAAGCTGATCATTGACAAAGAATGGGAGTTTGAGTTTGATAGTTTCGCCCCCACATGTATGATACTCATTGTCCCTTTTCATAAGGCATGCACTTCTTTTCAGGGACTTGGCATGTTCTGTACAGAACTTTGAGCTTGTGAAGGTCATCAGTCATCCATGCTGGCTGCTATTGAGCATTCTTTTCATTGGAACTCTGCTTTCAAACCATCATTAGCAGACTCTGCAGGGACTTCTGAAAAACACTGAAGCCCTTGGTTATTCATGGTCTGCCCAGGTCTCAGCTGGTTTTAGACATGTAAGTGACAAGCAAACATGTGGAAAGATTTTCAACAATATTGGGTACGAGAGAAGCACAAATAATAGCCACTGCTATTTGTATATCCCTACCATAAAAGTTAAAAGAATTAGTGACAAGATCGAATGCTGCTGAAAACACAGAGAAACTGGATTGCTTAGAAATTGTTTGCAAAAATTAAATCATGTAATCAATCTAGAAAATAATTTGACAATGTCTTGAAAAAAGAAACAACTAAATGTAATTTATTATATGATCCAATAAGAATACTTCCAGACATTTGCTCTTGAATAATGGAAACATCAGAAAACCTTCACGATATTGTAACGAAATGTTTGTTTAAATTAGGAAGAAAAGGAAATAAACCTGAAATAGTTCAACAACTGATTAAAGAAATAGCAATACATTCATACCAAGGAAAACTCCCTAGCCTGAAAAGCAAACAAACAGACAAACATAAATGACTGGACTTACTGAAAACACCCATGAGTCTTCAAAAACCCATATTACTGACTCGAAGAGGCACATGCTACACAGTTTCACCTTTAGAAAGTTCTTACAACAATAAAATTACAAAAATGAAAGATACGTGCTGTATGTTCCCTCTCATATGCAGATCCTAGCTCCAAATCCCTTGTTCTGTGTGTTTAATTGAAGGACAAATGGAAGCCACAGAGGAGCCTTTGGTGTGTGTGTGTGTGTGTGTGTGTGTGTGTGTGTGTGTGTGTTTGGGGGGCATGTTAATGGAGAGAAAGAGCAGATTATCAGCAAAACAAAAGCAGAATGGTGGTGTACTAGGAGTGGAAAGGCTCAAGCAAGGAAGGGTACAGGAGTATTAGGGAACCCTTGGGGCAAGGGGCAGGCCAACCCAAAGGCAAAGTCTATGAAAAGCCATATGGAATACTACTGTCTTACTTCCAATTTAAAAAGCACAATTGCATTGTATTGACAGTAGAGTGCACATGATATGAAAGAGGAGAGGCACATACAGGGAGCTAAAAGATTAAGCAGGGATGTGGTGGAGAAATTGGGAAACGGAGGTAGTAGGGATGGGTTAACCAAAACTACTGATGTCTGGAAAAGCCTCTTTTTTTTACACCTACTAGTTAGCCAGCTCATTTCTAAATGTAACTTTAAAGGGAGGGGGACAGTGCTCAAACAGAATTGCCCTTCATGACTGAGCAATGTTGATTCCAGACAATGAAAATCACAGCACGGGTATTGCCGTTGCCCTCCATTATTCATCTTAACTACATGGCAAGACCCTATCACTGAAGATACCACATTCTTTGGCTGCAGAACATACTGAAATCAGTCTTATATCTGGAAACTTCCACTTCAGACTTTATGGCATAGAAGGTACTATTCAGGCTTCTAGTGGCAAAAAAGACATTAATGATCTTACCTAGCTACAATACTGACCCGACATAGAAGGTTTGCCTGCTAGTCCAATAGTGTCATGACTGTTATGGATAACCAACTACTTTCTGACTGGATTTGAGGCTTGCTACACAGAAGGTACCGTACTTCTTGGACCATAAGACACATTTCCCCTCAAAAGTTGGGGGGAAGAATTACGGTGTGCCTCATGGTCAATTGCTGGTTTTGCTGGTTTTATTGTTTTACTGTTCTAAAAACTGGGTGCGTCTTATGATCAGGTATGTCTTATAGTCCAAAAAATATGGTATTTTCACACCTGGCACTGTAATGTTAGTTGAAAGCCCTTGACTAGATAAGTTATAGGCCCTAAGGTAGAACCTGCTATTGTATTTGTTTGTTTGTTTGTGGATTTTTTTTTAGACAGGGTTTCTCTACATAATAGACCTGTCTGTCCTGGACTCACTTTGTAGGCTAGGCTAGCCTAGAACTCATGGAGATCCACCTGCCTTTGCCTCTCTGAGTGCTGGGATTAAAGGTGTGAGCCTCCATGCCTGCCTGCTATTGTTTTGTTCAATGGTCATGTTTTCAAACTGCCTTGTGAGTTCTTATATTTATACCCATAGACCTGGACTGCTCTCAACTTTGATAAGAGTAGTTTATTTTTGAAGTGGAAGAAGTCAATGCAGAAATGCATAACTGGCCAAATGCTTAGGAGAGAACAGAAGACTGAATACTCAGCTGTAAATGGAACATCTTTGTGAAAATGACCACCTTCGTCTATCATCTCTCACACTGAGCAGTTGGGAGTTCTGGTTTTAATTGTCATCTACTGCAAGAGGAAGCTTCTCTAATGAGGGCTGAGAGATGCACTGGTCTATGTATAGCAATAAGTCATTAGGAGTCATTCTAGCATGATGTCTGTATAGCAAACTAATAGAAGTAGCTTCTCCCCTCGAGCCTACGACCTATCTAGCCAGAACTCTCTTAACAGTGACAGGTATGGGTCCCATCTCATGGAGCAGTCCTTAAATCAGATTCGAGCATGGATGGTTACTCCGATAGCATTTTGAGCACTCTGGCACTATTGGGTACATCTTGTCAGGACAATAACTATTGTAGCTCAAAGAGTTCCCAGCTGGGTGAGACGGACGATTACTGTTGTCTTCAGTAGCATGCCTAGCACCTTCCTGCATTATGAAAGCTAGCCAATAGGGATTGAGCTTCCACACGAGTACCAGCTTGGTATCCTTGTGGTTTTGTGTGTGTGTGTGTGTGTGTGTGTGTGTGTGTGTGTGTGTGTGTGT
>OU015747.1:104417048-104427106 GCA_907169655.1 Acomys percivali | reverse complement strand
CACACACACACACACACACACACACACACACACACACACACACACACACACGTAAATAAATCTAAAGAAAAAAAAATCTTGTTGTCTGATTGCTCACAGTGGCATTACTCATTATAGCCAAAACATGGAAACCAGATTGTTCAATGAAGACTACATAAAGAAACACAGGCATAGAATAAACTCAGCTCAATAATGAGAAGGATAAAAACTGGTATTTTCACCTGACCCAAATCTGAGCTACTTATGGCTCAATCTAATAGTCAGGAAATAACTGTTGGTAGAAAGGAAATCAGATTTATTCAAGGCTGTGTATTCTGAAAGAGAAGGATGTAGTGGATAAAAGCTTGCTTTTGTTTTGATCCCAATTGTGGGATGGGGAACAGGCTTGTGAGAGACCAGGTGATGCTTAGCCACTAGAAGACGAACCACCTCGTGCAGGGGCTTGTTTTTTTCCAGCTGAAACACATCTTACTACAAACTCTGAGAGGATATATATATATATGACCAAAACAGGAGGCAGGGCTTTTTGGGTCTTGCTATTGTTTGGCTGTTCATCCCTCCACTTCGAGAGTCTCCTAGAAAGACTGCTACAGAGAACGCTTTGAGGCTCCGGGGGCTCCAGCTGCAGCTCTGGGTTCCGGCTGCTGTTCCAGGTTCCAGCAGCAACTTTGGTTGAATTGCTGGTCTCCTGAAATCCTGCCCACTATGCCAGGGCAATCGCTCTCAGGAACTGAGTCCAAAAAGGTCTACTTCTCCTGTTCCCATTAACCTCTTTTCGCTCCTAGGTGGGTGGGTTGGAAGGGAGGTAAAAACATTAAAGAACACCAAATAAAGTAGGTTTGCAAAAGGGTCAAAGCCTACAGGGAGATGTGATGATTAATATCGATTGTCTATCTGCCAGAGTTTATGCCTATGGAGGAGACAAGCCTCCAAGGCATGCCTGGGAGAACTGATCTAAATTAGGCTTGCCTCTAGTGTAGCTACATTGGGTTGATTAAATCGGCAAGACTCAACTTAACTTGTGGGCATCATTGCATGGGCTGGGATCCTGCCCTGAATGAAAGGAAACAAGCTGAACTCTAGCATTCAATTCCCTCTGCTTCTTGACGACAGATAGAGTGTAGCCAGATGCCTCGTCTCCTGCTGCTGATGTCTTCCTCATGAGGTTAGATTATGCACTCAAGGTGTGAGCCAAAATAAACTCCTCCTTCCCTAAATTGCCTTTGCCAGGTATTTAGTTACAAGAGACAAGTAACCAACATACAGGATTAGCATCCTTAAAGCTCCATCTTCAGGAGCTCAGGAAGAGAAAACAAATGCAGTGATCGAGCCAGTGGGCAGAAAAGCTATGCATTGAGCTGGGTCTTTAACACTTGGGGAAATCCCTGGCCCCAACCTGGCTGGAACATTGCAACCTCTTTAAACTGACAGTATGTTTTCTGCCATTGTAATCTGTCAGCGCTTTACATATGCTTTACATATGGAAGTTGTTTTCCATTTTCTGATGTTTGCCAGAGGTCCCCAGGCGCTCTGTGTTCTACGGATCTAAAGAAGGGTTCTTTAGCAGCACCGCTTAGGTGTAGCTGTCTTTTTAGAACGTCAAATGCTAGGCAAGAAAGAGATGGAATCCTTGCTAAAAATAAAAGTCTAGAAAGGAGATGCAACCACCTGGAAGGGTATACCTATGGCATGGAGAGCATTTTCTACTTAAAAATGAGCTTTTCTTTTAAGCCCAGCTGCCCAGGCCGGATAGTTAGAGAAGGTAGACAGATCAATTAGACCTGGGCAACTATGAACCGCTGCTGAGTCATGAAGAACAGTCGTTGGGGGCACAGAGGTGCTTGTACACAGAGAGAAGAGCTGAGAGAACCAGAAATGTTAATCATGCAGGGGTGTCTCCTCAAAGGAAGAGATGAAAAGCAAATAACTGTGTTCCACCCAGAAAGCTGAGAGTGGATTTTGTTAGTGACTGGTGACCTTTCTTGTATCTGTGGAGGCAGACCTTGCCCACCTTTAGCTCTGGAGACAGGCCTCACCCAAATCCCCCAGAATGGTTGTCCCAGGCTCTTTGCTTCCTAGACATTACCCATATTTAGGGAAGAAGCTTTTTGTAAGAGATCACACTAGATTCTAGGCCTTTTAGCTATAGAACCCACCCTCAGGCACACACGTACTTTGTAAAGGAGTTTCTATGGAGTCACATCTTAGGCTTTATTGTGCACCTGGAATTTGGAATGATTGTTGCCTGGAAATCTTTTCCCAAATTGTACTGTGTTTTAAACATGCTAACAACGAACCACCTGGCATTAGACTCCCCAGTGTCTGATCCCAGTTGACAAAGTCAGTCTGCACTGGGTTTTCATTCCCATCTCTTCCGAGGGTTCACTTCTCTGTCTGACACCTGTAGTTCCCTCCCCAACCCCAAACAATTGGACAGTAGAAGAGCATTAGCCTGGTACAGTGTGTCACTCTGACATCCATATGATCTTCACCGCACACTCTGGGTCCTGCAGACAGCTGAGCTCTGCCCCAGCAAATCCCAGGCAGCACAGTAAACTTGCCATCTAGGGTAAACTCCAGAAGTGAGATTTGGGTTCTATGAGAACAAGGAAACAAAGCTTTTCTAATCAAGTATAGTCCCAAGCCACTCACACTAAGGAATGACACCAAAAATAGGAAGGACCAGATGGTCCTCACATCTGTTTTCCGGGGGCTCATAGGCCCCAGTGACAGTGAAGCATGCATCTGCACAGGCGGTCAATGTCCAAATCCACAGCCACCAGAAGAAAGGAGACAATGAAGACCAGAACTGAAATTAATGAGGCTATATTATAAGAAGACAATAGAAATGAGCAAGGAGACAAGGAGCTGTTCTTTTGGAACATGACAAGAGGGACACACTATTATTCAAATTGACCAGAAGCAAGAAACATCCAAATGAACAGACTTACAAGCACAGAGGGATATTATATACATATGAAAGCCTGAGCACAGGAGGGATTATTTTTAAAAGTTACATATGTCAATAAGATTGAAAATCTAAGCCGGGCGTGGTGGCGCACGCCTTTAATCCCAGCACTCAGGAGGCAGAGGCAGGCGGATCACTGTGAGTTCGAGGCCAGCCTCCTGGTCTACAAAGTGAGTCCAGGACAGCCAAGGCTACACAGAGAAACCCTGTCTCGAAAAACCAAAAAAAAAAAAAAAAAAAAGAAAAGAAAAGAAAAAGAAAATCTAGTAGAAATGGATAACTTTCTAGATAGCTAGGGCCATACAAAATTGAGCAAAGAGGGTATAAAGGCCTGAGTAGATGAATAGCAAGTGATAACATTAAATAGGTGATCTAGAGCCTTCCAAAAAAGAAAAGCTCAGAATAAAATGAAGCAGTTGCTGACTTTACCAGATCTTTAAAGAACTAGACCCAGTGTGCCTCAAACTGTTCCACAAAGTAGAAAAGAGGAAATGTTTCTGTTTGAGTTTATAAATTCAGTATTATTCTGATACTAAAAGCAGACAAGTACACAAACAAAAACAACAACAACAAAAATTTTAAAAAAACCATAGACTAATATCCTTTAGGAACACAAATGCAAAAATTATTTGTGATGTGCACTCAACACCACATTAAAAATATCATACACCATGATAAACTTGGTTTCATTCAAGGGCTCCAAAAATGTTCAATGTATGTCCACCAACAAAAATATTACAGCATAAAACAAGTCACGTGATAATTTAAATGTATGCAGAAAAAGTATTTCACAAAATCTTTCATGATAAAACTCCTAAAGAAATTAAGTTTGGAAGGACAACAGTTCAACATAATAAATAATATACACCACAAAACCATTATTACCATCATACTGAATCAGAAGAAATAAAAACTTTTTGTCTAAAATCAGAAATAATACAAAGATATCTACTCTTGTCACTATTATCCAGCACAGCAATTGAAACTTTGATTGAAGTAATAAGGCAAAGGAGGGAGACAAAAGACATAAACAGGAAAGGATGAAGTCTGGCTCCTCCCATTGTAAATGACATGATCATGTAACTAGAAGACTCCAGAGAATCCACCAAAGAAGCTATAAACTTGGTAAACAAATTCATCAAAGTGGAAGGCTATGAGGCCAACACACAATACTCAGTAGCTTTCCTATATCCCAGTAATGAACTTCATGAGAAAGAAATTGGGAAAACAATCTCACTCACAATAGATCAAAGAGAATAAAATGCCTAGGACAAAGCTAGCCCAGAAGGAGGAAGTCCTCTACTGTGAAAGCTGCTGAACATTGAAGAAAGAAGCTTAAGGTCAGTGGAGTGGCTATTCTTGTGATAATCACATTACTGAAAGTGATCCTTCAATAAAATACTATCAAAACATCACTCACAGTTATCATAAAACTATAAAGCATCCCGAATTTGAATCAGAAAAGAGCTTGCATAACCAAAACAATCCTAAAGAGAGTGAGCATTGCTGGAAGTACCACAAGACCTTATTTCAGATTAAACTGCAGAGTCACAGTAACAAAATAGCATAGAATTTACATAAAACCAGACGTAGACCAACATAATACAATAAAGAGCCCAGAAATAAATTCACACAATCACAGTCATGTGATTCTTGACAACGGTTCCAATGGAAACATCAGCCTTTTCAACGAATGGATGGAAGTGGAGATTGTCCTTAGGAAAAATACCAGACACAGAAAATAATCATTATGTGTGTTATGGGATCAGTAACAGACATATACTGACCACTCCAAACCAGACTCAGATTGATGAAAGTTTATTTGAATACTGAACAAAAAGATGACCAGTCAGGGCCACAGCCTGAATTCGGGATTCAGACTGTGGTCCTGGTCTATTCTTACGGCAGAATTTTATAAGAAAAACCATAACTAGGTAACAACCAGGTAACCAGGGGGGAACCAAGGGGTGGGCAACGCTACATCATTTTGACCAGTTAAACACAAGAAGAATAGATTTTGTTCTGAGCACAATGTAACCAGGTAGCTAGGCAAAGCATTTTAAGCTGACTGGCTGGGATTTAGGGTAAAGGGCGCTCTTAGGGGCTTTCCAGCTTTCTGAGAGTAAGGAATGTAGCAGGATGTTGCAGTCTGAACTCTAATAGAACATCATTTATCTTTGACCCAAGCAGAAATTGCATTTATCATCTAGCATCTTATTCTAAGCAGTAAGCCTTCCTGGTTTCAGACACCTAGGGCCTGAGAACTTGAACTTAATCTCACCTTATAATCAAAATGGAGACTTGGGAGTAAAATGGCTTCTGATATGCTAAGAGTGAGCCACAGTCATGGTAGGAACTAAAGTAGGTCTTATCAGTGGGCTATAGCGTTTAAGCAGGTCACAGCATGTGGTTTTCTCTCACATATGAAATTCAGGTTGGGGGAGGGGCATGGAAGTTAAAGGAAGACTGTTTGAGATACATAAGAGGATGCCGGAGAAAGAAAATAGGGCATAAGAGCAATAGATGATGGGGAAAAGCCATCACATGAATATGTATGAGACTGCCAGAGGGGAAGCCATCAGTGTGTATAATTCTATGCTTATATATAAAAAATACACAGACATCATGGTGCATGTCTTTAACTACAGCACTCACGCGGGTAGAGGCCGAAGGTAAATAGATCTCTGTGAATTCAAGGTCATCCTGGTGTATACAGGCCACTCAGAGGGGCATAGGGAGACCTTGTCTCAAATAAATAAATAAGTAAATAAATAAATAAAATCAAACCAAACAGATGTATGTGTGCCTTCTGAAGCCCAAATCTGCATCACATTCTGTGAGAGGGCTAAAGCACAAACCATCAGCAGGGCACAATTTGCAGCAACAGAAAACTGTTCAGTAAAATAAGTTCATGTATCTCCATAGTTGGACATGGCCATGGCCGTGTTCACATCATTTCCAGAATAACCAATCATGAGGCTGTGGAGGACTTCACTGGGTGACTAGTCATTCTTAGCCTACACTTCTGAAGATGCCAAAGGGGTGAAAAGCAACGGCGACACATGGTTCGATATGACACTTAGAGTTTAGTTTGCTTCTTCAGGACTTGAAAAATATAAAGAATCTCTGAAAAATATACATAGCCCAAATTGTCTGTGCACAATATATGAAGCCAGTGGTCTCTGAACCCTGTGCTTACTCTGCTTGACAGGGGTGCTTGTTAGAAAAGTCTATCCTCGGGTTGCACTTCAGATTGTGACAGCAATTCTGGTTTTTCTTTTTTTTTTTAATTTTATTTATTATAATTTATTCACATTACATCCAATTGTTATCCCCTCTCTCTTATCCTCCCATTCCCACCCTCCCTCACTCTTCTGCCCTATTCCCCTCCCCTAGACCTGTGACGTGGGGAGGGGGCTCGCCTCCCTAACCATCTGACCACACTCTATCAGGTCTCATCTGGAGAGCCTGCACCCCCTTCCTCTATGTGCCAGCAAGACCACACTGTCAAGGAGCAGTGAGCAAATCTTGGTCACCAGGGGTCATGGCAGAGGCAGTCTCCACTCTCCTCTACCCCTCTCATCCCCCATGGAGCAATTGAGGTATTAATTCAGGTGATCTGGATGCATGCTGATGTTTGAGAGCTGGACACATCCCAACATTCACTGGAAGTGCTTTTCCTACCTTCCGGCTTTTGGAAAGTCATGCTATACATTAAGCTCATAGTAAAGACCCAAGTAAACCTGCAGTCAAGGACAGTGATGAGAACAAAGGAATTCGGGATGTCAGTGGAACATCGCAACACACCCAAGGCAGTTTGTAGCATTCCAGGAGATAAACCTTCATGGTAAAGAGGGTTTTTTTTTTTTTTTTTTTTTTTTTTTCCTTTAAGCAGAGCCTTTAACATTCTAAGGAGCACTTGTATTCTCCTTTTGCTTTGCCAGGCTGCTGTTGGCCTTTGTGTAGGGCATCTGCCTGCACTACCTTTAATAGGGCATGGAAAAGTGTTCTGGTCTCTGGAGAAGGCCAGCTGGCTTGGCAATCTTTCCCTGTGGAAGGAATTGATACTAGGTTGTTTTTCATAATAGAAAAACAGAGATGTGAGTCCAACCAGAAACTAGTTGCAAAGACTCAGAAGTTGACACAAATGTGGGGGTCATTAACAATATTCTAAAAGGGCTGAAGGAGGCCAAGAGTGAAAACTTCTCCTTGTCTCTTCCCATGCTATTCGTTGTTACATATCATTCACCCTTTCCTCTCCAAATGTATGCTCAAAATTAAGACATCAGTTTTAAGAGCAGAGATTCTGGTAGTCATAGTGTACTTGTAAACAAACAAACAAACAAACTTGCTTCTTCAGCCCCAGGCTTGAAACTGCATCAGAAACTGACCCCAAAGAAACCAGAAAACCTGGTTCCATTACCACCATCCATTAAGCAAATGGTGCTAGTTGGTTGTGGTAGCGCACACCTTTAATCCCAGCACTTGGGAGGCGGAGGCAGGCGGATCGCTGTGAGTTCAAGGCCAGCCTGATCTACAAGTGAGTCCAGGACAGTCAAGGCTACACAGAGAAACACTGTCTCAAAAACAAAACAAAACAAACAGTGCTTTCTATTCTCATCAAACACTTAGGTCATCACGTCATACCCTTTGATAATCAACATAATTTCTATCACATTGTCTACATTCTGGGAAGGTTTTGTACCACATTTCACTGTCTATTTCTATTATGGGTTGTTGTTGTTGTTGTTGTTGTTGTTGTTGTTGTTGTTGTTGTTTTAGGACAATCTGGAAAGAGAAGTTGGCTCCTATTCTCTCCTTCACTCATGTATTCAGGTAGCCACAGTCCATGCTTTGCTGGATTGCTATTGGTCTCTATGTAGGGCACATCTGTCTTCACTATCTTTAATAGAATATAGTAAAGTGCTCTGGTGTCTGAAGAAGCCGAGATGGTTTGGCAGTCTTTCCCTGCGGAAGAGAGTGGTCTTTTTTTTTTCTTTTGGCATATTTCACAATATAGGAAGAGGTTTTTTGAGCTTCTACTATGTCAACCCTGTGGTTGGCACTTTGGACGTACAAAAATTAAGATATTGATTTTAGCCCCAAGCCTATGACAACCTGCTTAAACCATAACAGATGTTAACATGTTTAACAAAATGTGTCCATAATAAGTAGATAGATGGATGATAGATACATGGGTATATAGACGGATAGAAAAAAGTCCACAGAATTTCAACCAATAAATATAGGAAGATAAAGGAAATAAGAAATAGCTGTTTTAGGAATAGACAGTAAAATGAAAGGATGAAAGTATGAGAAACAGAATATGTATCATCCTTAAGAGTCTTATCACAAGGGGGCTGGAGAGATGACTCAGTGGTTAAGAGAACTTGCTGCTCTTACAGGGGACCCAGGTTCAGTTCCCAGCATACACATGACAGCTCACAACCATCAGCATATGCATACATACATGCAGGCAAAGCACTCATACCCATAAAAATTAATACTTAAAAAAATCTCTTCACAAGAGATATGTTAATCACAAAGGGACAAATAATTGACATGGTGAAACATCACCAATATCACCTTACTCATGTGGTTAAGTTTACAATATTACATTTTAAAAGAATACAATGCTCTGTCTGTGGTACTCTTAAGAAAAAAATATATAACCTGAACTTCAGCAGTGTTCAAAAATGGATAAATCCAAGCTTGAGAAAATTTTCTAAGAGAACTGGCCAATGTCGATCAAGGCTACCAGTCTCATTAATTGAAAATGAAATTGAGCAACTTTTCTAAATTAGGGGAAAACAAGAAAACACGTGGTGATATACCTTGTTCACATCCAGGGTATATACACAGAAGCATAGAAAGTGTACAGACAATGTATAGCTACATATGATTTATTTGCATTTGTAGCCATTTATAACTTATTTGTAAATCTGAAGTTATTTCAAATGAAAAGTTTAAAATTGCATTTTAAAAATAGTGCCCTTTTGTTGGTTATCCTCTTCCAATATAATTTTGAATTATATTGAATGCACATTTTTCATTAATAGTGTTTTTTAACTCACAAGTTATAACTGCTGTATATATTACTAATTGCATTATTACAAAAAAGTAACATTATCATCAGTGCCAGTGTTATAGTCAGTAAACTGAGAAGCACAGTAACCCTTAATCCAGAGAAGAATTGCTATGTAATTAAAATGTGCCATGTCTGGGCTCAGCAAGGCTGCTCAGGTGATCTGAGTTTGATCTCAAGGACCCAGTGGTAGAAGGCAAAAACTGACTACCTTCACTTGTCCTCTACCTTACACATGCTCACTGCAGCACGTGTATGAATGCCTACACACTCAAGCACACTAAACATTATCTATCTACATTTCATTGTGCAATTTGATAGGGAAACATGTTTCAGATGACTATCAATGGCAACACTCAAAAAACAAAAAGTCATAAAGAGTGTAATATTCTAGCTAGGGGTGAATAGGAGGGTGGGGTGGTTTGGACTCAGTTTTCAGGAGTGTGTGTATGTGTGTGTGTGTGTGTGTGTGTGTGTGTATGTGTGTGTGGTATGCTGTGATGGGAGCTGGAGCTGGAGCTGGAGTTGAGAAATAAAGTGTAGTAACTGGAAGGTGTTGGCGTAGGGCTCTGGCAGTGTGTGCAGGAACCAACTAAGCAGATGGCTTCCAGGTGGAACAAACATCTAAGGAGAAGCTGCAAAGGTCATGTTACTTTGAATCCATCTCAAAGCATCATTTCCTTCATCAATCAGCTGCCTCATGGAACCTTTACTCAACTAATAAGTCACAAGTAAATAAGAAAAATTCAGCGGTGGGAAGGGAACAACTGCAAAGAGAGATGCAACTGAGAAAGAGTATGGAAAATTGGAGAAATCAGGAGATTTTCAGTATAGATGGAGTAATAAGGAGAGAGGGAGGACAAGCGATAAGGCTGTAGGGCAGCCAATACCAGAAGATGGAGGATCGATATTCCCCTACAGAGCCAATTGGACAGTCTTTTACAGGACAAAGGGACATCTCTCTCTCTCTCTCTCTCTCTCTCTCTCTCTCTCTCTCTCTCTCTC
>OU015747.1:104332367-104388351 GCA_907169655.1 Acomys percivali | reverse complement strand
CCCAAGAAGCCTGAACCCACGACTCCCAAGGAGCCTGAGCCCACGACTCCCAAGGAGCCTGAGCCCACCACCCCCAAGGAGCCTGAGCTCACCACCCCCAAGGAGCCTGAGCCCACCACCCCCAAGGAGCCTGAACCCACCACCCCCAAGGAGCCTGAGCCCACCACTCCCAAAGAGCCTGTATCCTCCACTTCCAAGGAACCTGAGCCCACTACCACCAAGACCCCTGATGATGTAACTCCTGAATTTGCTGAAGCACCCACACCAAAGGCTCCTGAAAACAATCCCAAGGAGCCCAAAGTACCAACAACCAAGACTCCTGAAGTAAGCAAACCTGAAATGACTACAAAAGCTAATGAGAAAACAAGAGAAACTACAACTGCTGCCCCTAAGAGGACAGAAGAGACTACTAAATCAAAAGCAAGTACCACCACACAAAAAACACCTACCATGCAAGATAGCACATCACCCAAAATTACTACGCTGAAAGCAACAACTCTTGCACCCAAAGTAACTGCTCCAACGGAAGAGACTCTGAACAAACCTGAAGAAACAACCCCTACACTAGAAGATTCTGATGACTCTAAGACAACTCTAAAACCACAGAAACCAACCAAGGCACCCAAGAAGCCCATGTCTACCAAAGCACCCAAGAAGCCCACCTCTACCAAAAAGCCAAAGCCAACAAAAGCGAGAAAACAAAAAACTACACCATCTCCTCTAAAGACGACTTCAACGCCTGAACTGAATACCACACCTCTACAAGTCGTGGTGCCAACCACCACAAACAGCCCTAAACAAACTCCAAACTCAGAAACAGCTGAAGTAAATCCAGACCACGAAGATGGGGATGGAGGTGAAGGAGAAAACCCTCTCATGGTTCACAGGCCTCCTTTGCTGCCTCCCATTGTTATTGCAGGCACTGACCACGTGGCCGGGGCACTCAACCATGGCAGTAACATCCATCCCATGCTTTCAGGTACTAAGAATCAGTTACTTTCCTGTTCCATTACCTGCAACTCTAACTCAGGAACATACTAAGTTTGATTATTGCTTCCCAACAGGTGCATAGAGTAAGAGTGATCACAGTACATTAGGTATCCAGGAAACTGAGTAGTAAGCATCAGAAATTGTCCAGAATGTTGGAAGCAGAAATGGGGTATTGAATGTCAAAATACTTTAGGTAGGACTTGATCCTTTAGAGAGCATCATGCAAAGGAAAAAAAAGTTTTCCTTTTTTCAATCAACCCCAAAGGGCAATGACTGAAAACATGAGTTCAACTGTCTAATAAATACCTCATATACAGGAAGATCAAGATAACCTGGTCTCTTACAGCTCACTATTGTCTTTCTGGAACACTCCCAAATAGCATCATGTTAGCTAAGAGGAACTATGGAACATTATCACGGCCTTTTCACCTTACCAGGTGTTAGAAGGGTAAAGAGGAAACAGAATCCTGTAAAGGTTTTAAAAAAAACAGATTGCTTTCATCATTCTGTTTTACATTTTTTGTTGTCTTGTTTAGATGAGACCAACTTATGCAATGGGAAGCCAGTGGATGGACTGACCACTTTGCGAAATGGAACATTAGTTGCATTTCGAGGTAAGCTATGAATATATAAACCTGCTTCCTCTTGATTTGTGTTGCCATTTCTGAGAACATGGTCAGAGGAGTGCTAATTGAAAGGGAAACTGACTCATGAATCTACAGGAAATTAAAATATTATTAGATTGACTAACTTAGGCATGTAAGTACAATGAAGTGTCTGTGTGTTTGTGTGTGCGTGTGCGTTTTTGTATGCGCACGTGCACGGGCGGGCCTGCCTGCCTGTATATGCATGCCTGTAAATAGTGATAGGATTTCGAAGTTTCAATTTCAAATTAAATGAAATGACATAGATTTGCATTCCCTGAACAATTTTCTTAGAACATTATGCCTCCATTGTGAGGTAAGAAATGTATTTTTGTGTGTGTGTATGTGTGAAAGTAACAGAATTAAGTAAAGTTCCCCATGGAGTTTCTGACATTTTAGTCTTCTTACAACAGACTAAGTATGAACAAAAATTATACAAAGATTTTAGTAGTTATAACTACTTTTTAAGTTATAACTCTAATTCTATAAAGTAAAAACACTGAAACCCAGAGAGCTCTAAGTCATAAAGGAAAAAAGATCTCTGTAGAGAAGGTAGTGATGAAGTGGACGGAGAGCCCGGTCGGTCAAGGCGCCCACTGCTGAGGCTGGGGACCTGTACTGATCTGAGATCTACATGGTGGGAGGAGAAAACCAACTTCCACAAGTTTCCCCATGGCCTCCACATGCACTCTCCAAGTACCAACATATACATAAAAAGAATCAAATTAAGATGGGTGTGGCAGCACATTCCCTTAATCCTAACACCCAGGTGGAGGTAGGTGGATCTCTGGTGTACAGCCTGGTGTACAGATTGTCTCAAAACCCATCTCAAAAGTTAAATCACAACAATTTTCAAGTAGAAACTAAATTATCTGAAAATATCTTTTGCTAAATTTTGGGTCTAAGAAATATTTTAAAAATGCAAATTTTCTCTGTTATCTGGCTCTACGTTCCGACACTTCTTAACATATTGAATCTATTTTTCTTTATAATCATCTCATTCTTTTTCCTCTTTCTTTCTGTGGGGACATATTTTAGTATTTGGACTGCAGACTGACATATCTCCTTTTTAGGTCACTATTTCTGGATGCTGAATCCATTCAGACCTCCATCTCCACCCCGCAGAATTACAGAAGTCTGGGGTATCCCCTCCCCTATCGACACTGTTTTCACTAGATGCAACTGTGAAGGAAAAACTTTCTTCTTTAAGGTAACACAAAAATTGTTTATTAAAAAAATGCAATTGCATCTTGTCATAACATCGTCTTAACCTCCAATTGAAAAGTGATTTACTGTTCTCTCAAAAATAACAATTTGAAGCCAGGAATGGTGGTGCATGCCTTTAAAGTCAGCACTTGGAGGCAGAGGCAGAGGCAGGTGGATTGATCTCTGAGTTCCAGGCCAGCCTGGTCTACAAAGCAAATCCAGGACAGCCAGGGCTACACAGAGAAATCCTGTCTCAAAATCTAGCAATAACAACAAAAATAGCAACAATAATATACTATTTATGATCTGCTTATTCAAATACAACCAAGTTATCATGCTCTCTCTACACGTCAATCTGAGAATGGATTACAGAATACTGCCCACAAAACCTTTAACATCATTTTGTCTTTTAAACAACCAGGATTCCCAGTACTGGCGATTCACCAATGATGTACAAGATGCTGGGTATCCTAAACAAATTGTCAAAGGCTTTGGGGGACTAACAGGGAAGATAGTGGCAGCTCTTTCAGTAGCCAAGTACAATGAAAGGCCTGAATCTGTATACTTCTTCAAGAGAGGTATGTATTATGCAACTGTCAAGCTGACATGACTTTTTAAGGACTCTGACATTTTATTGCTGGGTTTTCTATCAAAATGTATTGTTAATGGCTAGAATAAAATAACTTTAACAAAAAAATATTGCAAGTCAT
This sequence comes from Acomys percivali, assembly GCA_907169655.1. NCBI lineage: Eukaryota > Metazoa > Chordata > Mammalia > Rodentia > Muridae > Acomys > Acomys percivali. The sequence continues at coordinate 104,384,801 of OU015747.1, read as the reverse complement.
AAGAAGTATTTAGGTCTCTTGCAATATGAATCATAGAACATCTGGGCCTTCAGATCACTGATATAAAGGATGCTATCATTGACTTTCTTAGGCAATTTGTTGGATTCATTTGTTCAACACATATTTCAGGTCTTAGTTATTACTATATTCCAAGAATAACATTATTAAATGTGTATATATTTAGATATAAATATGTATCTATATGTATGTAAAAAACAACAAAAAATGTAAATGCAATCCTAACCCATTCCTTTCTGTGTATATTAACATGAGTTTGTGTTTGCTGTGTGATTTTCCTAATATGTAAAAGGTGGTAACATCCAGCAGTACACTTACAAACACGAGCCCACGAAAAAGTGCACTGGAAGGAGGCCTGCTATCAACTACTCAGTGTACGGGGACACTGCGCAGGTCAGGCGGCGCCGCTTTGAGCGTGCTGTTGGACCTTTCCAGACACACACCTTCAGAATCCATTACTCAGTGCCCGCCAGAGTCGTTTATCAAGACAAAGGTAATGTTTTCCCCATGCCAAGAATTCTGACTATGAAGATTAACTACTTCTTATGAAATCAGCCTCATCAAATATAAATATTAGCCCAAAGCACTAACAATTTAAGCTTACTGATGTAAAACAAACCCATTTGCTTTAATGAGTAATAACCAAAGATTACTTTCTCTGTTCTTTGTGGGTAAAGAAAATCATTTATTCAAATCTGTTAATTACAGCAAACACCAAGCACTGTATACAAGTATGTAACTCTCAAGACAATCGTAAAACTGAGGTGTTAATGTTATAGCTAAGAACAAACTTGAAAACTGGGTTTGTAAGCCGGGCGTGGTGGCGCATGTCTTTAATCCCAGCACTCGGGAGGCAGAGGCAGGCGGATCGCTGTGAGTTCGAGGCCAGCCTGGACTACAAAGTGAGTCCAGACAGTCAAGGCTACACAGAAGAAAAAAAAAAAAAAAGGCTACACAGAGAAACCCTGTCTCGGAAAAAAAAAAAAAAGAAAGAAAGAAAGAAAGAAAGAAAGAAAGAAAGAAAGAAAAGAAAACTGGGTTTGTGTAGCTCTAAGGTTGTAAACTCTTTAAAACCTTTTATTAAAAATCCCGCCTGCAGGTTTCCTCCATAATGAAGTCAAAGTGAGCACAATGTGGAGGGGGTTTCCAAATGTTGTTACCTCAGCAATAACACTGCCTAACATTAGAAAACCTGACGGCTACGATTATTATGCCTTTTCTAGAGGTAAGTTAATTGGACAGTTTTGTGACCTTCCAAGTTGATCTCATTTGTGTAAGCACAAATATATTTAAGTGGAAGCATCAAGTGTACAAAATGACTGTGAGTAAGAAACTCAACTTAAGTGCTTACGTGGTGTGAAGGGAGAGCTGCTGCACTAATTCTCACTAGCCACAAGTGAGTGCAGCAGGAGGAACCGAGTATGGAGAAACAAGACCGCGCTTCTTTCACGAGAGAAACTTAAGATGCCATGTATCATTAAAGTCTACAAGGTGTGCAAGACATTCATGGAACCCAGTTTTATTAAGTAAAGTTTATTACCCAGGATAATTACCTTTGGAAAGACTAGTTATCTAAATTATTCTGCCCACAATTCTATAATGTAAATGCATACTTTAAAAATGGTGAAAGCCAAATGAATGAATCATCTTTTAGATTGATTATTCTTTTTTTGTTTGTTTGTTTTTTATTTTTTTTTTTTTTTAGATAGATTCTTTAAATACTTACTTCAAAATGGGAGTTGAACCAGTATTACTTGAGGGATGTTGAAAGACCATTCCATCACTCAAATTATTTTTTGTCTGGAAGTTAATGAAATCATTCCTGATACTGAAATGATACAGTGACTTTGAATATAGTACTCAACACAAACTTAGGTGTTTTACTTTCTTTTTAAGTAAAAAGATGATTTCTCTTCCCTTAGATCAGTATTATAACATCGATGTGCCTACTAGAACAGCAAGAGCAGTCACCACTCGCTCTGGGCAGACCCTCTCCAAAGTCTGGTACAACTGTCCTTAGAGTGATGGGCAAAGAAGAGTCATCAAAATGAAATGAAGAAAATGCTGATAAATATTGACATTGAAATACATTTTATTAATAAAGAATGTTGAAATGAGCATACCTATTTAAATACAAAACACTTCTCAACTTGACAATCATTATATTAAAACAGATTTGCCAATCTTATTCACAGGTGTTAAGTTTACAGATCACTTAATTAATATTCCCTCTATTTATTCCTCCTCTTCCTCCCATTGCATGGCTTACACCTGTAGAAGGAAATAAAAAAGGCAATCATTCATGTTCAGTAGAAATATCTAAGATGGACATTCAAAGATACTCCCCATGTTGATGGGTAACTATAAATGGGTTACTAGTTTTATGATGTTACTACAGTCTACTGAGTAATATTAGAGAACATGGAAATACTAAGATCTTCTATTTCTTTACTTGTTACAAGAGCCACAAAACTTTAATTGCATAAAAACAAACAAAACCCAATATCTTAAGAATACAGGTAGAGCTACTACAATTAATACACAGCGTGCTAACACTTTAGATTTTTCAAATCTTTCTTTGGATCTAATGAACTAAAAGATACCAACTGTAAGAACACATTCATTTTGTAACTATGACAAATAAACTGCTTAAAAGAAGCTTTCTGGTTGTTAAGTGTCACATGATCAAGATGTAATTATGAATCAATCCTTAAGATTTACTATCCCACATCTCAAGTAATCAGTGTGTCAGGGACTTACCTCTCTGTCTGTTAAACTGACGACCACGAACTCCTTGTCTCAATGTTGTCTGAAGTCTTACTCGTCTGAAAGGCTTTGGCTGACTACTGCTAGTATCTAAAGAAAGCATTAAAACATAAAGAAAGGAAGTTACACAACCAAGAAAGTAGCCATGATTACTAAGCAATACATAGACAAATAAAGATGTGCCATTTGTTTTCAACATTCAAGTTTGTTTAAGAGTGAAGGAAACTCTTGCCAGCTCAAATTTAAGTAAATTTGCCACAACCACATATCTACATTTTTCCAAGTTATTGTTTTTATTCTGCATTGAAACAGCTTCAAAATTTGGCTATTTCTGTTCATTCTTAAATTTTAAGACTCTTTTATATACCATAGCCAAACCAACTGCAGTGTGCTGTCATTTATCTATGTGAAGATTTCAGTTGTGTTCTATCTCCATGAAACTCAAAGCAATGACGAAGATGTAATGACTTCTTCATCACCTCCTCATTCTGCTCTAGCCACAATGACCTTTCTGACTTTGAATGTCTCAAACACAATGCATTGGCTTATGGGACTTGATACAACCACACAGCTTTGACACCTTTGCAAATGCCATTTTCCTGGCTACACTTTCTGTAAAATTCCCTATGTTAGACTTTAAAATTTACTGAATTGAGTACTCAGTCAGATGGAGAGGTACAGTGTCACTCATAATGAAATCAATGTAAAGGCATTCCATTTTCTAGGAACCAAGCACCATTTTTTCCACACAGGGCAAGTATGATAACTAGTATTAATTCTACTACCAAGGAAAAACAATTCTCAGAGAACATCAACAGGTCTAATACTTATCACACCTATAATTTCTGGTCCTTTTGTGCATAAAGCTGAGAATTTATATCTATTATTTGCAATTCTGACTTTAAGGTTCAGTAGGGAATGTGGTTATGTTAAGTAGCTAGCTGAGAAATATGGATGTGGGAGTTGAGCCTAAAGATGTGGGCTCACAGAAAAGCAGCTAAGAGGGGCAGGATGACATTTTAGGGAAACAAAATCATGTGATTGTAAAATATAATGAGAGAAGTCTGAGTGTTAAACATATGAATGTTCTACAGAAATTTCAGAATAACCATCATAAAGAAAAATAATAATAATCACTAGAGTGGATATGGAGTACTGCATTTCCTCAAGACTGAATGTAAACTGCCTACACATTCTGAGATAAAAAAACCTAACATATAGTTTTACTTAGTGTAGTTTTCTAGAGCCAAACTTGTATCCTGGCCTATAGTTTATTAATTACATGACCTTGAGAAATAATTTAACCGTACTATGCTTTCTTTAGTCTTCATATTTAAAATATGGGACTGGATCACTACCAAATTTATTGTTGTGAGAACCAAATAATAGTAAATTCCAAACATGGTTTTGAAGTAAATAGAGTCCCATTTTTCAACCTTAGAGATCAAATCTGCTCTTGGTCAAACAGATTCCTTCTCAGTACAAAACCATCCCCTCCAATTTGGTTAGCAACTTTAAAAAGGTGAGTAATTCGCATGATTTGAAAGAAACCAGAACCTAAGTAGCCTATTTAAGAGGCCCCAGTTATTTTACAGGACCCATGCCGACACCGACAGCATTTATTTAGATGAAATATAACCGAATTATTCTTTTCATGTGGACCCACCCTCTTCATGTTTCTCATTATCAGAATATCCATGTAGTAATATAACGTAAATGCAAACCCAGTTCCCCTGTAAGCATGCGTTTTAGACGTCAGGAGGCTAGCAGGGAGCCTGTCGCTGTAAGCATCTCTGTAGGCAAGGGCATGAACAGTACCTACCTGCAGAGGAGCTGGAGGGAGGATCCTGGCTGGTTGAAGGCAGATCTGACTCGTCAGATGCTTGGACAGGCTCCTCTTCCTGCTGGCTATCAATTTCTAGGCCTGCCTCTGAACTAATACTAAGAAAATGAATATTGATCAGAAGATGAAAAACTGACTCTAGAATGAATCCTAAATGCTCCTAAGCTCTTTTTGATTTATTTTGTAACTAGTTCCAGAGTTCTAGTTTTAACTGAGAATTAGATTCTCCTATAGACAGTCAAGTTTTTTTGTTTTGGAGGCAGGGTTTCTCTGTGTAGCCCTGGCTGTCCTAGACTCACTTTGTAGACCAGGCTGGCCTTGACTCACGGCGATCCATTTTATTTTAAACAGACGGCAAAGCAGTGGGTGGAGGTGAGCTGTTTTTCCTTTACCCCTTTTCTTATTAGGGTACTCTCCAATTTTAGCCCCCCCCCCACTGTTGTAGCCACCCTTCTTTTCTATTTGACAAACGTGTTGATGTTATTAACACCCACAGGGAACATACTAGACTTTGATAAACTCCCAAATAATCTAGGAAAGCAAAAGCTATTCACAATTGCCACAAGCAGGAACAGCAGATCAGTCTGAGTACTAACACAGCTCTAACAAGGGTATGAGAGCTCCAAGCTCAGTGGCTATATTTTCATCTTTCTCCCTTTAAGAAGCACATGAGAATAGACAGTAAAAGATGTGAATCTGACCCAATCTTTCCTTTTTTTTTTTAATCATCTGCAAACATTAGTACAGTTACTGGTAACAACTTACCTCAGGTACCTGATGCTGCAAGATAAGGAGGTGTAAATAGCCCGGGGCTGCAGTTAAGGTTTAAATTCTCACCTGAGCTGGTTACCAGTAGAACAGCCTAAGCAAATTATTGGGTTTTTTTTTTTTTTGCTTCTTTTAAAATATATTTTATTAATTTATTCATATTACATCTCAATTGTTATCCTAAGCAAATTATTGTTAACATGCTCTAAACTTAATTTCCATGGTGGGAAGAAATACATTTTAGGAATGCCATGTAAGTTAAGAGGACAAGTGTAAAGTGACCTGAAAAGAAGCACAGAACTAGTAACAGCTGGCACTCTCAGTGGGACTTGTAACCTCCCAGAGGTTAAGTACCAATGTTAAAAAATACAAACGGACCTGCTTCTTATCTATTATTATACCCTAGTAGACCTGGCTTATGAAGCACTGTCAAATAAAATCAAATCCTTGCTCTAAGCAGAAAATGTGTGTTCTACTAGCAGTGTTTCTGACCACTAAACAGTAAAAACTTCCCATTTCACAAGAGTTAGATTCCAGCTTGAGACTTAACTCTCCAAAACCACTATCTATGGGCTCCTTTCTAGCAAATGTTTTGTTTTCTTTGAATAAAAAAAAAAGTTTTCAATAAAGGTTTTTAATACTGCCTCTCATAGTAACTCTAATTCTGAAGCTGCTAAAGTTATGAATGCAAAGCAGCTTTTCCAAATAGGTGTTTTAGCTTATCTGTGGGCGTAGGAGACCACTGAAAACAGAATTTTGCCTGCTAAAGCAAACAATGATGACAACATAATGAAGCCACAGCAAACAATGCAATAAAATCATACCCTTCAGACTCTGCCTCCACAAATACTTCGTCTGTATCGTCACCTGCTGCTGTCTCATTTGTCGTAGATAAAGTGCCTGTGGACGTTGTCACCATTGGGACAGACTGAGAGGCATGTTCTGAGGCATCAGAGGTGGTGCTCTCGGTAAAAACAGTCACTTAGAAAGAAGGAGAATAAATACATTTACCTTTGTGGTTCATTAATTCAGAGCCAGAATAGGTTTCATGGTGTTCTGTCACCAATAAAACAAATGTCCTCATTTTTCTGGCACCAACCTGGGGCTGCTACTTGGAGAGGTGTAGTGGGAACACTGCGGCCACCAGACTCTTCCTCATGAGCCAGAAAGAGGGGCGTTTCATACATTCCCAAACCTAGAGACAATTCTGAGTATCAATGAATGACTGAAAGAACATTAAAATGTCAATGGAAAAAAAAAAAACTAGTACTAAGTGTATACTTTTTTTTGAAGCTCATAATTTAGTTGCTCCACTAATCAAAAATGAAGCTCTCATACATAATTCAAATTATTTTTAAATTCTTTACTACTAATTAAAGTATCCCTAAATAACTGCTAATTTTATGGAGTATCCAACTATGAACAAGTCCTATGTTGCAATCTATTCCTCACCTAACTGCCAAGGTTACTAACCCTTTCTGCTAGTGACTATTAAACTTCCCGTACAGTTACAAAGTGAGTTAGTAGTGGCTTACTCTCTATTCACTTGCAAAATGCCAGTTTCCCAGAAATATACCAAATTTCACCTGTGGATTTAATGATAATTTCACAAGCAGCATAATTCACACACAGGTATCATCTACCTCTACTATTTAATCTTGGGGTCACTTTATTTTAATACTCAAAACTATTTTTAAAGTGAATGTTTTTAAAAACAATAAAAACTGGCAAAGTCTAATAATAATTAGCTATATACTTAATTAGGTATGCCACAAGTCTCAAATTGAAAAGAAAAAGTACACTGTACTCTTAAACTTTAAATGACTGCCAATTCTTAGAACATTTATTGGTTTAACACACGTTTTGAGCATATAGTTTGAATGGTAGTTTGAATGAAAATGGCCTCCATAGGCTCCTATGTTTGAGTGCATGATCCCTAGTTAGCTGAACTGTCTGGGAAGGGTTAGGCAGTCTGGCCTTGTTGGAAGAGGTATGACCTTGTAAGGAGACGTGTCACTGGATGTGGGCTTTAAGGTTTCAAAAGTACATGCCAAGCCTAGTGTCCCCCACACTTCTTTTGAGCAGGATGTAAAACTCTCAGCTACTTTTCCAGCACCATGTCTGTCTGCTGTCATTCTCCCTGTCATGATGGTAATGGACTAATCTTATAAAACTGGAAGCAAGCCAATTAAATGCTTCTTTTAATAAGTTGTGTTGGTTGTGGTGTTTCATCACAGCAATAGAAAAGTAAATAAAAACAAAAAACAAATATAAAAACTAGTCTCCAGGCTAAAGGGACTAGAACCTTGCTGAAGAGATATTTATTACAAAAGGCAATGCTTAATAAGTGCCATGTTGGTAGCTCTATAAATCAGAACAAAAATTATCCTGGGAGCAACTTAAGAAAACCAGAGCAGACTAAGTCTATCCAATACACATACTTAAGACTATTTACCTCCTTGAGAAGCAAGCTGGCCAAGATCAGAGTGACTGGAACTTGTCTGTGGCATGTCTTCAGGTGGTCCAAAACGGAATCTAGGAACACCGGCAACCTGAGGGGAACTAAATTGGCAAAAATTAATTTGATGGGAAATCTATTGCTACCTGCTTAAACCACAAAAGGAATAGGCTAAAAAAAATAATAAAAAATTTAAAAAAAAAATCAATTTAACAGGGAAGGAAACAATGAAAATAATGCCAATGAAGGTGTTTTTTTGAAAAGATACTGTCAATGAATTTAGTAATATGAATAACTTGTGATTTAACTCTTAGCTTCCCTGAATTATGCTAGTTTTTGTATTTGTTTTGAACTTGTCTGAAAAAGAGACACATGTGCCAGGAAGCATGACAAAAAAAGCTTTTGTTTTTAATTTCAGTTTTCAGTGTTTAGTAAAACAAAATGTTATCTTCTAGCTTATTTTAAGCTCAAAATCTAGCTCTAAGATTTAGAAAAATGCTAGCATTAGAAGACTAGATTAACTGCTTTCTCCTCATAAACTCAGCTTCACCCCTCCCCCCCCCCCCCCCCCCCCCTCCCTCTCTCTCTCTCACTCTCTCTCTCTCTCCCTCTCCCTCTCCCTCTCTCTCTCTGGTTTTTCGAGACATGGATTCTCTGTGTAACCTGGACTCACAGAGGCATGTGCCTCCTCTGACGCCTTGAGTGCTGTGACTAAATGTGTGTGCCACTGTGCTGGTCTTTAGCTTGACATCTTTATCTGCCATTCCTTTCCTTATCTACTCACAGTTATACATGCTTTTACCTGAGTTAATTTTCATTTCCACTCCAAAGTATACTTTTTTAGCTAAAGCGTTTTTCTTCAGGTTGATTTTCAGGCAGAACCTTGAGCACCCCTGTATTATACATCTAATTTCCAGGCTGTTTATGTGGACCCAAATCACAAGTGGTTCCCTGCTACTTAAATCCCAAACTTCTTCACAAAAGGCTCATGCTGGAGAACTACTCCTTAAATTGGTCTTACGGGTGGAATTGGTGGGGTGGAATATATCAAGGCAGTCCTCACAGGCAACAGCAGCATCTATCCTCAGAGTTATAAGGACTAAATAAATAATGCATAGAAATTCCAAATAATCACTAGGAATGGTAAGACTCAGTTAAATGTGCTGCCTTATTAGCTGTTGGAACAATTTCTTCATTTGTATTAACAAAGATTATCACTCACACTGCCACTGTCCTAGACTGTTGCCTACAGCTGGTTACTCATACCCTTAGCTTTCACAACATGCTACCTGTCATGATCACTGTAATGACCAACACTTCCCCTAGCACCAATACAGCATTTACCATGTGTCAGGTAGTACTACACAAGTAAGCACAAACCATGTTATCTGTAAGATGATATTACTAAGAAGAAGGGACTACAAGGAACATGCTCTTGCGAGGACCCTAGAGACAGGTTTCCAATACAAGCATTCTGGTTGTAGAAATTGCATTCTTAAGCACTATCATACCGTCTTATTAGAAGATAGTTTTATTCACCCTATATAGTTTTCCTCAACACTACTTTTTCATGATCTTCCTACTCCACATACACATTAATAGAAAGTAGGGTGAGACTCTACAAATAACATATCCATAAACAATTTATGAGGTAAACAGAAAGCAGCTAATCAGTCACCAAACAACTAATGAGTCACTTCATCAACTTACTGGATAGCTTCAGCAAACCCATCAGTGCGATGTGGCACTACAAGAGTTGGGGTACTTGGAACTGTTCTGTCTTCATCATCAAAAAAGTGTTGTTGCTGAAACAGAGAGAACAAAGGATTTAAGAGATGTACCCACGCACCTTTGGGTTAATCAGACACACGATGGCTACATACTAACCATGCCACCTATTCCTGGAGTCAACTGAAGGCCACGCCCTACAGACTGCCTCCGGCTCATCTGAATTCTCTGTTAGAAAAGGAATTACATTTGTTTTAAGGAATCAGGCAATAAAACAAATACCAAAAACATAATTTATTAACCTGGTAATGAGATATCTAATTGTAGAAAATTTTTAATTAACAGGGTATTTCTAAATTGCTACTATTTATCTATTGTAAATATCAGTGACAAAGTTTAAGTTATATCAACAAAGATAGTTATGAAACAAAGAGCATAATATTAGTTCAAACATTGTACATACATTTAGTCCCTATCTCCTTGACTGAAAATATTAACAAGTAAGGTTGTCAACCACAGTTTATACAGAAACTGACTTGTTACTTTACAGCTAAAACAATCTTCTATCAGCAGACTGAATGCTTTGTGACACCCGCACACAATCCCTTTAGACTTATTTTCAAATTCGAAGTAATTTCCACTACCCTTAGCTTGATTTATACATAATTGTTGGTTCTCAATACATTCACCATGTCAGGTGTGAGAACCAAGCTAGATAAATGAACCTTTGTATGTTCCCTGCCATAGTCTGAAGAAGATACAGCCAAATCTACTCCATGCTGAATATACAGGGCTGTTAAATAACTAAGTGGAAATATTTGATTATAAATGTGAAAAAGTTAGGTAGAACAATAAAAAAAATTTTTTTTGAACACTAATATTCAAAACAAATGTTATTAAGCTGGCAGAATTCGTTCACATTAAATAAAATCTAAGAGAAAATAAGCCTAATAGCAACTAGACTTTTTTGCTACACACACACACACACACACACACACACACACACACACACACACACAGTGTTTATTTAGCAAGCCATGCTTCCAAATGCCAATTTATTTGTGAATGTAAACTGTTATATTTAAAAAGTAGAGATTTGTTTCAATTAAAAATAATTATCTTACAAAAATTGATTTAATATCAGGAGGGAGGGATGGACAGACAGAAAGAAGGAATGAAGGAAGAAAGGAGTCTGTCTACTGGAAAAAAATCACATTTTAAAAGGTGTCTCTCCAGAAGCTGGCTTCTTTAAATACCTGAACTGGTGGTCCCAACTCCTGAGGCGGAGCGTGAATGGTCAGGCGTGGAGGAAGGGGATGTGGGGGGCGCCGTGGTGACTGTGGTGCTCGTGGGGTCTGTCTCTCCGATGCGGATGTGGGCTGCTGTTCTCTAGCAACCTCCTGAGAGAAAGACGACTCCGCTGCGCTTGTGCTTCCCTCACCTGTGGGAGAAAGACTTCAGTTCGGAAACCAAGCTCAGCTAGGTTACACAGCCCCAACCTCCAATTTGTTTTCTTGATTTGAGACAGGGCCTCAACGGACTACAGGCTGTCCTCAAGCTTGTTACATAGTAGTAGGCCAGCCTACTGTACACTATATATACTACTCCTGGGCCTCCTACCTCCCAAGTGATGGGAGTACAGACATGTACCTCTATGTGTTGGTCTGAATGGTTAACAGAACAAACGACACACAAGGAGGTACACACCCCTCAAGGCTAAAATGATGGATGGAAGCACTTAGCCAAGCATATGATAAAGTGAATATTTACTAATTTTAGCAATGCTATTTTTCCTTAAAGTGTGCTTATGTGTGTCTGTGTGCCTATGGAAACTAGAACAGAGTGGTGAATCCCCTGGAGCACAAGGTACAGGATGAATATGTCACCTAATAGAGGAACCAAATTCAGGTCCATGGGAAGAGCAATGAGTGCTCTTAACCACTGAATCATGTCTCTAGACCAATATTATTTATAATATTGTGTATAAGTATTATTTATAATATTGTGTACAGCTTATAATAAAGTGTATAAACTACTTAACTCTTTCTAGGGAAACAGCAAGCCAATTAATCAAGATGAATAAGGACAAGCCTCACGTGATATTTTTATAATTTGCTTCTCCTAAACCTCAAATTCCAATTGCTACTCAGATGACTAGATCTGCTGTCTCCCACACAGGATGCAGGATACCAGAGAATTAATAGTTTATAATTTTGATCTAGAACCAGAACCTTGTCCTGACATTTGGTATTTATGAGGAATTTAAATCACTTTATTTTTCTGTGACCAAGATTAAACTTAAATTTAGTTTAAGAACTCAGGATAAATAAAGCTAGTCACATGAGTAATGATTTAACAAAAAAACTTAATGCCTGCATGTATGTCTGTGAACTACATGCATGCCTGGTGTCCATGGAGGCTGAAAGGTATCAGGTCCCCTGGAAGTGGAATTATTGTGAACCTCCATGTGACTGCTGGGATCTGAACCTGCTGCCTTTTCAAGAGCAACACATACTCTTAATTACTGAACCATCTCTCCAACCCCTATAAAACTTAAAAATGGACCAAACCCAACAATAACCTTTAAGATACTCACACTATTGGATTTAATTTTACAATTACCCTCCCCCCCAAAAAAGTCTTACAGAACATCTGTATGTATTATACTCGGGAAAAATGACTAAGAATAGCTTATTCTAAAAAAGCTAAGGTTTTTGTGATAGTATCTAAAGGCATATATCTACACACAAATTTTAAAACATGCAATTTGATTAAACTGATCTCTTCTGGCTGGGAGCTGCTACCATCCCTGCTTTAATTATACCAGGTGGTAAAGGCAGCAGAGGCAAATGTGAGTCCAAGATATTTGACTTTTACAGTAGCTCAATGAGACAGATAGGCAGTGTATAATGACATCTAATAGGACATGTCATGAGGGCAGAAACTTGTTAATAAGACCCTATCTTGTTACCAACTTACTAAAGTTGTATTACATCAAAAGTACAATTCCAGTTTAGAAAACATTATTAGAAATACTAATTAAAAGACTAATGATCTTACCACTGTTCTGAGAATCAGCAGCTCTCTGATTACTTTCAGCTCCACCCATACTTTCTTCTGTTTCTGTACCTGGGTCAGTCCCATCACCACCCTAAGGACAAAATGTAATGACTGAAGCAAATCAAATGAATAGTTTTTTAAAAAAATAAGCCACACCAAATGATTAAAAGCAAACAAACCAGAGGAAAATCAAACCAAGCAAGCCAAACAAACAAAACTCCAACGGTATAAAGACTTTTATTATCCTGGTAACACAAGCTTTTCTATATCACAGGAAAACAGCAAGCTTTCTTTAGCACAGCTTTTAAGAAACAGTCACAATTCTAACCAGTTACCTCAGCATCATCAGCTTCATATCCATCATTACCATCTGCACTACCAGTTCCTTCATTACTATCTTCACCCTCATCTCCCATCCCCGTGTCGTCTTCATCATCATCATCATCTTCTTCATCTTCTTCATAATCCTAGAAGAAAAAGTCCAAGTGTGAATAAAGTGTAGACTCACTTGTTTTGCAGGTCCTAAGACCTCAATTAAGTGACTTATTATTGAATAGGACATAGGAGTGTTTCAAGAGTTTTGTGGGTTTAGTTTCACAGCAAAGGAAAAAAAGCTTATTAACATTTCATAGCATTAAATATTGATTGATTCTGAACTCTGCATGAAATTATGCTAAAGTAATAGTCTACCAAATGTCAAGTGGTTCACTTTCTTTCTATTTAAGTGTGAGTAGATTAAAGAATAAAATCAAACAATACTAGTTTTAAAAATACTTTTTTTTTTAAATAAAAGAATCTAGCTGGGCGGTGGTGGCGCACGCCTTTAATCCTAGCACTTGGGAGGCCAGCCTGGACTACAAAGTGAGTCTAGGACAGGTAAGGCTACCCAGAGAAATCCAGTCTTGAAAAACCAAAAAAAAAAAAAAAAAAAAAGAAGAAGAAGAAAAAAAGAAAAAAAAGAATCTAAAGGAAGAAACGAACAGTATAGAATTAAATCCCAAAGTCAAAAAATAATAAGTTCTCCCCTAAAAATCACTTGATGTAAGTGATGGCCTAATTACTTTGCAAATTGTACAGGATGCCAAAAGGAAAAATAAACAAACAAAACAAAACAACTACTAACTCCTGTTTCTTCTTTTTATCTCCAGAAACAAGAATATGTGTCGTTAGATTCATGTAGCCTTTTTTTAAAAAAAAAACCCTAAGACTGAATATGAAATTTGAAAACAAATTCTAAATGGCACAGCAATCATTTACAAAACAAGGTGGACAGGTCATGTTTTTCTATAATCCCAGTATTAAAAGAGACTGAAGAACTTTTGGGAGTTCCCAGCAAGCTTGGGCTAGGTACTAAAATCCTACCTCTAGTAAGTAAGAAAATAATTCCCCCAAAACAACATAAACAAAAAGTTTAAAAACTGATTACCCAACACTGGCTCTTTGATTTTTTTTTTTTTTAAATACACAAGCTCACACTCCTGAACTAATTAGTAAGATAAAACCTTGATAATCCACTGAAACTGACTGGGACTGAGAAATGGCTAGTTGATATAGCAGAAGTAAGACTTAAAGCACGATGACTGAGACCAGCACACAGGTGCAGGTAAGAAGATCCAGAGCTCAAGGCCAAGATGCAAAATGCACTGGGTCTAAGACCCAGCTCTGGAAGGGGAATTTTAAAAAGGGAAGCAGAAGCAAAGCTGATAAACAATCTTTTCAATACTAAACTCACTTCATGTTCTCCATCATTTTCTTCATCATCATCTTCATCATCACTGTCAATTACAATTACATCATCTCCTTTGCCTTGACCATCCTGAGAGGAAGTAGTTTGCTGATCTGATTGAAGAGGTCCAAGGTCTATTTGTAGAGATTGTGAAGTTTCTTCACTGTCTTCCATAGGTGTATAATCTCCCTGGGTGACTCCCTTTAAAAGTTAAAAAGGTATTTTACCCAAATTAGAAATAATCTGGATAAACACTGAATACAAAAACAAAAAAACTTTACCCCAATCACACTAATTATGCCTTATAAGTTGACTATCCTCAACCTGAAAACTGGAACCTGAAACTTTCTGAGTACTCCATAATATGTAAAAGAAGTGAAGGTAAAGTGGGAGAGAGTTACAGAGCAGACTAGGTTAGTAAATAAATTTTTAAAAAATCTCACAGGGTCACACCTGTGGGACAAGAAACCTCAGGCAGCTGATGCCTGCTGAGAGAGGGAGGGTTAGCTCATCCCAGGAATGAACCCACAACTGGATATTCAATAGACACAAAACCTTGAGGTCATATATATACAAAAAACAAAAACGGGACTCAGCAGGTTGTATTTATATATTTGTAAATGCATGCATCCATACATGTATTTAGTAATAATTAGAGCGGAAGAAACTATCAATTTGAGGGGGCACATGTAAGGACTGGAGGGAGGGTACTTGGGAAGGGCTAAAGAGAGGAAAGGGATAAGAGAGAGTGAAGCAGTAACATTTAATTAAAATGAAGCGTAATTAAGAATGAGAAGTAATTACAGACAGCTCCCCAATTCAGGCTAAATGTGTTAAAGACTGGCATAAATAAAGCTCTGCACGCTAAAGATCAGGTTATTTCTCACATAGTCCTTTGAAAACGAGCATAGCAAGAACTGGGGAGGCTGTGAGGACTGCTCAGTACATAACCACGGCAGCCGAAGTGCTCAAGCTGTAACTCCTTGGAGGAACTACTGCCTCTCTCTACACATGAAGAAACAAAATGCCCTTAAGAAGTGACAGCGATCCAAAGTGATGCTCTCTGCTGGTCTCTAGACAAATACTCCGAAGTCTGTATGAAATGCTGTCATCACATTTTGGATATAGGATATTCTGCATATGCTAGATACTAGAATTCTTTTCCTTTATTGAAATATTTATTTATTATGTATACAGTATTCTACCTGCATGTGTGCCTGCGGGCACCAGATCACATTATAGATGGTTATGAGCCACCATGTGGTTGCTGGAAATTGAACTCAGGACTTTATGAAGAGCAGCCAGCGCTCTTATCCTCTGAGCCATCTCTCCAGCTCCTAGAATTAATTCTTTGCTCAATTATTTCCCATATTTTGTTTGCTATTAAAATAAACTTGTATTAACAAAAATTTCTGACATTTATTTAAACATGTACCTTTTGGCTTAAGCACTCAGTTAAATCCCTTTTTCATACAAGCCAATGACATCTATGAATGAAACTCATGAAAAATTACATATATCATAATGGAGAAAACTGAGTAGGTTATAATATAATTTAAAAGTTACCAAAGTGACTTGCTTATGTAAGAAGATGCAATACTTAATGAGAAGTTAATGGTATGTTTGAGTCAAAATAATTTGACAATCTTAAAAAACAGCTTTTCATATACTTGAGGATGATTTAACTAAGGCCAGCAATAAAACAGAAATGTAGGCTTTATTCCAAATGTCTAGGTTTTCTAAATATGACAATCTTAAATTCATGAGGTACCATTTATGGTATTATATACACATACTCGATTTTAACATTTGTAAATCAAAAAATAGTGGTAAAATTAACTTAGAATATTAATGTATCTCAGAAACTAAACTTGCAATCTATGTTACTAACAGCTAGCTTCAATTCCTTAATTTCACAGTAACACAAACCTGAAAGCTCTCCAGAGACAAAGTATGCTTTCAAGCTTAAGAGGATAGATATGGGGGAACTATGGTGTGGGTTCAGTTCCCAAGTTCAAAACTGTATGAACCTGGCCCTGTAACTTATTTTGGCATTAGTTTTTCCTATAAAGTAGGATTGTTCTAACATTTGTTAGTTAATAAACACAAATTTCTTATGACATGAACTCAACAGAGTTTGGATACCCTACAATCCTTAAAATGTAATACTTTTTTGAGAGGTAAAGCAATGAAGAATTGAAGACACACTTAGGCACACAGCTTCTAACAGGTGGAGGTAGGCAGGAACCTAGTGGCAGAGCAATACTTATTGGAAACAATATCTTGTTTAGAAATAGCTTTGCTGTATATGAAACAAACATTCTTACATGTTAGTTTGTGCACAGTATACTTACAGAAGCCTGGCCTACAGAGCTAGTTCTAGGACAACAATGGCTACAGAGAAGCCCTCTCTCCAACAGCAGCAACAACAACACCCCCGAAAGAAACAAACAAAAATAAAGATCAGTCTTAAAGTACAAGGTGCCAGATCTGACAGTACATGCCTGTAAGTCCAACACTTAAAAGGCTGAGGCAGGATTGTCTGAGTTTGACACTAGCCTAGGCTACATAGTGAAAGCCTGTCTTTAAAAAAAAAAAACAACACTAATTTAAAAATCCAAATAATGTCTCAATAAGGTCAAAGTCAACTCTATTTACTAAAATCAACTTACGTTTATTAGTTTTATCCAAGTATGGTTTTACTCACCTCTCCAATGGAATCCTGAGAATCCTGATTGTAAGCTTGAGTTTCTGGCTCCCCGTCGGTGCTTTCTTCTGCCATACCTTCTTCCTAAATTGTAACAGTTCCTCCTTATTGTATCAGTGAACTACATGAATTACCACCCATTCTGCCAGTTTTTCTATAAAAAGTTAAGTCTACAATTCAATGAAGCCACGCCAGAAATGCTATTTATACAAAAATATATTCAAGTAGCATACCACTTCTAGATATTAATGACTTATGAACATCAGTTAATATGTACAAATAACATTTGGCATCATTACTGTTTGGTATACAACCTAACTCATCACAGTCTATCTAAGTAAGAGTGCAGAATGTCAATGAGACTAAACTTCCTTATAAAAATATAATTCAATTTGTTTCTGCTTTTACTAAAATTTGAAGAAATTCATGAAAAGGTATGCAAAGACTATAAATAACTGGTAATGTAAAATACCTTAGCTATTAGTGAAAACAGTTTAAGATACTACATTAATGACCCGCAGAAGTTAATTTGCTGCTGGCTATGACTGACAGCTAATCCTAGACACTGCTCATGTAATCCAACACAGAGAAGGAACGTTACAGACCTCGGCTCCCACAGGTGTGACTGTCTTCAGCTTCTTCGGGAGAGGCATTTCCACTGTATCGTCAGAGACTTGGTCTGCTGCTTCTATGGTGCTGTCCTCCTCCTCCTCCCGAGTGCGCTTTGGCAAGGAGGAACTTGGAGTAGCTGAAACTTTCAGATGATACGATTTAAAAGTCAAACCAGGGGATGGTAACTTCATTTAGACAAAGACCATTTAGAAAAAGTTTTAAGATTAGCAAACTTGTGTTTGCTTTGATTCGCTGTGAGTGCACTGATAAATGCTACTTACAAGTTTACAAATCCAGAACTCCTCAAAGGAAAAATTATATGTATATAATGTATAATATGAATATCTTTAGTTTTTAGGACCCACACTGACTTACATATAATACATTGGCTATTTTTCACCTCTAAAGACAGCCCAAAATATCTTGGGGATAAAAAATCTTTCACTTAATGATAAAAACTGACTGAAATCTATCTAATAGTAAATGTGAATATTAAAAGTACTTCTTAGATATAATACATAGTGTGAATATTTTATAATAACTTAAATTATTGCAGTAGGATAACATTATTTTAGTTAAATCAAATACATATTTGAAACTGTTCCTGTACCTATTGGTCCAATGTGATTAAAACTAAATAAATTTTTTTTCTTCACAATATCACTAGATAGAAAGCAAACAGTTACAGGAAACAGACAAGATGTATTATATATGAGAAAGGTGAAGTAGACAGTTCTACTCCAGCTTCATCTAAAAAATTAATCTTACCAGTCTGAAACATGGCTTAGCCATATTCTTTTTTATTTTTAAAGATTTATTTATTTTATGCATAAGAGTTCTCTGTTTTCATGTACACCTGCATGCCAGAAGAGGGCATCAGATCCCAGTATATAGTTGGTTGTGAGCCACCATGTGGTTGCTAGGAATTGAACTCAGGACCTCAGGAAGAACAGACAGTAGTCTTAACCACTGAGCCATCTCTTAAGCAACCAGTTAAGAGCACTGTGTGCTCTTCCAGAGGGCCCAGGTTCGATTCCCAATACCCACATGGTAGCTCACAACTGTTACTCTAATCCGGGTGATATGATGCCCTTTTGACCTCTATGGACACCAGGCACATACATGGTACACAAATATACATAGACATAAAGAGCCATAAAACATAAAATAAAATAGAAAATGTTAACATTAAATCTTACCAGTGCCAAATACTGCTGTGGAAGTAGATGGCCGCTCAACTGGTGAACTTTGTACCACCTCAACTATGTTTGGAGACAACTCTTGATTTGTAGGCTCAATCTGAGGGTGACTCTGTTGAGTGGGTTGTACAAAAGCTGTAGCCTGTGTTTGCTGCTGTACAGTTAGGATGGGCTGAGAAATGGAGGGCTGAACATTAGGACTAGTTGAACGAACAGATCCACTCGCACTTCCAAATACTGGAACATGTTCCACAGGACCTTCTGATTGCATAGCTGAAAAATAATTATAATATTTAGTAAGTAGGCCTCTTACTCTTACCAAAACAGTTCTCTTATCCTACCTTTGACACACATTGGGTTCTCTAGTTTTTGTGTATGTCTTACCATTTACTACACAATAATATTTTGGGCAAAAGTAATGCATTCTGTACTATATTGCCTATGTGACTATACAAAAGGATGCAATGTTTGTTGGCTAAATTAAATGCATATTGTAACTGGTCTTGTATCTGTTGGTCCAATAAAACTATAACCAGATGAAATTAACATTCAGAAGCTGAAAGTGGTGCGAAATTTTCAAGCATCATTTTATTTTTAACTAGTATCGTAATAACACTATGAAAACTGGAATGGGTCCAGAGCTGACTGGTACAGTGCTTGCACAACATGCATAAGAATAAAACATGGGTTTGATTCTAAGCATCTCAAAAACAAAACAAGACAAAACAAGCTTCCTCATCCATAACAACAAAAGTTTAATTTGGTAATCCATCCATTACTTTTTTATTGAATGGAGCTACCTTTCAGAGTGTTTACGTCATACATTGTTTGTTTTTGGACATGGTCTCACTATAGAACTTTGATTGTTCTTGAACTCAGAATCCTGCCTAACGTGCTTCTAACACCAACAGTTAGCTACATAGTATATTTCTAAATATTTGAAAAATTTACTCAATTCTAACATGTCAAGGCATTTTAAGATCTTGCAAACCCTGCCTTGAAAAAAATAAAAACCAAAAAAACCAAAAACTTTGAGGCTCCCAATCTAGTAGATTAAAAAGGTATGTGTAAACTCAAATCAAGTACAATAATCTTTTGTTTTGTTTTGTTTTTTGGTTTTTTTTTGAGACAAGGTCTCTCTGTGTTAGCCTTGGCTGTCCTGGAGTCACTTTGTAGACCAGGCTGGCCTCGAACTCACAGCAATCCGCCTGCCTCTGCCTCTCGAGTGCTGGGATTACAGGCGTGCGCCACCACGCCCGGCTAACAATAATCTAATTACTGTAATTAGAGTGGAAAAGCATCAAGAAATTCCAGTGGAAGAATGATACTTGGTGTGAAAGAGCAATTTTATACCATGATTTTTCTTTATTTCTTTTTTTCTTAAAAGATTTATTTATTTATGACTATATATACAGTGCTCTGTCTGCATGTACACCTGCAGGCCAGAAGAGGGCATCAGATTTCATTATAGATGGTTGTAAGCCACCATGTGGTTGCTGGGAATTGAACTCAAGACCTTTGGAAGAACAGCCAGTGCCCTTAACCTCTGAGCCATCTCTCCAGCCCCATATGCTATGATTTTTCAAAGCGGATTTCACAGCATGTTTCTCAGCCATTAGAAAGTAAACATCTGGTTCCAAAAAGCAAAGCAGTGTATCTATAGGAATATATTTTCCCTTTTTATCAGTTTAAAAACAAAGCAAAGCAGAAGGAAGAAATTTATTGTATTTACAGTAAGTATATTGGGCAGTCGGATTGGCACAGGCTTATGAGGCAGAAAGATCACTGACCAGCCTGGACTGGTGTCAAAACAACAAAACAAAACCCAAAACAAAACAAAAAGAACAACCAAACAAATAAATAGGGCTGAGAATACAGGTTAGTTAAAGAACACTTACCTGAGATTGATGCTATTACTGGGAAAACAAAAACAAAAACAAAAACAAAAAGCACAGGTATCCTAGGAAGCATACAGTTCAAAATATTAACTACTTATGAAAGTAGTTTCAAAATATTATGTCTGACTTAAATTAAATTTTATGTGCTTCATTTATCATTACATCTTTTCTCATCTTCTCAAAATAAATCTATCCAGCAGTCAGTGCAATCAATGAGCTATTTCACTCACCTTCCTGTGACTCCACCTGTGTGGTGGGCATTACGGTTGCCGTTGGGGTAGTGGTTGGGTTTGTGACAGTTGCAGGTGTAACCATTGGGCGGATACTCGCCCTGGGTGTAGACTTATTCCCAGCCATAGCCGCGGCTGTCACTTTACTTGGAGTAGAAACAACAGGAGTTGGCTTGATATTGGCTGTTGGTGGGTCTGATGTGCTGGCACTTAATGGGAGAAAAATCCAAAACAACCTAGTCACAAAATACTCCATGAACTTTCTAAAGTGAGTGTTTGGGAAATATTACCTTAGCATGGTTCAAATCTTACCATTTTTCTGATTGTTTGGATAGACTTGGAAGGTTTAAAATAAGTAGTTTTTAAAGACAATGAATATTGTTTCTATTTCTTAGTCATAAGATCCTAAAAGCTTTATGAAAAAGATCTTGAATTCATTCAAGCATTAAGAGCTGTAGGGAATGTTCCAGAGTGGTATAATCTGGCAATACAGAAAAAAAGTTGAGTTATGGAATTTCACAACCCAGACCTAAAATTTTATGACTTATGTGTACAGGTGTGTGCCTGGTGCCCACAGAGGCCTGAGGGTGCTGGATCACTGGAACTGGGAGTTGTGGGTGGTTGTGAGATGATACGTAGGTGCTAGCAATGAAACCTGGGTCCTCTGGAAGACTGGCCAGTGCTCCTAACAGCTGAGCCACCTTCCAGCTGCAGCCTAGACTTTTATTCCTGTCATGAATCATCACAGGGAGTGAGTAGGAACTTATCTTAGAAGTCAATCACCAACTAAGCCACAAGCTGTTTCTGGTCACTGAAGCTTTACACTTAAGAAGGAAAGCATACTGAAAACAAGAGTTGACAACTACAGCACACAATTTTTTCTGAACTTTAAAGATAGACTAAAAAAGACGTAAAACTCACATTCCTCTTTCACCAGAAGCTGGAGTGGTTTTCAGTGTGATCTGTCTCTGCTGCTCTGGAGCCTATAAAGAGGAAAAGCATTGAGTTCTGTGCTTACTACCCCCCCCAAGTCCACTCAACAAAGACATCAGACTATTAACTAACATCAACGGCCTGTATACTTGTAATTTTAGTCCAAATGCCTGCTAACAGAAGTTCCTAAATAGTCTGGCACTTCCAAATAAAATATAGACAAAGCAGCTTATCATGTAAGCACAACTGGTCACCTTATTGGTAGGCTCCTGAGGCTCGTCCCTCTGCTCAAGGTGTCTCTCTTGATGCTCTCTGAGCTCTCTCTCTAAGCGACTAATCCGACCTTCATACTGGGACTTCAGAGCAGTCATTCGGACATCCAGTTCATCTTTCTGCTGATCCAGAGCTCCATTTCTTTGCTTAAGCTCTTCGTTTTCTTTAGTTAACTGATCTTTCACACCTAAAATAAGCACGATTATAATCAAACGTAGAAACATTGTACACTTAAATGGAACGTAGTACTAGATTCTTTACTGTGCTATATATTAGTTTTGATACACTCACTGCCTATCTCAATGAGCAAACTTCTAAACATATCCTTGTTTATTATAATATATATTTACTCCAGCATAAGAATATGTAAATTATCCAAGACATCAAAAAATTTAAATACAAATTAACTTTAGCAGGAGCTTGTTTATATATCATTATTCACTATTAGGAATTATAAAGTATTCATATCACACAATCTATATAGGGTATATTAAAAATAGATCAGTGAAGCCAGGTGTAGTGGCACACACCTTTCATCCTAGCACTCAGGAGGCAGAAGCAGGTGGATCTTTGAGTTCGAAGCCAGCCTGGTCTACAAAGCAAGTGCTAGGACAGCCAAGGCTCCAGAGAAACTCTGTCTCAATCCCCCCTCCCCCCCAAAACCAAAAATACCAAATCAAAACAGTAAATTTTTTATGAAGTTTCTGTGAGATAATCTTAGAAGACATGAAAAATAACAGTGACTGTAAAACCAGTGGCCTGACGTTTAACTGAATGAAGGGAACATTTCAGAACTGGGTTTCTTATGAATGTGACATAGTACTCTCCCAGAAATTCCATACGAGTATTCTACCAAAAGTACAGAAATGTCCTTGGGCTGGTAAGAGCCCACACTGTGTTCTTTGAAAAGCATATAGGTAGCAGTCTGGACTTGAAGAATGTCACATATAGAATGGTTCCATACTAATATAAAAGGGGAGCAGTACTCCAAGCTAAATACCAGTGCACTTCATAAACACAGCAAACATAATAGCAAACATAATATTTGAAAATTAATTTTCTGGCGCTGGAGAGATGGTTCAGTTAAGAGCACTGGCTGTTCTTCTGGAGGAGTCAAGGTTGGTTCCCAACTCCTACATGGTCGCTTATAGCCACCTGTACTCCAGTTCCAGGATCTTTAACACCCTCTTTTGGCCTCTGTGGGTACCAGGGACACGGGTAGTATATACATCTATTCATGTAGGCAAACAATTACACAATTTATACAATAAAATCTAAAAATAATAAAAATTTAAAACTTTCCTGTGTTAAATAAATCTAATAAGCTCAAACACATACAAATTTATAATATTGCCTTCTCTTTCACATTTTAGGTCTGTACTGATAATCAAGTTTTAGCATACAATTTAAATTGTAGCATATACATGCAATTACCAGCTAGGTGTGCAATCTTTGATTTTGCTGCTACAATTGCCTTCCTTGTTTTTTCATCCTTTTCAGTTATCTGCTGTCGGAGCTGCTCCTCCTGTGTGGTTCTATCCTGAAGGTCCTGACGAAGGCGTGACAGTTCAGACTGGAGCTGCATAGTCTGGTCCTGGAGACTTCTTGCTTCTGCCTCTTTTTCAGATAATGTCTTTTTAAGGAAAAAGGAATATCATGTAACTCAATACCACGTAACTCAATCAAATCAGTTCAACTTTCTTATAAAGTACTAGAACACTTCTACAAGTGCTACACGGTAAGGGAGTGTTAGTGTTTAAATGTGCTACCTGAGGCTCAGAGAGAATTAGGAACAGTCACCTTCTACTGCCCCCAGAATCATACCTTTTGCAGAATCTCTACTTGAGCCTCAAGTGACTTTGTCTTTGTTTCAGATTGGCTGAGGGTATCTTTGAGCTCCTGCATTTCCTGGACAGAGATGTGCTGTTCCTGATGGTCGCCTGAAGATTGAGTGGAGGTCTCCATGGCCTAAGATGACAAGTGGTAACAGCAATACAATTTTGTCTAGTAATTCTGCTGCTGCAAGTTCGCCTATGCTAACTACACAAATAACTTACAAGCGCACTCAAGAGTAAATTTCTACAGAACAATTTTAGTGCTCAAAATGCAAAAATTAAGTCATGGCTCTCCATACAAGTAGACACTAAAGATGATGTACTGTAAATGTACTTCTGACATGGAACACGGCCTCCTAATGATGGATCAGGTACGAGAGAGTGACCCAAGAGCATATGCAAATGATACACCTTTAGAAACTTGTCTTCCATACCAAGAAAAGCACACTAAAGTGCTAGCAAATACAAAAAGTGCTAAAAACTACTGAGAGTTATCTCATACAACTTGTTTAAAGTGATACAAAACCTTATTAGTTGTAAAAACTATCAAATTGTCCTTACTCATAACTTTAGCAATGAGCCACTGTGATAGCTAATTCTGGACTGTCAACTCGATTATGGTAACACACACTTAAAGCACTAATGTGCCCGTCATGAATCTGTGAGGGCCTTTTCAGAATGGATTAACTGAAAGGGAGAAGACCCACTCTGTTCTATGGTAGACACTCTGGACTGAGTAAAAAAAGGTGGAAAGCCATGTGAGCTGTAACTCTCCCTTCTCTGCTTCACGCAGCAGGCAGCATGTCCCTGCCATAAAGTCATCAACAGTCACACCTTCCCAGAAGTGAGGGACTGCACCCACTAAACACGGTATTGGGTTACAAGAACAAGAAAAGGTAACTGTGCAGTTCTTAAATCCATTTGCAAATACTATCTGAAATACTACTTGCAAAGAAATACTATTAGAAATATGAAAAGCAAGGTCAGGTGTGGTAGTGCATGCCTTTAATGTTAGCACAGGAGAGGCAGTGGCAGGCTGGCTAGATAGAGAGCCTGGAGAGGGGAGAGAAAGGAGAGGAGGCTGGGGGGTGGGGTGGAGGGGATAAAAACAAAACAATATACTCAGTATTAATAACGTTTTGTTGTCACTTTATAATGTCTTTTGATCATCATATTATATAACTAATTTTTGGCCAGGTATGTAGTACATACCTGTAATCCCAGTATTCAAGGAGCTGTGACAGGAGGCTCTGCAGTTCTAGGCTAGCTTGGGATACATAGTGAGAAGGTAAACAGTAGCTTTAAATCAAATAAATGTATTCCTGTACTTCTATGAGTTTAGACTCTAAAACCAGTAACGGTCAAAATCAGAGGAAGGGGAAATCATATTTCCTCAAAATACCTTATCTTGCTGTGCTTTAAGTTCTTCATACTGAGTCTTGTACCTGCGTCCAATTTTCTTAACTTGAGTAATTGTTTTGATCTTTTCCTGTATATCAATTATTTTGGCATCTAAATCTTTCTGAATGTTTTCCTTTTCAGTTCGCACTTTATTTAAATCTTCCTTCAGACTCTGGATTAAATTCTGGTTGTTAGTCAAGGATGCATTTGATCTTTGGGGAAAAAAAGGGAGGAGAGATTTCTTAAAAGAACTAAATACACAATGTTTTGCAAATTTTCAACTTAAAAGTTTATATTATACTGCTTTAATAATAACTTTCTAATTAAAAACTACTCCCACTTTAAAGATAATTTCTTTATGAATTTAGCCTTTTATTAGACCTCATAACACAGGCCTAATACCTATTCTGAAGTTAGGAAACCCTGAACGACTAAGGAATCAGGTAACATGAGTTTACAAAGCTATCACGTGACCTGCTTGACTGAGGACTCTCTAAGGGTCAGATGTTACCCAAGTCTCCTATAAGGGGCAGAGAAATTTCGTCACCTGCTCTCCTGGACGCACATTTGGCAATGCTCTATGCAGCCTGCTCTCCTGTGTATGAGGTCACAAACTGAACTTTCACACTGAGACAGCCTAGAGTAAGAGCAGCAGCTAATACCAACTTTATACAAGTATGTACTCAAGATTGCTGAATTTTTATTTTCTTAAAGAAATAGTATCCCTCATCCTGAACATGACAGAATACTCTTTAGAATAAAGAAAAATATATATATAACAGAAATCTGTAAGCTACAAAATATTCTTCTATATGGGGACGGACGGACGGACGGACGGACGGACAGACAGACAGACAGACAGACACACACACACACACACACATATACACACACACCCAAAGTGTTTTACAGATTTACCAAGAGGCTAGTAACAGAAAGACAAAAAATGTAATTCCTGACTATAATTTTTAGAAAATAAAGTAGCTTTAGAGTTACAACACGTAACTTTTAAGTAATCAGGAAAAAGATTCATATAAGAACACAAAGAATTAAAATGTATGGTTGCTTGGCTCAAGAGAGAAAGAGGCAAAGAGCCACATGAAGGGCTCTACCACTTCTACTAACCAGGAAACACTTCAGGACCATATAAAGAGTCGAAATAGACTAATCCCAGCACTTGGGAAGGTAGCACTGAGTTCAAGCCCACCCTGGCTTACACACAGAATTCACTTAAGATAGTCTGGGCTTCATAATGATCTCCTGTCTCATAGGAAATAGAAAAACAAAACAAACAAACAAAAATCCTGCATTATATATACTTTAAAACTTTTATTCCTAATACCTTGCAATTTCAGCCTTAAGTCTTCCAACTTCTTCATTTAGCTGCTGAATTCTCTTAGTGTGAATTTCCTTTTCAGAAAGCAGCTTTCGATATTCTTCTGTATCTGGGTCTTTCTGTTGATTTATTAGATGCTAGAAGAACAGAAATGCATACTGTCAGGTTCTATAAGCAGTCCAAATCTCATTACTTACATTCAGTGTCTTGCATGCAAAGTAATCAGTACCAAAACAGTAAGTCCAAAGCTTAAGTTAGGAGAGCAAAATCTAGCCAAGACAGAAGAGCAAAAACCAAATGTTATTAACTGTTCATCATTTTTTCAGAGCTGTGAGTGAACACCAAAGAATCTTAAGGTTTTTTCTTTTAAGATTTAGTATGTTACTGTGCATGTGTATGTGTATATACATGCCAGGAAACACATTGACAGTCAGAAGCCAACGTGGAAAGTCAGTTCTCACCTTCTGCCATGTTGTTCTGAGGACCAACAGGCCTGACAGCAGTTACTAGCCATTTCACTGGCCTAGCTATAAAAGCTTTTAGTATTACATACCTAACTTCATTGAAGTAATATTTATGAAGAAAAATATGTATGTTTTATAGTCTAAACATGTGAGACTATTTTAAATGCAACTCATTCCACTAACCATGAAAGTCAGGCCAACATGACAGAAATGTCTGGAGAGCTAAACGTCCTTTTATGACACTCCATTGTCTGTCTAACAAGAGCAAAATGAGGGATAAAAGTGCTCTGAAACTCTGAAATATTTCTGTATCATTAAATGGCTACCACTCTACAGCATTTCTGGGTGTTAAACTGCATTTACTAATTTTTGCCAACAGAACCATGCTTTAATACACATATTATGCAAATAAGGAAAACTAATCCCGAGAGGTTATGAAGCACACATGGAGGGCATATGTAAGTTATGTAACTAGTATTTGCAAGGCAGACTTCTCAGTAAATGAACTACGCTATATGATCTGATCCCCAAAGGCACAGTAAGTTTCCTCAAAGTGCCGCAATAAAATATACATGTATTTTCACACATTAAAAGTATTTTAGAAATAAAGCTAATACTTAACCACTTAGAATGACAAGAACATTAAAAATATATATATATAAAATTTTGAGTTTTCTTTAAATGAGCTATCCCATGCCATAAATTTGTGTGTATAACTATTAGACTTGTAATGGTAAATGCAGTGTTCACTAGTTTCCCAACCATTATTATTTAAAGCCGCCTCTATGTTAGTGAGTGGCCAACTGCGTACTTACCTGGCTCCGTGCTTTCCAGCGTTTGACGTCCTCCTCCAAGAGCTTCTTCTCTGCCTGCAGCATGCCACTCTTCTCACTTAGCTCAGCATTGGCTTCTTGTAAAGGTAAGATGTCTAACTCCAGTTTCCTCACCTGAAAGTGTGTATTTTTTTTTTTAATGTTAAGCTCATTTTTTACAATAAGAGCTTCTGCTCTCAACTAATAAGACACAAACCTTTGCTTGCATTTGTTGTAGGTTTTGTTCAAGCCTTTCCTTTTCTTCTCTTAGCATCTTATTGGTCTCCATAACTACATTCATTGTTTCAGTTTTCTTCATCAGTTCTTCATGTTGCGCCATCGTTTTTGCAGTTACCTGGAACCGACACACACAGAGATCAGCACCCAGCACTCACATACCCTCTTCCTACCACTTCACTTCTAATCTTCCCAAATAACAACGTATAGAGGATTTAAATTTCAACTTTAACTGAATCTTTGAAAGCTTGCAGATGAGTTTAAACAAATGTAAGAGATTTAAAGGAAAAAGTCTACAAATCCTACCAACAGAGAAGCAGCAGCAGCACAAGTAAAATGGTGTGCTTTATCCTCTGTTTTTTTTTTTTTTTAAACTGTACTTTGGTATGAGCTATAAAGTACTGTTAGTTTGATTTTTGGCTTTTCCATTTTCCAAACCTCCTGCTCAGAAGTCCTTTATCATTTGGTTATGTTATTTCAGTATGATTTTAACAGTGTGAAGTTGTTCTCTTCCACTGGTATAATTATCTACCTTTGGCATGGGATGGTACTTTATTTTGTGTGGATGGACACATTCACACATATATACGTACATTTGGATGAGAGGGTGACTTCTGGTGTCTCATTTATTCTCTACCTCATGTTCTGAAACAAGGTCTCTCACTGAACCTGCACCTCATTGGCTCAGCTTGGTTAGCTGGCAAATGGACTCTAGGAATCCACATGTCTATGCCCACCTCAGCACCTGAGTGCCTGATCATGTTTGTGCATTGTTTTTGACATAATGCACATTAACTTCTTGGCTCTTCTTACTCTATCTAAGAGTTGCTTTCCCCTTATGAATCTGGTCATGGGCTGAGCTTTTAGTACATGCTCAATAGCCGATGAGATTAGCAGAGAAAACTGAGAGGGTGGAGAGAAAACACAATCCTACTAGATGACTCATCTGCTCTTTCTTCTCAGGGTTAACTTCACGATGTATTTCCATGGTGAGACAGCAATTAAATTTGAACTGTATTTTCAAATCAGATGCAATTCTGTGTGTCTTTCAACTTCTGTCAGAGACTTAGTCTTACAAATCTAATTACTCGCATTCCCCTAGTAGTCATGTCTACTACTTACATGTTTTGTTTTCTCTCCAATTATTTCCTTTGCTACTACTCGGCAGTATGGAACTGCAACTTAAGATGGTGAGCTCACCCCTACCAGAGACCTCACAGCAGCTTTATCTTCCTTTTTCCAGGTGTCATTTTATACTTTCCCCCTGTTGCTTCTTTGCTGAAAAAAATTATTCTAAAGCAGTTTAAATCTACTCTAGGATGATTCTAGAATTTTATTATAGAATGATTCTCAAGGAATGTATATACAGCAACTGTAACAGACTAGGCAGCTAGACTTGTGTATGTTCTCTCCTACAGTCCAGATGCTTCGTGTGCACACCTCAATCCTTCTGCCTATCATCTACACAATACAGATAAGGAGACTAAGACAAGGAAAACTGAGCAATGTTCAGTATAGAGAGTGAGTCCTACGGAAGGAGAATTCCAAACTAGGCGGCTGGACAACAGCCTCCATCCACCACCCACTTAGAAACACTGGGTAGACACTACATAAACTTATAAGTTTAGGACTAGTACTTACATCAAATTAAATTTATGTAACGTGGTGGTAATATAAATGAGCTTTCTTTCCTCAGGGTTAGGATGCGCACGTACCTGCACCTTCTCCCTCTCTGCATTCAGGCTATCCTGCAGCTCCTGCAGCTCCCGTTCTAACAGCTCAACTCTTTGTCGATATCGCAGACTCTCAACCTGAGCCACCTCAAACCTAGTTTCAGCAATTTCTTTTTCTCGCCGTATAAATCTGCAAGAATACGTATTAAAATTTTAGTAAGCTAAAAATTCAGTATTTTAAATGGTATTTTAAAAAGTATTCACTTCCATAGTTCTTTTCACATTTCATGATAGATTATTTTTTTTATTTTGGGGTTAAACAGAATTAGAAACTTATACTAGGCCTCTACAATGGCTCAGGAAGTAAACGCACTTGTGCAAGGCTTGCACACACACAAAAATACACTCAATAATAATATGTTAAAAAACAAGCAAAAATACATTATCTTTAGGTTGAGTACAGTGGCACACATCCCTAATCATTCCCAACACTTAGGGATAAACAGGCGGGGTTAGTGAGAAAGAGGTTACCTCTTTAAAATGACTTCAGACATCTAGTTTTCCTTGCCTTTGTTAAGATGGGATCTTGTTATGTAGCCCAGCCTGTCCTGGAATTCCCACTTTCCCCCTTGGCCTTCTGGGTACCAGAATTACAGATGTGCACTTCATTACTACACACAGCTGAAGCTTAGTTTCTCGGTAAGAATCAGCTCAAGTTCCTACTCTCAGATTCAACCTTAAATCACCAATTTAATATATGTTGTCAACAGTGACTACAAGGTCACTTGGCCAATTAAGGCTTGGTGGGTTTTATACTACTGTATTTGTGCCTGTCTACTACTGAGCCATCTTAAGAATGTATTTGACTTACCTAAGAATTTCTAATATTTGCTCTTGAGATTTTCCTTCTTCATTGAGAGATACATTTAATGGTACTTGCACAACCTCCTTCATAGATGTGACCACCTTGTCACTTAATTTTTCGATTTGATCATGAAGCAGTCTGTTTTGTTTCTCTAGATCTTCACAGCGAGACACACTCTTGGAAACCTCATCCTATAAGCCAAGAGTCCATTACAATGGTTTCCCAGGTGTACACGGAAAAAAAAAATCTTTAATTTCTCTAAACAGTCTACTGCAATCTAAAACAGTACCTTTAACACCCTTTCTCTCTCTTCCCATGACGCTTTGAACTCCAACAATTGTGACTCCGCTTTCTGAGTTGTTTCTTCCAAATGCTGGCGGACTGATGTCATGTTTGAAACTTGTTCCTTGGCAGCTTGCAGAGCTTCGACATCAGCAGCATGTAGCATCAATTCTCTCTCATATTTATTCTGAGCTTCCACAGCTATTTTAGCCTGCAATTAATGATTCCCCCCATTGACAAAGAAGATGAAAATCCACTAATGATTACCTTCACAAGAAATATATTTTCCAGCCGGGTGTGGTCGCGCACACCTTTAATCCCAGCACTTGGGAGACGGAGGCAGGCGAATGAGTTTGAGGTCAGTTTGGTTTACAAAGAGAGTCCAGGACAGCCAGGGCTCTGTGCAACAGAGAAACCTTGTCTCGAAAAACCAAAACAAACAATAACAACAAAATATATATAATATTTTTTCCTGTGTATGTCCATGTGTTGTATGCACATGTGTGAAGGCCCAAGGATGTTGGGTGTCCTGCTTTAGAATTCTCCTTCTTATTTCTTTTCTTTTTTTTTTTTTAAAGATTTATTTATGTATATGAGTGCTCTATCTGTATGTATGCCTGCAGGCCAAAAGAGGGCTTCAGATCACATTATAGATGGTTGTGAGCTACCATGTGGTGGCTGGGAACTGAACTCAGGACCTCTGGAAGAGCAGGGAGTGCTTTTAACCGCTGAGCCATCTCTCCAGCCCCCCGCCCCATCTTATTTCTTTCAGACAGGGTCTTTCATTGCACCCATTTGGTAGCCAGCAAACCTAGCAAACCCTTAGCGTTTCACATGCCTTGCTTTCTACATGAAAGGTGGAATCCAAACCAAGGCTTAAAGCTCACTGCTCAGAAACTGTAAGATGAATACTCACTTGTTCTTGACAGTCACGCCTGGCTTGCTGCTCATTACTTAAAGCTGTGCTTGCTCTCTGAAGAGCTTCTTGGACTTCATTCTGAACACTAGAAAGTGTTTTCTTCAACTCAGTTAACTAAACAAAACAAAAATAAGCCACAGTTAGCTATAAACTTGGAAAATACTTAAGACAGACACTTAACAATCCAATTAACTAAATTGAACACAGCTACATCTGATGTTATATATATCCTCTGCCTACCAGTTTGCAAAATCCAAGGCAGAGCTTCTTAAAAGTAGCACTAATAAGCAGTTTTGTAAGGTGTCTAAAAATGTCAAAAGGAAATTCATACAGATACACAGAACTGAGTGAACAATAAATTAAAATGGATAAGTGTGCCCTAGTGAACTCACTTGCTGCTCCATGCTTTCGATGGCTTTTCTCTTGTCATCCTGAAGTTCTTGTTTTTCCTTCTCTACTTCCATCAACTTTTTCTCCAACTGGGTCTGAAACTCTGCTGATTCTTTTAGACGAATTTCAATATTCTTGCGTACTTCCTCAGTCACCTTCATCATATCACAAGCAAGAAACAAAAGTGATACAAATGATACATGACACTTTCTCCAATCCAAATTAAACTAGAACCAAACTAAAGTTACTATTTGTCTTATACTGAAAGAAGAATCCCTAAAATGGCCATTAGCCAAGCAGATATACCACATGGATCTAGAAAAATAACTTTTTCTTTTTAAAAAATTTTTTCAAAACAGGGTTTCTCTTGTAACCCTGGCTGTCCTGGACTTTTTGTAGACTGGGTTGGCCTTGAATTCAGAGATCCACCTATCTTTGACTCTCCAAGTGCTGGGAATAAAGGCATGTGCCACCATGCCCAAATGCATTTCTCTTTCAACCTGGCTTTTTCATATTGAAATCTCAATCTCTTACTTCCCCTTCCACCTCACATCCATATACCCAAATCTACTTACTCTACCGCTAAAAGATATCTTCCTTATATGCCGATATCCATTGATGTAAATCACATAAGTAGTTTTAAAAATGTATTCTCCACAATGTACCCTTAGTATACTAAATTAATTTTTGAAAAAAAAAATTGTCCAACATGGCATATTAAGAACCAATGTGCCTACATAAGCTCATATACATAATTTAACATTTATCTGAAAACTTTCTATTTCTCAACTGAGGCTTGACTCCTTTCTACTTTGATTATCAATTGCCTCTATTCAAATGTGCCCACTTGTCATCTTTTATATGGAGTTATGCACGTGCAACAGATAACTCACTCACTTTCTCCAATGTCTGATCTGTACCTATTCCTTGCTTTCTAAATTACGTTGTATTTGTTCTGATTTACTGGATCCAAGAACATTTTAGAACTAAAAGTAACAATGTCTGTCCAACGCTTACCACACTACTTTAAGAACAAGCAAATCTGTAATTAAACATAATGTAAATTATACACACCTGTTTCTCCTTGTTTAGGGAATCTTCTAAGCTAGTCACCATTGTCCGATATTGCTCCACATTACTAGCACTTGTCTGGAGTCTCTCCTTCAAGTCACTGACCTGTTCTTCAGCCTGCCTCAACTGACTCATGAGATCATCAATGTCCTCTTTGTCACTAGGCTGACCTGGAAGACATAAAATGCTCAAATAAAATACATACTTTCAATTAATATTTTAAGTCATATTAAAGATGACTACTATCAAGAGTACGTGAAATCAGGATTAAGGCTAAAGTTATCTATAAAGTACTATTTCAATCCATATTGAATACCAAATTAAAAACTAAGCCAGGCACAGTGGCCTATGCCTTTAATTCCAGCACTTGGGATGCAGAGGCAGGCGGATCTCTGTGACTTGGAGGCTAGCCTACAAAGTGAGTCCAGGACAGCCAAGATAACACAGAGAAACCCTGTCTTGAAAACAAAAACAAAACAAAACATTATATGGAAATAAGTTTTAAATTTGAAATGGCAGATCTGGGCAGGACAGGTGAATCTAATGAAATATTTAATCTGAGGGCACTAATCAACGCAACTTAGCAATTATTTGACTAGACCTTATCAGTTTAGTAAGAACCTGTGGTAGTTTGAATGAGACTGACCCACCCATAGGCTCATACATTTGCACGTTTGTCCCCAGGTGGAGGACAACTGTGTGACAGGTTGGGAGGTGTGGCCTTGCTAGAGCAGTAGGACTGGCACTGGAGGAAGGGTGCCACTGGTGTGGCTTTGAGGTTTCAAAAGCCAGCGCCAGCACAGGGCCCTCTCTCTGCCCAGGAATCCATCAGCATGTAGCTCTCAGCTAGTGGACCAGCACCATGTCTGTCTACATGCCACCATGCTCCCTGCCATGATACAATGAACTAACCCTCTGGAACTGAAAGCATGGCTCCAATTAAAGAGCTGCTTGGTCATGGTGTCTCTTCATAGCAGTAACAACCCTAAGGCAAGTTCTTATTTCAAAAATAAATAAGCTGGGTGTGGTGGTGCACGCCTTTAATCCCAGAACTCAGAGAAGCAGAGGCACACTGATCCCTGTGAGTTTGAGGCCAGCCTGGTCTACAAAGTGAGTCCTGGACAGCCAAGGCTACACAAAGAAAATCTGTCTAGGACGGAACCAAACAGGCAAACAAATTTTAAGTATCAATAAATGGTTTTAGTGTTAGGGAGAACTTGTCTTACAAGTGATACTTTGGGTATGACTCACAGAAAAATATACCACCCCGTACCCACAGCCAGCAGTTTCAAAGATAGGAAAACCCAGAACATAGCTTAGCCAAGTGCCAAACAACTGTTTGAATTTCCAAGTCTTCTAGATTTATTATATGGCCCAACTTTGCTTTTCTATCTGGAAAGTCAAATGGGTTTCTCCAGCCTTCATTAGCATGCACCAAGATGGGATTTATTTACAAGACAGTATAAGTTCAAAGACTTATCTGCCTTTTACTTAATGTTACACCAAACTATTCTCTTTACCTTTACTGGTTCTCTGTGTGGACTGTGAAGCAAGCTGGACTTCCATATTATTAAGGTGCTGTTTCAGTGTAGCAATTTCCTTTTGAGCATTTTTTAACAGTTCTTTTGTGCTAAGATGAAGATTTATCTCTGTATCTAGCTGTCTCTTTGTATCTAGCAGTTGAACCTGTAAGATACAAATGTATTAACACTATAAATAAAGATGACCTGTATGTTCCTACATAGCTAGTCAAAACAATATCCTAAGGATTCTTAGAACCCTTGGCTCAGCTAGAGACCAACACTTGAAATTCCTAACAAGACAAAGCACATGTCATCAAGATTTCTAGTATAAGGAAGAGAAGACTATCCTGGTTTTTGGAAAAAAGGCTCTTGAATAGGTCACAAGAAAGAAAGTGAAGAGATTTCAGCAGATATCCCTGAATAGAGAACACAGACCTTGAACATTCCTGGAGACCAAAGCATTTCCGGTTCATGCTCAGAGTATTAGAGAGAAACAGTGCACTCAATAGAGCACCCTGGGAATAAACAGAGGGCATCTCTTCAATGTCTAGCACACTGCTGATGAGCACGTTTGTGAAATTATCCCAAATCACCCAAATAGCGCAGGATGAAGTGTGCCTAATACTCAAAGTCAAGATCAGCCAAATGGAAAAAAAAAAATTCATTGCACCACAGAACCAGTAATTTACAGAGATCGTGCATTAGTGGTGAGAAGTAATTAGATACAAAGCAAGCACCATTCTGGACCTGCTTAACTCATCATGAAAAGCAACACTCAAAGAGTCAAACTTTTTTTTTTTTTTTAACCTTTACTGTCTTTCAGAAGAAAGCTACAGAAAACACCCAGTATCTATATCCCATGGTTAGAAATTCCTGGGACCACTACTACTGTTGGTTTCCATCCTAAGTACACAGTTAAAATATTATTGCTGATAAAGAGGAATTTCATGTCTGGTGCTGTCAACATGGTCAAAAGCCCAGAACTAAGGAGCTCACAGGCCCAGGTGGACACGTGGTAAATGGTCATGCTATCAAACTGCACTCTAAATGATTTATATTTTACCCATTGCTTTGTGATGCTCTCAACTTTGGTCAGGGAAGATCTTTCTGCAGTGCATCATGGTTAATGCAGACTCGTTGGTGCTCAGCTATGGACAGGCCATCTATATCAACTCCCCACCATCCAAGGTTCAGGGGATTATTTTTGGAAGTGGAGGCAGAAAGAACAGAAGAGCAGGTAGATGGGAAGGAAGGTACGAAATTCTGACTCTGGTCCTGACATGGCCATTGCATACATCAACAGCTGAGGTTACCTATCTACACAATGCCTGCCCAAAATCAGGCCAATCAAATTCCAGCATAGATGGGGAAGGAGCTACTGGCAGCTGCTAGCTATTAAAGGAGGGAGAACTATTCTCCTTTAGGAATGTGGCTGCAGGCCAGCTGCTGTAATGGGCTTGCAGGAATCACGAACTGGACTCGGGGGTTATTAATAATGATTTAAGAACATAAGGACAGAAAGTTGAGAGGGAGACAAGGTAGGGGCAGTAGTGGAGTTGGAAAAGACGGTGCACAGATATGATTATACGTATTATATACATGTACAGAACTTTCAAAGAATAAGAATATTAAAAATCAACAGGCACATTTATGAGTCTGTAAGTTTTATAAAATGCTTTGCCTTAATTGATGTTTCTGCAAAGACCAGAACAGTACGATAAGTTACACATCTCCAGAAGCTAGTACTCACATCTAGATTCCTAGTAAGTGTATGTCTTTGTTCCACTTCGTTTTCCAACTTCTTCTTCAGGTGAGAGATCTCGTGCTCCAGTTTTTCTATCTGGCTACTCAGCCTTTGCTTGGTTTCTGTTTCAGACCGCTCTAGTATTCCCTGAGGTAAAAAGAAGTCAAAGATGCTACACAACAAAGGAGTAAAGCAATAATTAGAGGCCATACAGTAGGAGATTATAATCCATGGTGACATTAGAATTCAGAAGATTGTTTTTGTAGATTTACAAAACAATCTACAACTTTTGGAAACTTATATTAAAAATGTATTTATTTTTTGGTATGGGATAGTACATATAATTAAAAAAAAAAAGCAAGCAAAACTCTGTGGAGGAATGCCTTGAGTGGGTGTAGCAGTTGCCAATAAAGAGCTGTTTGGCCAGTCAGCTGGGCAGAAGGACAGGAAATGGAGGGGAGGGGTTTCGGAGGAAACAGGAGGAGGATGGCAGAGCTAGTGGCTGAAAAAAAGAGAGTAAGGGAAAAGAATCCACCCAGGGAGTCATCAGACTGGCAAGGTATTGGCTTATATGTGTGTTTTAAGGATGTTAGGATTAGAGCTCAGATTCTGCCCATCATAGTGCTTGCAGTTTAAAAATAAACCATAGACTCTGTGTCTATCCTTTGGGAATTAGCTGGTTAAAGAAAACTACTGACTTAATAAATTTACTGTGTTGACTAATGTAGGAAGAATAAAAGGTACATAAACAAACCTCCAAATCCAAAATACCAGAACATATGTAACTATGTCATAGTCAAATTAACATATTAATGAATTAGCATACTATAAATTGTTTTATAACACAAAACATTTCAATAGTTTAATATAATCAAGAGTTCTAAAGGCTCTAATATGCCAATCACATTGTTCAACTAATTCTCTGAGTTTCCCTTTAAAATATTTTTTTAGCACACCTCCAATTTTAATGATCACCATAATGGATGAAAAAAGTAACATGAAATTTCTAGTTAGGAAAATTAAGAAGATAAAGGATAATACCGCTTTGTGTGTTTTTATTTGGTTACCTGGATTGTTTGTAGATTAGTCAGCAGCAAGTTCTGTCCCCTCTGTTCAGCTAACAAAGACTCTCTTTGCTGAGATAGACGGACTTCTGACAATTTAAGCATTTCTTTTTCCTTCTTCAAATTTTCTGCTCTTACCTTAAAATGAATATAAATGAAAGAAAAAAATGTTGGGAAATACTCTGTCAAATGTAATATACTTACAAAATTAAAATCAGTTTTCTTTACTATGTATTTCTTAATGTAATTTAGACTACAGCTCTTGATCAAGAAAATACAATTCCCAGTTTAATGTACTAAATAAAATATAAAGCAAAAATTATTGAGGATATTAACAGACCAAAGAAAAAAGTCTTTCGACTTAACACTAATATGATGACTTTGCTCTAACAAACTATTCTTTAACTTCAACTCGAGGGATCCAATGCCACTGGTATCCAGGGTATCCAGCATCCGAACTTACATGCACATACCCACATACAGACACATATCTATATATAATTAAAAAAAAAACAAAACAGCAAACTCTTCCCTCAAAATCCAAAACACAAGAACAAATATAGTATGTAACTACCATGAACAAATTAATATGCTTTGAACAGTGTCAGTTTATAAGCCATATTAGTTTCTAAGAATTTCTTTCAAAAATAAATATTAATCTATTCAGACTTTTTTCTTCCTTAAAGTATGTACTCTATGTTTCAGGATTCAGGAGTGATTTGAAATGTAATATTTCAAAGTATTCCAATTTAGTCCTGAGTCATATTAATTATCAATCATGAACTCATTTCTTATAAAAGAGAGATAACAAATAGTACTTAGCTTATTAGTAAAACACCACAAGTATGGGATATTAACTTTATCATGATCTAATTTGACATTTAGTTGGGAGTAATC
Organism: Acomys percivali; assembly: GCA_907169655.1. Lineage (NCBI taxonomy): Eukaryota > Metazoa > Chordata > Mammalia > Rodentia > Muridae > Acomys > Acomys percivali. The sequence continues at coordinate 104,346,069 of OU015747.1, read as the reverse complement.
TTTCTTTTTTAATGCTCAACTAAGATTTTATTTCAAGTCTTACATAGATATAGGTAGGCTATTTGGAAACTAGGTATTGTAGTCCACACAATGCTTTACTATTATTTCAACCAATAAAATCAAAGAAATAACTAGTGATAGTAAAATCCACTAATAATACAAGTCGGCCAGGGGGTCCTTGGTCTTACTTCTGCAACAACGAGCTTTTCATTGGCTCCTCTCAAGTCTTGTGTCATCGTGTTGATGATCTGTTCCTGCTTCTGGGTTGTTGCAGTGAGTTTCTGATTTCTCTCTTGGAGAGAAGTTATTTCTCGGCGATATCCTTCAACATTATCTTGCAGCATTTCATAACTGGTTATAAAGATAAGTAGTTCTTAGGTCTTTAAAGACTTCCACAGAAACTTAATTTTACATGATTGAAATTAGAAAGTGGCTTGTATAATCATGTAAAACCATCTATGCTGCTCTTATTGAGCAGCTAAAATTGAAATTATAAATAAGGCAATATTTCATGCTGAATAACTTATTAAAAATCATATTGAAAACACTGTCAATATTTGAATACATAAGGTAACAATCACACTAAGGAAAAAGTTCAAAAATGTCAGCCACAGTGAACACACTTGCAAGCCCTGGTGGTATACACCCACAATACCAGTGCTGAGAGGCTGAGGCATGACTGCCACTAGTTTGAGGCTAGCCAGAGCCATAGAGTAAGATCCTGACTCAAACAAATTCATACTCCCCACCTTCTCAGAAAGAGCTCCAGAAACAAGACCTCTTGATCTGAGGAAAGGAAGCAAGCAGCATTCTTTACATGAACTTAGTGAACTCACTCCTGGCCCTGCCTGGGAGAATTCTTGGCCAATGCAAAGGAATAACACACTACAGCTTCCCATTTTGAAACACATCCCACAGAAAAATTAATTCTGGAGGCTGACTGGTCTGAATACTGAAGTGTAACATTTAATGTCATTAAGTCTTGAACAAAAGAAAATTTACCGTTTAGAAGCAAAATCCAGTTGAGTAGAAATTTTGGTGTTTTGTGAGCGCAGGTCTGTGACTTGCTCCTGAAGTTTTTCTAGCTGGTCATTTTGAAGTTTTTCACTGTCTATTTTTTCTTTTTTATAGTTCTCAAAGATTTCCTGCAACTAAATATTGAAGCTCATTAGAAGGCAATCCTATTTTCACCAAAACCTGAACCTAAGTCTAACTGGTGACCCCAACCAGGTGTGCCTTTACCTGTTTCAGGGCAGCCTTTGCTTCTATAGCCTCTGTGGATTCAATGACAGGTACCGGTGCAGGAGTAGAAACAGTCTGTGATGTACTCGAACGTTTTGGAGTTGACACAAGAGAAATATCATCTAAACTTGAAGCTACAGAAAATTAAAAAAGACTGATTAAATGTTTTTGCTTGCTTTCATAAATCAGTTTTAAGGATTATTTGCAAAAGCATCATTACTAAATCAAGAAGTGGAAAGTAAATTGTTACTGGAGCTTTCAAAGAGTAAACTATTAAAAACTATTAAAAACTATGGCTCAGTGAGAAACGCTGCCTCATGAGCAAGTCTGATCCCTGGGACTCACTTGCTGTGAGGAAAGCCACCAACTCCACTATTTATCCTGACCTCATACACACAGTAGCCTTCATGTCTGCACATAAACAAGCACACAAATAAATAAAATGCAACAAAAAAGCTCCCTGTTTTTTACTAGAGGCAATAATTACAAATTAAAATATTAAAACAGGAAAAATAAACTGTGAAATCTTACAATTCACAAATATGGTTTCCAACAATATTCATTTTTTTCTTAGCGGTGTCAAAATGACACCTAAAAATTGATGATGCTATAATCAGGCACACACACACAGTTGAAGTCAATCTCTGTATTAGACTAGCAATCGCCTTTGTCACAAAACTTTTCATATGGTTATTTCCAAAATATTTTCTTGAAGTAACATAAAGATCTACCTTGTAACGGAATGGCCATTCCTGTTGTTTGTGACAATAAAATGCGGTACATGTCACGCTGACGAACTATAGAATCAACTAGCTGCATCTGATGCTGTCGTGACTCACGGAGATGCTCTAGTTCAGTGAGAGAGTTCTCAAGTTTATGTTGAAGCTCAGCAATTCTACAGAGAACAAAATTAGTCTTCATGGGTCCCTGATCAGAGGAGAGTACAGTGTATATTCTAAATCATATAAACATCTTCTACCTTCATGTGTACTATTTTCATATCTTTTCCCTTTTCTTCTTTTAATATCCTAAGAATTTCTTCTTAAAATTCCTACCGCAGAGGACTTAGGTACTTGTACTCACCAACAGCATCTGAAAAGCTTTCTCAGCATTCAACTAACTTAAATTTCCATCTTCTTGCTTCCTTCCCCAACACATTATCTTTATAAAAATCCAGTACTCTACTTGAGTAATGCCTACATATCTTTTTCATGAGACTTGTTTCTCGAAATGTAAATGAAGTCTGGCAAGTACATATTGCTACTGTAGGGTTTTACCTATTTTAGCACTAGTCACATTACGTTTATCTCCTTACTAAAAGCAATTCCAGGCTAGAGCAATGGCTCAGAAGTTGAGAGCACTCTATGCTCTTCCAAAGTTCCTAAGTTCAATTCCCAGTAAACACATCGTGTTCATAACCATCTATAATGAGATCTGGTGCTCTCTTCTGGCATGCAGGTGTACATGCAGGCATAGCAAGCATATATATAATAATAATAAATCTCTGCTCAGTAGTATACTCCTAAGTCACTATATCTGCAGTATCCAGCATCACTAAGGATACACTAAGTCCAATAGCACCCTATGTGGTCGCTCCTTACTTAGAGGAAGTTGACTCTTGTTCTTCTCGTTCCTTGGTTTCCCCAAGTTCTCGAAGAGCAAATAGCAGACGCTGGTTCTGCTGCTGAAGCTCTTCAATATTCCTGTAAGATACTAGATGCTGCGATATTACTTCAGACGAACTACTTATGTCAGCAGAGCTGACCTCCTCATCACGAACCACATGGTTACCCCTTGCTTCTTCAAGCTCCATCAAGAGCACTCTAATCTAGAAACAAAAGTTTAATGTCATAAAATAGTATTATTAGCTTTGGTTTGAGGACCATCTGGAAGAAATGAAAAAGTTTCAACACCACTTATAAGAAGAACAACTAATGCTAATATAAATTATCTTAACAAAACAAAAAAACAAAAACAATACAGAAAATCCTGACCTATCACTTTAGACGTTTAAAAAAAATCTTTTAAAAAATTAATGAAATAGTTATTTTAACATAAAGAAAATTTACTACAAAGTAGAAAATTATAATCCCAGAAACATGACTATTTTCCTAACACAACACCACCAGTAACTATTTTGTATTTGTTTTATATGGAAGGGTAGAGGGAGAGCAGACACCTGAAAACCCAGCACCCAGGAAGATGAGGAATGAGGCCTTGAGTTCAAGCTTGAGACAAGTCCCTTTCTTAAAAAACCGTAGTAATAAGTAAAGCACAGTATAATCTAATTTTAGCAAAAATACACACTTGCCATGTTCAGGTATGTGCTTATTGATATATGAATGACATGAAATAAATACACACCAGTTTGCTAACACTGGTTACACTCTGGGACACAGCAGGCAAGGAAGATGGGATATGGAGAACAACAAAGAAAAAACCCTATTTCAATTGTTTGTGTACTCATTACAAATGTTATATGAAATGTGAACATTGATCAAACACCTGAGAAAATAAAGACAGGACTGTAACTGCTAGAGCATTCCTACTGAGGCATGAGAACACCGTACACCTTTCCTAGAAGGCACCTCCTTACATACTAGGATTCAGACTCAAGCATTACTGGACAGTCAGTGTTACAAAGAAACCTAAAAAATATACAAAATATTCTAACCTGTTGTGAAAGATCTTTTATTTGTACTTCCATTCTCTGATTGTCCCTTTCAAGTACTGATGAATGTTTGTTGGCTTTATCAGTGTCCTCCTGTAATCGCTGAATCTCCTTTAAAATAGAAATGGAAGTGATAACTCAGTGTCACCTTCAAGAATCTATGTATCTTTGCATATATATGTATGTATATAAATGTACATAAAGATATATACATATATGACTACCAAGCACTTTCTACACTTACTAAGTTGTCCAGTACAATTTTGCACATAGTGTCAAATTCACAGTATATTACCAAATGAACCCAAATCTTCAGGACCAGAAAGAGCAAACAGTAGTAATCATTGTTAGACTGATGAATTTGAGATGTCAAAATTCAATATTCTGGGTAAGACACAGGTTTGATAAAAAGAAGTGGCAGTTAATTTGCAAAGAAGCAGCAACCAAAACAGTGGCCATTGAGAAGGCAAGCAAAGGCTCTGCCGCCCCAGCATCAGAGGGTTAGAGGCAGTGTTTTGAGACACCCACCCCAATCAGCACAAAACTAGACGGATTGAAAAACAACAACAGCAACAACAACAAACACAACCAAACAACCAAACAAAAACCAAAACTATGTTCTATCTCCAATTTATGCATACTTAGGTTCATAAAGCTATTTTCACATAATTTTAAATACACTCTGGTAGTTCATGTACTTTTAAGAAACTATATATAAGTTAAGTGCAAGAGGAAAAAATGTGACAAAAGTAGTACAGATATATTGATGAAAGACAGCACTAATAAACCTACTAAGTACAAAACAAGATGAATTAACATGCGAGGTGGATGCAACTGGGTTACAATTAGGACGTTATAAATAAGAACTGAAGAGTTATACTAGAAAATACATGATTCATGTTGTAGACAGGAAATTCTAGTTAATTAAAATACAGAATGACCTTTAAGCCTGTTGTTATTATTGTAGGTAGTGAGGAACAATTTTTTTCTAAGATGAAAGCTCCTGTTGTAACTGATAAGTCTATCTGCCATTTAACTACCCATATCCATCAGATACCAAGAAGTTCCAGGCAGCATCCTATTAACAGAAACTTAAGGATCTAATTGGATCCAAGAGACCTCTCTAAATGAGGTTAATTTGTCAGACTGCCAATAGTCCCTTAGGTCAAAATAAGTAAAGTTATTCTTATGAAAAGGACTTTATTAGGTATGTCTGCATTTCAGTGATTTCTAAATTATAACAGAAAATATATAATTCTGAATTAAGGATGCAATTTACTCATATTCTCCAAGAAGAAAATAAAACAGTTAAGAATAGCAGATATAAATTTATTTATCTACATTTCACCAATAAAGCTCTCTTACAAGCTTACTGACTTCTCTCTGTAATAAGCTATACCCTAAAGGCAACGTACTTAAAGAGTATAAACTCTTCATTAAGTAAAACATAACCTCCAATAGCAAATAGGTATTTGTGAAATTCTTGTAACTTTTAACATAAGAAGCCGTTATGAAATAATGCATAGTGAGAGACTAAATTTTTATGACATAAAAAAATCTGTCACTTAATGTCAAACAGTACGATTATTTCTAGACAGGCCTATCAAAACCATTTGGGGAAAATTATTATGCTAAATTAGCAAATGTTCTTACTGTTTTTTAAAATTATCTATATTACCAGTAGGCCTGGCTATCAACCAATCAAGACACAGACACTTGTTATATTTTAAAATAGCCTTAGTTAGCCTGGGGCAGGGCAGATATCAATCCTCTACCTCCCATAGTGGGGCAGGCATGGGATCCCTGCTTCAATCCCATGCCATCTGCTTCTAATAACTTCTATCAAGCCACCTCCCATGCATAATACCAAATACTTGCTAATGTTCTTTCTCTGGGCCGGATTTTCCTTCCATGCCAGCCATGGCTTCTCCTGTACCTAACCCAGGCAGCCTTCCTCTCTCCTCTTCAGGTCTCTCTCCTTTCTCCTCATGGTGGTCTCTCTTTGCCCCCCCTCCCAAGATTCCTCTCTCTCCTAGCCCCACCTATCTCCTGCCCTACCTAGGTGGGATGGCTTTTTATTTAAAAAAAGGTGGGTCACACAGACAACAGTAATTAACATCAGAAAACATCAGACTATCCCCCAACATGTTCTAATGCATTAATTAAAACATTTCAAGAGTGGCCCAAGAAAGTTTCTCTCTCAATTACTTTAAAATATATTAAAAGGTTCTCACAATTAAGCTGAAAGTGAAAATTTGTCTCAGTGGGGATGTAGTGTAAAGCCTTTCTAGTGTGCAGGGAGCAATTACATGCTGGATTAGCAAAAGCAGGCAAGTGAGCACCTGAAGGCAGCCCTCATGTTTTGCACAGCTGATGAATAGGTGCATCCCAGGTTCAGGAAAAGCCCCAGGGACTTTGCCTCAAGACAGCTTATTGTTGCTATCCTGCCTTCCATGCTTGTCTCATGCATCTGCAGGGCAGAGGCCCTCACTGCCTATTGCTTCACTCTGTTGGGCAGATCTCCTACAGATTATTTTGAAGATTTATCTTCATGAAACAAATGAGTGATTTCATAATTCCTGATAATGACTCCTGACTTGATTCAAGTAATTCTAAATCCTCTTGCAGTATAGCAAAAACTACCAGGCTCTCTAAACCATATGAATTACACCAGGAAGAAAAACAAGGTTGAAACAAATTAATGCTCAAAGAAAATACATTCATTCTAGGTTTAGGCCAGGGATAAGGTCCAGTTATACACCACAATAAGAAAGACCAGATGAATATAAAAACAAAGAATGAATGGTTAGCTATAAAAGACAGACACTTGTTTCTTTAAAAAAAAAAAAAACAAAAACAAAAAACTTGACATAGAAACTCTTTCTTTGAGCTGGGTGCAGGCCTGTAATCCCAGCACTCTGGGAGGCAGAGGCAGGCGGATCTGTGAGTTTGAGGCCAGTCTGGCCTACAAAGTAGGTCTAGGACAGCCAAGGCTACACAGAGAAATCCTGCTTCGAAAAACAAAAAACAAACAAAGCAAAAAACCTCTTGCTTCGAACACATAATATATTATCTGAAACAAGAAAAGATAAAACCTCTGCTTTAAATTTGTAATAAACAAAAAGTATCTAGCTAGATATAGTTCTAATGAAAGAATTTAGAGTCAATAATCCTACCGTAACTCCCTTCTTATGTAATGATTATATCTATTTTTGAATGAGGTAATTTTTTCACTGATGGTATAAAAACCCAAGACAGAATTAAACATTTGTTGAAGCCAGCTGGAATTCCACTTCATCTATCAGTTGTATATATGTATTTATGTATATATTGTCCATATGTCAGATTGTATGTTTGTATGTCTGATTGTCTATGTTTTTAAGAATGTGTGTATGCAGGTTTACATGCAAAATTGTGAAACCTGTTAGAACTTGTTTGAAGTCCTCTGCTTCATCCAAAACTGTGGCCATCTGTCTGATTGTGTATATGTTTTTATGAATGATTAGTGGGAACTCCCTATGTTTGTGTGAATGTATGGCTCTCTCCCTCCCCCCCCCCCCCCCATCTCTCTCTCTCTCTCCTGGCCATGACCAGTGGCCCCAAATAGCCAGGCTAACACCCTGGAAGTTTAAGAGTTAAAGTATAAATAGTTTCTTGAAGCAACCAGCAATCCCAAATTGCAAGGCCTGAAAGATTAAGACTTAAGGTACAGTAACCAGAGCCATTAAGTCTGATAGTTAAAAGTTATGATAGTTCAGAGTTTGCTGCTGTGACCAGCGGCCCCAAACAGCCTGAAAGTCTGAGAGCTAAAGCCTGTGATCTCAGGGAGGCAGGTGGATGCAGGTGGATCTCTGAGTTCGAGGCCAGCCTGGTTTACAAAGGACAGGCTACAGAGAAACCTTGTCATCAAAAAACAAAACAAACAAAACAAAACAGAGAGAAAAGAGAGAGAATGAGAGAGAGAAAGAAGAAGAAGGAGAAGAAGGAGGAGGAGGAGGAGGAGAAGAAGACACACACACACACACACACCAAAGAGCCACCAGTTCATTTGGTCCCCAATGCTGTCCCACCTCAGCCACCCCTGTGCCCCCATATTGTAAAAGCTCATTTTTTTACACTAGTGCAAAGACCTTTATTAAAACAAAACAAAAAACTTGCCAATACAAGATGTTTCATTAGTAGTTATGCCCATAGCTCAAGTTCAGAAATGGAACCAACCTTCATAGCTTGCTCAAGCTTGGCAGACAGACTCGCCACAGCTTTCTGAGCACGTTCATACTCTTCACGCTGGCGTTTTAATATCGGTGCTTTGGCTTCCACTTCTTTCACTATCTCATCCAGATACTTATTAATTCTTTTATTTTCTAGTTTCTCCAAAAGCAATTGATCCTGAGTTTCCACATAAGCATTATATAACTGGAAGCAGAAAAGGTGGTCATTTCACTTTTGAAGTGTAACAACAGTAGTAATATAGCCTATAGGGGCTCATAATGAACATCTCTTACTACTTATATAAAAAGAAATATTTGTCATATGCCACATACAACTGAAAGAAGTTTAAAAATTGATTTCTTATTTAAGACTTCTTATTTTTAATTATGGGGGGATGGGAGCAGGGGGGGGGGGGGGTGGAGCACTGTAGAGCAATGTTAATTCAGAACATGGCTGCTTTGGCAAGAGATCACATCCAAAGGTCTTCTAGGTCTGTGTAATCTAGCTGAAATACAAACATGCCTTTAACCCAGGATGAAGGTGAAGTTAGTTTGTAGAAGAAAGCACCCACGTTTAAAAGTGATGTCTAACTAAGTGGCAGAAAAGGTGATGAATCAGATTTGACAGACTAGGATATGCCCAACTCTTATGAAAACAAAGGGGAAAGGTAAGCTATTTAAGATGCAGTTTTACCAGGACAGTGATAGAGAGATGGGTTGCAGAGAGAGAATTCAGGTGAAGACGGGATGAGCCAGATATGAGTAAAAGCCAGAATATTAGAACAAATTGCTGAGTTAAGTTTGAGGCCAAGCAGAGCAATTCCAGGCCAAGAGAGAGAAGTTAGATTAAGTAAATCAGCTGAGAGAAGAGATTGAGCGAGAACAGCTGAGTTGAACCAGGCAGCCCAGAGCTCAGAAAGAACAAGTAAGGGTGAGCTTATTAAGCAGGAAGTCTCTGAGGCTGAAAATATTCTAGTCCTAGATTAGACTGTACAGAGGATAGAAGCTTCCAGAACTAGGCCTAGGTTAGCAGACAGAGGCAGTTAAGCCTCCCAGACAACAACTAAGCAAGGAGAATAACAGTCACTTTTACAGGGCACATGCCTGTGAGTGAGGGCACATGGGGAGGCCAGAAGGTGACGGATCCCTGGAGCTGGGAAAGGCTGTTGGGGACAGCCTGATGGGAGCTGAACTCAGGACCTCTGCAAGAGCAGTAGGCACATATAGCCACAGGGCACCTCTTCAGCCTAGCACGTGCCTCCTTTTATTTTTAAAATATTTATAGCTGCATATGTGTGAACGATGTTTCTCCTAGTGCAGGTGCATGCTGCAGTTGTGTCTGTGGAGATTAGATGACAAGTTTTGTAAGCTGGCTTTTTCACTATAGGGTTTGAGGACAGAATCAAGTTTGTGAGAATGCCAGCTCAAGCGCGTTCACTCATGAAACCACCTTGTTGCCCTCCCCCAAAAAACTCTTAAAAGTCACCTACTAATTATCAGGTAATTTAAGAAACTGGGGGGGGGGAATGTGAAACATGTAGAGGAATTTTAATTCAGAATATGGCAACTCTGGCAAGAGATCACATCCAAAGACCTATAGGTCTATATGATGCAGCTAGAATACAAACACGCCTTTAACCCCAGGAGACATAGGCGTGCAGAGCTCTGGGTTCTAGTTAGTTCAGCTGAGAGTGAGTTGAGTTCACGGCAGTTCGTTTAGTTCATTGACTTCAGAGGCAGTTTTACAGAGGCAGGGTTGAAGAGAGAACAAATTAGACACAGATAAAGACACAACAAGCCAGAGAAGGAAGATTAGAACAGATTGCTAGAGGTCAAGCAGAGCAATTCAGTTGGGAGACAGAGAGAAGCCAGTTTGGATCAGACAGCATGGAGAGGAGTTTCGAGCCAGAACAGCTAAGTGTAACCAGCCAGTCAGAGTTCAGAAAGAACAAGTAAGGGTGGGCACAGTCAGCTGTAAGTCTCAGGCTGAAAATGTTCTAGGCCTAGGTTAGATTATATGGAGGCTAGAAGCTTCCAGAACAGTCCTGGCTTAGCAGACAGAGGCAGTAAACTGGAAGCTGGCAATTAAACCAGAAGACTAGGGACACACAGCGTTTATTTACAACGGGAGTTCCTCCACACCTTTCAGGTAGCAAATAACTCCCAGCCTTCCAGCTTGCCAATCTTGAACAAAAAATATGGACCGCTTCAAGAATGTATGTGTCAATAAAAGATACTTTAACAGAAATATGATATAGTATCATTCTTACCTCAGTTAATTTCATGCCAGGCTTTACAATTTTAGCTACAGCTGCTGCAGTGGGAGACATGGCTGCAAGCTCTTCTTCAGACAATATAGCTCCTGAACAAACACAATTAAATTTTTCTTTTTTTTAGCCTTTTTGCAAAATCACAAAACTAAAAGCCAATAATGAATATTTAAACGAAAGGATAAGTGACACTAAAATGTATTTTACTTATATTTGAAATATAACAAAAATATGAAGACCACATAACAATTACAATTAACTGTTCTAGGAATTAATAATCATATGTGATCAAATGGTATTTACATCCCATGATGGTATGAAGACTTTTAGTGTGTTATTTTTCAAATAACAAAGTAAGTTTTCTGGATCGCAGCATAAAAAAGAAATGCTGTTATTTTTATTTAGGCTGCCATGTAGATAGGTTCAGGCAGTTCAGAGTACTAACAGCTATCTGTTAGTCATACCTTTACGTTTTGTAGCAGAGAGCAGGTCATTTGCATTCTCTAATTCCTTTTCCAATTTTCCTATTTTCTCAAGCATTTCTTTTTCCATTCGTTCTTTAGATTCTTCAACTTGTAGAAGATGATCCTGTATTGTTTTGTTAGCTAAACATATTTTTAAAGACAGAATATTGAAAACCATGATGAAAATATTGCAGTTTATCAACTAAAACATAGTAAGGGTCTTTCCTTCTGGAGACAATAAATTATAGAGAGGCTGCACTTGATTGTTATTATCCACTCAAAGTCCTGGCTCTACTTACCAGCCTTAAAATGCTTCATTCTGATGAGTCTAGTCTCTTTTTTAATACTTCTTACCAACAAAACCCCAAGAGACTATGAACAAAATATGAACGATAGACAAGGGGGTACTAAGTGTATCTTTGGAGTCAATTTGGCCTTTAGTTTAAAACATAAGAAATGAGTAGAAAAGATACATTAACATAAAGATCATAGGTACTATTGGCCTTCCATTTCCCTGGATTCTATATTATAGATTACATTGTGGCTGGAAAATAATCAGGAAAAAAAAATTAATACAATTGCATCTGTACTGACCATAGAGACCACTTTGTCACCATCCCTAAACAATAAAGCAAGCAGTACTGACATTGCATTAGGTACTGTGAATAAGCTAAAGCTGACTTAAGGGAGACCAGCAAATGTGTGTAGGTTACAAGCAAATCCTATACCTCTTTAAATACAAAAACTGAGTATTTTTAAGTATCCTTGATGGTCCTGGCACCAACTCTTGAGATATGTTTATCTACATATGGTCAAAATGATCTTTTGCTTCAGTTTCCTTCAGTTTTTGGCACAATTTAATTGTGAAACTTTGTCTGTAGTTTTTACTAGTTTGAAATTTTAACAAAGAATCTATGCGTGAATCTAAGAACCTAAAACCTATATAAAAGCCTAAAACCTATCTAATGGTCCAAGTATGTAATTTGAAGGATTAGATAATCACTGGGAATATCTGATGTTTGTCATCCGAGGAACTACAGTCCCTTTGAGATTACGTAAGGATTTATAGCTAACAGCATATCCACTGTGGGATGGCTGGCTATACACACACACACAGTCTTACAGTGTATGAGAGTACCCAAATTGTTCTAAGATGAAAGAGGAAACAAACTACCACTTTAGCATCACATTTTCAAATATACCACTTGCTTTAAAACATAATTCCAAGTTTCCTAGCCGAGGCTCTTTGTCCTATACCAAATTTTGTCCCTGATAAAGCAAACCCTTATTTTAAATTACATTAGCTACACAAATATGAAAAAAATCTGTTTTTTTTATCTCCTAACCAAACCAACTTATCACAACGTTAAATCTTACCTTCTCCAGCTTCCTTCAGAAGTTTATGCAATTCATCCACTGCCCGGGTTAGCTCATTGCTCTTTGCCTCTGAGTCATCAGCAGCACTCTAAAAGTTAATCATAAAGTCACCACCAGCCAAGAATCTAACATTAGGGTACTAATGTGTGTGGTAGAATATTTACCTTGTACAGATTAGAGAGTTTTATGTGAGCATTTAACTCATTGTGGAATTTCTCTTCCATACTGGCCTGTTGTTCTTTGGCCTAAAAATAAAAAATAAAATAAAATATAAGCTCAATTGTATCAAATCTGTACACTAGTAAGTAGAGCTTCAACTATTTAAGATACTTATGAAACACTGAGACAGAAAGTCCATTTGTAAAGATTAAAAATAAAACAGATTTCTGATAGTAAATTACTTTGAGGATAAAATAGCACTTTTAAAACAAAATAATAAAATTAAAATGAACTCACACTAGTTTTTTACCTAGTATTTATGCTATACCATGTAACTACTATTTATGATTCTACTCAGCCTAGTACACATTTGGAGCCATTCTGGTTGTTTTATGGTAGCTAAAGAAAAATGAAAACATGGCATCAGACAGGTGTAGCTGTCCAGGCTTACAACACTATCACCAAAGAACTGAGGGTTATGAATTTGAGGCCAGCTTGAGCTATACAAGTGGGTCCAGACCATCCTGGAAAACATAGTAAAATCTTATCTAAGAACAACAAACAAACAAACAAACAACTCCAAAACATTTGACAATATTTGTCAACTAGCCAACCAGTACACAAGCTTTAATATTTTTGTAAATGAAACTTATTTTAGAAATCAGCATGTAGCTCTGCTGATAGAGCCTTAACTAATGTGCTGATTCCCAGTATTGTATAAAAGCAAGTGCGGCTGGGCATGGTGGTGCATGTCTTTAATTCCAACCCTCAGGAGGCAGAGGCAGGTGGATCTTCCTGAGTTTGGGGCCAGCCTGGTCTACAAAGGGAGTTCAGGACAACCAGGGCTACACAGAGAAACCCTGTCTTGAAAAACAAAAGCAAACGAACAAAAAGAGCAGGTGTGATGGGAGCATACCTCTAATCCCAGAACTCTGGAGGTGGAGGTTTAAGAGTTCCTGGCTATATTACAAGTCTTAAGACCAGCTTGGGGTTCTTGAGACCCCTTCTCAAAATCAAATGAAACCAAACCACAACAACAAAAAATATTTTTAAGTGGCCATATATACCTCTTTTAATTTTGTCAGCAAATCCTCTACATGTTTTTGAAGATGTTCATTTGATGTTTTTAAGCCATTCATCTGTTCTTCCAGTCTCAAAACCTAGAAATAAATGGGGAAGCTGAAATCAATTTGATATAGTATATAATATTAAAAGTAAAATATACCTCCTCCAAATATAGGTAATTTATAAGAGGCATGATTAGAAAATAAGACCTTTTCCTCTGTGGTGAAATCATATGCCACACAC
>OU015747.1:104318704-104332357 GCA_907169655.1 Acomys percivali | reverse complement strand
GATGGCAGCCAGCCCTATCCTAGTGTAGAACCAGGACAGAGATTCTTGCAAACACCTCCAAGTAAGATTCTTGAACCTTGCTGGAGGTCCATAGTTCCTTACCATCTACACGGTGGAAAATTTTCAGGGCTTTTCTTAAGAGGGGTGTTCCAGACATATGTATATGTAGGACTGTATACCTACCGTATACTCCCAAAGAAAACCCCACCAGGAATGATCCTCCCCAGAAATAAATAACATTTTGGACCCCAGAGGGTATACAAATGATTTCAATGATTCAGAAATAAGGTTAAAGTTGTTGAGAAATTTTAATGGTACACCTGTCACAAATTGGACAGGTTTCCCAGCAGGTGCACATACTTTTAAATGGCCACTCTGTAGAGGACCTCACTTGTTGTAATTATAAATAAGATTATAATCAGAAGTCTGTTGAACATTAACTACTGTAACTGACTCTATTGAAAAGTTCCAAACTCCTAGTGCAAGTTTTAGATGGTAACTGGACCATGTGATCTACACAGTGAGGAGTGTGCTTAACAAAGCTCCTGCTATACCAGGGTAAGCACAGGTGGTGTTGTAGAACCTAAGGCCGAGTGTAAGAAATCAACAAACAGGTTAAGACATGAAGACTATTCTTAGAGGCCAATCTTTAGTTGATGTTCATTTCTTCATCATGAAACATTAGTCTCTTGGAATTACCTTCACAATCTCTCTATGTATTGCATTCTCTTAATGTTTTCATGCAACCATTCAGTGTACCAAATGTTTCACTTCAGTAAGAATATAGCAAGAAGAAAACAAACCATTCAAATGAACTTACATGACTATAGTAACAGAGAGTCGGGCAAAGGGTTTAGTCAGTCTCTTCAAATTGACAAGATTGACCAAAAAGGAAAATGATCAAATTAAATAAGCAAAGAGTTCATTAGCCTGATGCTGTCTTTGTATTTTACTTCCATTGTTATACAATGCAAATTAACAGTAATTTAAGCAAAAAACTTAAACCACAAAATGTTAGCACTATTTCTTAAGCATATCTTTGGAAACAACGGTGTATTATTAGAGAGTAGGTGGTATGAAATGCCATTAAAAATCTTCTAAGTTCTTTATTTCCCTAAGTTAAAGTTGAGTTCTACTGTACACATTTAACACTAGTTTTGTAACTAACAAGGCACCCTGTCATTTAATGAGTTTACAAACACCATGCCCAAGATAACGAAGATAATTTTGCTATTTACCTCTTCTTTTTTGTTTTCAAGGTTACACTTAAGTTCCAGAATCTCATTTCCTTTTTCTCTTCCCAGAGCCAATAGCTCATCAGTTTTGGTTTTCAGCTCTGTGTTGAGCCATGAATTCTGGTTGTTTAGCAATTCCTTTTCTTGTTCTAAACGTTTTTCTCGATACTTTAAAAAAAAAAAAAAAAAAGTAACATTTAAGTATATTTATTTTAAAAGTTTTCATTCATAGCTCAGGGACACATAAGTTTTATTTCAGAGTAGAAATATAGATTGAGATAACAAAAAGTATAGCAACAACAGGTTCTTAGGCATGCATTGGGAATCAATTATTGCTTGCCTTCACAGCAACATCGGAAGCTTGAAGTTCATCCAACTTTAACTGAAGTTCACCCTTTGTCGTATTGCTTTCTTTAAGTTTTTCATTTAGACGCTTAACATCCTCTATAAAGGAAGACAAAAGTGAGCATCTGAAAATAATGACTAGTCAACACTCACACTCGCAGGAACCAAGTATCAAAATATACTACTAGAAATACAACCTTTAACACAAAGTGGTTCTCAACTCTCCTATTTTAACTTGTTTCTGTCATAGTTAATTACAAACTAAATTTCTACTTAATGCCCTTTTATTTTATTATCTACTTGTGTATATGTGTGTCTGGGTGTATGCACTTGGGAGAAACTTAGTAAGACTAAATAAATAAACAATATTATATTGCAAAGTTTTACATTTAAAACTTAGCTCAAATTATAGTTACTGAGTTTTCATGGGTAAACTTCTTAAGGCACTGAAAACTATTTATTTTCTGAACCCTGAGTGCTGGGAATTTTGATAATGATTAAAGAAAAGAGACAATAAGATTATTACACTGAACTGCACACTGAAAAAATATAACAGCAGAAATAACGCGTAGCAGCACCAGTAACAAAAAAATGCAATTAAACGCACAAATATTTCTTCATACCTGTTAAATATTCAACTTCTTGGGATAGTCTCTCATTGGTTCTGACTAAGTCTCTTTTTTCAGCTTCTAACTCTTCCTTCGCTCTTGTAAACTGGCTCTGTTATATCAACAAACAGCAAGTTCAAGAATCAATGTAGGTACTAAAATCATCATTTCAATTAACATTAGCAATTTCGTAAAAATGCTTTCTTTCCCTTGTAGCACACAAGGTTTTCAGTTTGCTATGGTCACAATTATTTCTGTTCTTATGGCTTAGTAATTTGGTGTGATTTCCAAAAAGATCATTGTCAAATTCAGACAGTTTTATCCCTGATGCCTTTATAGTGTCAATAAAAATAAAGATTAAAAAACACAACAACAGTACCACCACCACCACCACCAGCCCAATTTCCTGCTGACTGCACACTCCATACTCACTCTGTTCTATTTTGCATTTCTAAGATAGTTCTTAGATACAACAATTCCCTAATTTTGCCCTCTGGCGTCCTTGTAAAATATTAACATGCAGCAGCACATATATATTTATTTCTCAGCCCATTATCTGCTCTGTTGGTCTATGTTCCTGTTATAACATACACAGTGTATACGTTTGAAATCAAGATGTATCTATCATACATACAACCTTGTTGCTTCTAAGCACTGCTTTGGCTACGTGAGGTTTTTGTTTGGTTTTATGCAAACTTTAAATTTATTTCTTCATTTCAGTTAAGAATGCCATTGGAATTTGGTTAAGAACTGCATGTGGCACAAGCCTGAAATACTAAGAAGCCAGGAGTCTCTGACAGGAGGATTATGAGTTCCAGGCCAACCTGGGCTACCAAAATTAAATTTGTACATACTGCTTTGGGTAGGAATCGCTACTCTACACTAATGGGGCATTTAAAAGTGTTTCCTAAATGGGATTGTTTACTTATTTTCAATAGAAATCAGTTGCTTCACCAAAGGCAATCTAAGGACACTAGTCTGTGGCATTACTGCTAAGTGATATTAACTTCGTAGGTCACTGATGGTATGCCTCTTACAGAAAAAGTTGGACCTCAGATCCTCTACTACCTGGTTTTTGCACCCTAGTCTGAGGTGAGTTTCCTCCACCATATTCTCCCTACCATGGTGCCTGGCTTGCCACAGGCCCAAAGCAATAGAGCAAACTGGTCATGCACTGAAACTTGTAAAACGATCAATAAAAATCAACCCGACTGTAAGTTCTGTGTGGTGTTTTATTACAGTGACTAACAGAAAGCTGGCTTCCAAGACAGCTAAACACATTACTTTCTACTGCTATCAGTTTTGCTTTTATGAAACTTTATCTCTGTGCGCATCTACCTATCTTCTGGGTTATAGTCTTCATTCTTGTGGCTGCTTTACCAAACTTAGAATGTTTATCACGACCTTCCATTAAAGCCTATATTAATTTGGAAAACCACCCAGGAACATGCTGTTATTCTGATACAAATACGTATTTTAAGTTTTCTGAAAACTAAGTTTTCTTACTACTAAGGCAAAAAAAAAAAAAAAGAAAAAAAAACCCAAACAATAACAACTATACAGAATCAGAAAGTATAATTTTCTTCTTAGAGTTGTGAAAAACAAATCTGAATCTCAAATCAAATGTAATGTTAAAAAATGTACTTATATACAGTTAAAGAAAAGACTGATTATGACTACTCTATTAAAAAAACAATACTAGCAATCCTTATCACATTTGTCATTCTCATTACTACTCTAAAGCAACAGTTACTAATGTAGAAGGACCCAGCTCCTAACTGTATCAAAATACTGTGAATGCTGGCCTCCAGTTGTCATTCAACAGATAATACATAAAAATCAGTTTACAGAAACTGTCCGTACACATTTCTATATATATATATATCTGCTGGCAGCTTCTAGTAGGACTTGCAATGACTAGTATCAAATACATAAAAGCAGAACATAAAATTTACTATCAGCTTTATTCACTAGACAGCTTTTTACCTGAATGCCCAGATTACGGTCTTGAGCAGTTTCAAGTTCTTTGTTTTTCTCAGTTAACACTTTTACTTGGTTATCTAGAGAAAAGGAATGTAATGAAAACTACCATTATAAAAGAGGGAAAAAACCCATTATTCTAGATTTTCTATTTTGTTTTACTATTTTCCAGATGTACACATCTGTAATTGTGCACACAATTACACACACTTCAAATACAATTATCCACTCTAAGAAGGCACTCATCTGTGTCCACATTCATCCCTATCTTACACCTCATAAAAAGAAGCTGTAATCACAGCCATTCTCCTAAACTTCTTTAGCACCATTTTGGGGCAGGGCTCATTACGCTTTGGAGATTAAGTAACATACAAACTGTAAATTATAAATGTACATATGTGCGTGCATGCCTATAATACACAGATCTCTCTTTAAATGTTAGTGTATTGAAAGTAGCCGAAGAAACTATAAATCAAACAAATAGCTAGAGGAAAGTTGAAGTTTATTTAATCACTTAATTATGAGCTTCTTGTGTTTCTTCTCTAGAAAGTCAAATCAAATAAAAATTAAGCTATATTAAAAGCCTTTATAAGGCTTTCTTTCCCTTAAGTTTTCTTTCTTTTGTCATGAGCAAAGTAGACAGACAATGTAGCATCTTCCTACAAAAGTTGTAACCTTTAACTACCTTTCTCCGGAGTTAGGGTTCATAGAAGAAATATGCTGGATTCATAGTTATAACATTTGTAACAAAGTATAATGAAATCAGTAGGTTTTAATTTTTCAATCTGAAAACAAATCACTATTTAAATATTCAACTATATGTTTTGGCTGTTTCAATCACTATCAAAAGTACCTTTGATGTGTAAAGCTATGTTAATAGTTGCACATGTTGGTCTAGCAATTTTTATCCTTTTAAAAAAAGACTAGGCACCTATAGTATGTGTGGCAAAACCAGTTTTAATATCAAAGTCAGAATTAGAAACCAGTTGGTTCTCCAGACTGTGGCACCCCATATCCTCATGAAATCTTTCCTGCTAAGTGAAAACCAAACTATCACTGTGAATACAAATCTCAATGCCTTCTGAGCATTTTCACATATCATAAGTAAATGCTCACAAAGAACAAAGCGTTAGTTTTAGTGGAGAGAGAAAGGGGGGGAGTTGAGAAGGCAGAGCTTCAGTCCTCTCAGAACAGTATGTTCTTTAAGGTTCTTGTGGGGAAATAGGGGGAGTTATGGGCCCAAGGTCTGTTGATACCACCAGATTAGACTAAAAACATTTTTTTGGTGTGTGTGTGGGGGGGAGGGGTGTTGGGCTGAGGAAGGTGCTTGGACGAGGACATTATTATACAATTTATGAGACGTGGCAGTGGTCAGTGTGCCTCTGGGCCTGAAGGCAGGGGAGCTAGGTGTATGTTTACCTTTTTGTATCCTTGTTTAGGGCTTTGCTACCTGGAAAGCCTGTTGCCAGGAAGGGCAGGTTCCCTGCCTATGTGATGTCACACCCAGGAGTAACTAGTAATTGAGCATTAACGGGAAGTTATAAAGACATCCATACTTACTCAGCTTCTCAAGCTCCAGGCGCAGGCTTTGACACTCACGGGTTTCACTCACAAGTCTCTCCTGACTCTGTGATAACCTCTTCTCTATCTCAAAGTATTGTTGCTCTACAAAAGACAAGCCCAAACACTAAGAATAAAGTCAAGACAATGCTTCCAAAAGCAGTATTCTTAATACCACTATTCATTTCTTATAATATTGATGCAAAACTTAAGACACAGCATTGTAAAATCTAATCTCAATAACTAGATTCAACACGGAAAAGGACTTTCTTAACAGTTTCACCTAGTGTATAACAAAAGACAATATTGCCTCAAAAATAAGTATTTATTAAATGGAAAAAAGTTTAAAACTGCACTGTTTAAAAGGGTTTAATATAAAATAATTAAAATTATACCTACTTAAATTTATGTAAAAAGTGGGCATGATGGTGCACGCCTTTAATCCCAGCAATCCAGAAGCAGAGGCAGGTGGATCTCTGTCAGTTCCAGGCCACCCTGGACTACAAAGTGAGTCCAGGACAGCCAGGGCTGTTACACAGAGAAATACTATCTCAAAAAACAAAACAAAACAAAACTTTGTGTAAAAATAAACCTGCAGACTTCCCACAAAGAGAGACTGTGCTTTTCTACTTCTTCTCAGTATTGGGACATATAAATCACTCAATATTTATTGTGTAAATTAATGAACAGAGTACAGTATAGTATCCAAATTCCTTAGTTATTAATTGTGTACTTTCCATGATCAAATTTGTTTGATAACTACACCTTTTTGAAGAGAAAATTAATTCAGGTAGAACTTTCTCATCAATCTACCAAAATAGACCACCAATTTCCTCAATTAATGGTAAACCAAAACATGTAACAAGAAAAAAAAAAATCTAGTTTTTAAAATTACTATTTTCTTTCTTTCAAGAAAGTTCAAGCCACTTAAAATCCCTAACTTTCTTATGTGAGCAACTAAAAGAGCTCACAAGCAGATCTTTATAGATTTTTCTATCAACCTCCAACTTTCTGAGAGAAACACGGTATATCCAACTCATCTAGTGCAACTTCACTGCCTTTTCTTGCGCTGTCTTTTTGCGTACAAATTCATTTTTGTGACCCTATCTTTTATTATGGGAACATAGGGTAAACATACACTAAGAACAAGGCATCGCAAGAGGCAAAGGCCTATAAACCCAGGTGAGTAGAAAGTAGGGGCAATTACTATCATTTAAAGGACAACAAAACAGAATTAGATTAGGATCGTTTAGTCCTAAAATTCTGGAGGAAACTGACCCAAATTCTCCACAATCTCTGCCTGTGGGCCCAAGTTAACAGTTCCTACGTTAAGACTACGCTAAGCAAAATGAAAATGAGACGAGGGTGAATTTAGATCTGGGAGGAGGAGGGTTTGCTCAAAAAATAAACAATAATAATAATAATAATCACGCAGCGTGGATAAGAGAAGGCCTCCGTTGCGCATGGAGCCTGAGAGGATGCTACCTGCACACCTTGCAGGGGAGAGCGTGCAGAGAGGGAGGTCGCACCGCAGCTCCAAAACAAGGGCACGAAAAGCTTCTCACTCACCGCTCTCCACCTTGAATTTCTCGTGCCGCCCCTTCAGGCCGTCGATCTCGGACTGCTGATCAGCCAGGAACTTCTCAAGTTTGTTCTGGGTCGACTTAGGCAGCTTGTTCAGCTCGGGGCGCTCCAGTACTTGCTGCAACACCGCCGCCATGTCGGCCGGGGTCGCGGCGGCAACGGCTGAAGGAGAAGCGAAGGAGGAAGGCGAAGCGCGGAGCCCAGAAGCCTGAGCCGTCGTCAGGTCCGCTCCCTCGCTCGCCGTCTCCCGCGCGCTTGCTCGCCGGAGACTCCCGCGGCGGGACCCTGGGAAATAGAGTCCCGCGTTTAGACGCAGCAAGGGCCGTGCCAACGCGCCATCTTTGCGCGCAGCCGCCGGAAGCTATGCACACTGGGAATGCGAGTTCACAGCGGCCTCTGACCTAGCTTTTGGTTTCACCCGCTTCCAGACCCAAAGGCTCCTGGGAAATGTAGTGTATTTTCCCCACTCGCTTCCGAGAGCTCTGCCGCGCACGTCCCGTTCCGCTTCCTTCTTCCTTCCCCAACCCCAGCCGGTCTCGTTCGGCTGTGCCGAGTGTCCGCGCGGTGGCGCTACATCATAAGTGCGCAGCCACCCTCGTCCTTCCCCCGAGGAGCAAGGCGACCTTACCGTCAAAACCACGGGATGCCATGGGTACTCCTCTGTGGCTGCTTCTAGAAACCGAGCCACTAAAGGGCATGGATCACCGCAAGGCAGCTCGACAAGCTCCGGGCTGCAGCCACGCTCTCAGCAGTGCCCCAAAGGGGGCGGGGTGCCGGCCGCGCTTGCTTTGGTAGAAGAGCTGCGGAGCTGGGCACCGGACGGCTTGCGTCATCAGTCTGCGTCCCGTTTGGTGCCGAGACCCTCGTTTGAAATGGGAAGTGAAGCGTCCCCTGTCGCTTTCTGA
Source organism: Acomys percivali (assembly GCA_907169655.1). Lineage (NCBI taxonomy): Eukaryota > Metazoa > Chordata > Mammalia > Rodentia > Muridae > Acomys > Acomys percivali. Next base: position 104,324,140 of record OU015747.1, on the reverse strand, counting down.
TGAGTTCATTGGCTGTGAAAGCGGGACCTGAGTGGCATCTGTACCTGGAAGGTAGCTTCTTGTACCCTCACCCGAGTTTTCTTGCTGACAGAAGGTTCGAGAGATTTATTTGCCGCGTGTGCACATTCTTAGAACAAGTGAGTCGGCTTACGAATGTGTGTGCACTCGGGCACGAACAAGCTGCCTCTTCAAGGGGCGAAAGGATATAGTATAGGGAACATATGGAGAGTCACTCTGATGCACACTCAAGTCTAGTTCTGAGGAGGTTAGCCTATGTCAGCCTCGTACCTACATGCTTTTGGAGGTGTGAGGTACTGACTGATTCAATGAGAATTAAAGTAGTCCGGTTAATATTTTAAACAAAAAGAAATCAGGAAGACTTTGAATGTAGCTTATGTAGTAAGATGACAGTGCAGGCGAAAAAGTGTCTGATGTTGATGCTTTTATATGAAAATGCTATAAAATAATTTTACGGAGACACTCGTCGCCTTGCCACAATAACAGAACCATGTTTGTTTCCAGATCATGATTCAGCAGTGTCATGCCTAGTTACTTTCTTGGAAGAATTCGTTTGACTCTTGATTGAAAATAAGGGATAGCACATGCCTGTGATCTCAGCTATGGGGAATAAGAGGTGGGAGGGTTATCATTTCAATACAGCCTACAGCCTGGATTAGTAGTCAGACTCCCCCCCTCTCAATTAAGGGGGTGGGAAGGATTAAGCTAGTAGGGTTATTATATTAGTTTCCATTCACAAACTCAAAGAAAGAACAGGAGATTCCCCCCTTTGCAATGATTTAAAGAGGACGTGTGAGCAAACCAGGTGGCCAGAATTTAAATTCCATCTTTCCCACTCACCAGTTTTGCCATTTGGAGGCTATTAACATTTAATGCTATTTAACATTTCCTTCTTTGGATGTCTTTGTGTATGAAATGAAGATGATGATTATAGTACTTACCTTGTAGGGATTGGTATTAAATGTCAATGCATGTAAAATGCTTAGAAAAAATGTCCTGTGTCTAATGGAATCAGTGTAGTTTTCATTGTTGCTCTACTGTTTACTTACGTGGCTGTTGTCAATTGTCTCATGGCAGTAATCATATTGTTCACATTTGTGCCTTCCCAACTAGCACAATTTCTAGAAAACAGTAATTTTACAATATACATTGGATAAACAAATGAGTCTCTCTACCTCTTAATGGACTAATTAGAAATTCATTTTTAATATTTTATTTATTTATTTTTATGTGCCTTTGGTGTTTGGCCTGCAGGTATGTCTCTGTGAGGTAGTCAGATTCACTGGAGCTTGGGTAATAGACAGTCGTACGCTGCCATGTGGGTGCTGGGAATTGAGCCTGGGTTCTCTGGAAGAGCAGCCAATGCTCTTAACCACTGAGCCATCTCTCCAGCCTCCATCTTTCATATTTTAGAAATGAGAACATAGAAGTTCACCAGTTATCAAAGAGAATGAAGCTAAGGTGTAGGCCTAAGATAAGAAATTAGTGTTGACTAATGGTTTCATTATTTTCTTATCTCGAGTGGGAAACAGCTTTGATTTCTCATGGTTAATTGGTAATTATGATTTTTTTTCTTTGTCTTTTGAGGCAGGGTTTCATGATTTAGATCAGATTGGCCTGGAACTCATTTTATAGTTTTGGCTGGCCTCCAACTCATGGCATCAAGTCTGCTTCAGCCTCCGGAGTGCTGGAATTCCAGGAATATACCATCATATCTGGCTGGGAGTAGGCACTTCCTTTCTTTCGTTAAAAAATGATTTAAAAGTTATAATCAGGTGTGTATATCTGTTGGAATATGCTACACGTATATAGACTTGAGAAGTGGGCATCAGATTTCCTGGAGCTGGAGCTACAGGCATTTGTGCACCACTAGACTTGGGTGCTGGGAACTGAACTCACCTCTCCAGCCCCCAGGAAGTTGTTTCTTACAGCTCTGAGCTAAGAATTCCATTTAGCTGTACAAAAAAGAATGCCCTATTTAGTAAAGAACTGTAGAATATTTTAATTCAGAACATGGCTGCTCTGGCAAGGGATCACATCCAAAGATTGTCTAGGTCTGTGTGATCCAGCTGGAATATAGACACGCCTTTAATCTCAGGAGATAGAGGCAAGCAGATATCTGAGTTAAAGGTCAGCCTCGTATAAAGCAAGTTTCAGGTAAAGAAAAGCTTAGGCCCAGGCGTGGGGCTACACCCCTTTAATCCCAGCACTAGGAGACCGATGCATGCAGATCTCTTGAGTTCCATTCAGTTCTATTCAGGCAGTTTGGTTGAGTCAGTGAGTTCAGAGGCAGTACAATAGAGTTGACTTCGTGGCAGTTCGGTTTGTGGAATTCAGAAGCAGTTTTACAGGGAGAATTTTAAAGAGGTTGAAGAGAGAACAAGCTAGACACAAGTGAAGACAGAATGAACTAGAAAATGAGAAGGAGCCAGAAGATTATTAGATTATTAGAACCGATTACTAGAGGTAGTATGAAGCTAACCAAAGCAATTCAGTCAGAAGTAAGAGAAGCCAGTTTGAATCAGTCAACTTAGAGAGGAGTTTTGAGCCAGACAGCTGAGTTGAACCAGTTAGTCAGAATTCAGAAAGAGCTAGCAATGGTGAGCTTATTCAGCAGTATGTCTCAGAGGCTGAACACATTCTCAGCCTAGATTAGATTGTATGGGTGCTAGAAGCCTCTAGGTGTAGTGAGGTTAGTACTAAGCCTGGGAGGTGACAATTACATCAGGCAAATAAGTTACTTTAACATTGAATCACTGCAACCATTGAATCACATAGGATGATTGCCAAGATTGCGTCACTTTTTTGTTCTTTTGCCCGCTAAACCACCCCCCCCCCCCCCCCAAATGCTAACTTTATTACTTGTGATTTAGGTTATTGAATTGCGTGTCAATAATGGGAAGAACCTACATTGTAGAAGAGACTGTTGGCCAGTATCTCTCGAACATTAATCTCCAAGGAAAACGTTTTGTCTCTGGTCTTTTGATAGGACAGGTATGTATGTATCTGCTACTCTGCATGTTGTTAAAATCAAATCCCTCATTCATTTAAACTAATTATACCACTTAATAGTAACTTCAGGGTTGGGATGGGGAAGGAACATAAATCTGAGGCAGTTAACCTGAAGGAGATCATTGAGTTAACATTCTAAGGAGTTTGAATAAGTGTGATCATATTCCCTTCAGTACTGTGAAAGTAACTTTAAAAATGTCACAACCTCACAATGTAAGTCTTCGCTGACCAGATTATTGGCATTTTGCTTTCCTCGTGTTTTGGACTGGATACATAGCTTAGGTAGTACTTGCCCAACTTACATAAACAAAACTTTAACGTCGTTCAGTGTCCAGCAGGCAGCCTAGTTACCGCACCTATTGGGCTGGTCCAGGTGCTGCTTGCTTCCGGATAAGAGCAGGTGGACCTCAAGATTAAAGGTCCTGTTTCTCTCAGGAATACCTAGAGTGCTTTAGGATAAGGCCTGTGTAGTAGGCCAAGGTGTGGAAAGAGTTTTTCATGGAGTGTTACAGTTTAGCTCTTTTAGAATGAAATTGCTGGTGTCAGCTGGCAGTGGAGACTCTGGAGCTCCACGAGCCCATGATGATACCAAAGGTGTTATAGCTCTTAGTCAAGCTGCTGTGTTGAGCACGGCAAAGGATTTGGGTAGACACCTGAAACCAGCAGAAGCAGGCACTTCACCGGTGGTTAGCAGGCTTCAGTGGCTGGCAAGGCAGCTTCGCCATCACTGTCTTTACTGCCTTGACTGGCAGTCAAGCCCCAGGTGTCCAGCCACGATTCATCCTCAGAATAAATGGAATCTTAGACGGTCATGGTGGAGGAATGGCATACGAGAGAGAGGGAGCCAGCCAACCTTTATTTATAAACCTTGGGCAGTGGGGAGAGGTTTGAGGTGAATGCATCTGATTCATTGGGGCTAGGGGTGCCAGGATACTTAATTTGCACGAAATAGCACAGGGTCCTATCACAAGAAGGAACAACAACAAAAAAAAAAACAGTACTTAATTGTCCTGTGGGTGGAGGAAGAACTTCCAGGTAGAATGAAAGGTCATTTGCTGAAGGCTAGGATCTCCTTAGCATAGGGTGGGGTAATCCCCAAGTGCTTGCTGAACAGGTTCTCTCAGGAAAGGGTCAGGCCTATAATCTTCCCTGAAGGCTAGGTGATGATCCTTAGGGGAAGAGAGAACCCTGCTGAGAAAGGGAGTCCATCGTAGTAGGCTGAGCCCTGTTGGCTCTCCGGATACACCAGACTTCGACCTCTCCAGCAGCACCCCATACCTTAAGTGTCATCACCAATGTTACTGGTGGTTGTCAGAGTGGTCAAAATGAGGATCAGCTCTTTCCAACTTCTTAGCTTCTTATCCAAGACATTGATAACTTGGCAAGATAACTTTATAAGGAGCAAGGCAAGAGTCCACATCCACTGCAGGCAAAGTGCTAGAGGTGTGGAAGTGCCCAAATTATTGTTAGTAGCTTTGTTTAATAGGGTTCAAAAGAAGATGCTGGCTTCTAAGGATATAGTTTGAATGATTGTCTATTTTTATTGGTTTGGTTAGCTAAGGTCTGATACTCATTTTCCTCAACGTACATGTCCTTCCCCATAAGCCACCTGATTAATTCAGTTTAAATTAAAGCATAGATTGCCCCTCCCCCCAGGCACAGGCACCTAAAACCATTTCAGGCTCATTGGACATTGCTGTTCTTCTTACCAGGTGTGTTGGGAACACACTTGGATAGAACTGGCTAATGTGATTGATACCAAGGACAGGGACATCTGTACTGTTGCTTAGAGATGGAAATAATGTGTATCCTGATGCAGAGAGACACCTGAGGGGGTGAGGCTGCTAGGAGAGAGGGGTTGGTGCAGGGTTCCTGCAGGTGAAGGAACGGGGCTACCAAGTATATTGTAAGAGGGGGCAGGTGAGCAATGACCCAAGTGAAATAGGGTCCTAGACTAAACTACCTTCTGTGCTTGTCTGTTTCACTCAGCACCTCTTAAACCAGGCTTTTACTACCTAGTCCAAGCTGGCCTGCAACACTGCACCATTCTCACTGTAGATGTGAACCACCATATTGAACTCCACGCTGTCTTTACTTCTTCATTTGCTGCATCCTTCCTCTTCCTTTGGAGTCCAGAGCTCACTCTTGTCCTCTTCTGTCTTCTCAACCTTTTTTCCTACTCTAAATGTCAATTTTTCTTTCTTTTCGAAGTTCATCATCTTAGGAAAGCAGAGTCGCCTCTGTGCCAGACATGGTGGCTCATGAGCCTAGTCCTGGTACTTGGAAGCAGGAGGCATACATAGTGAGTTTGAGGCCAGCCTGGGCTATGGAAAGCCCAGTTCAAAAACAAAATGGGATGTGTGTGTGTGTGTGTGTGTGTGTGTGTGTGTGTGTGTGTGTGTGTGT
>OU015747.1:104269488-104314202 GCA_907169655.1 Acomys percivali | reverse complement strand
GTGTGTGTGTGTGTGTGTGTGTGTGTGTGTGTGTGTGTGTGTGTGTGTGTACGCGCGTGCACGTATTAGTGTTCCATAATTCTAATGCTAGAATTATGCTTAATTCCTTTTCTGTCATTTCTTGCAGATCTTTTGTGTAATAAATCTAAATATTTTCAGTCAAAACTACATATTATAAAACAAAATTTAAGGTTTGTGTATTATACATGTATATATGCTAGGGAGGGGAGTCATGCGGTCACCATGGGTGACGTGAGGAGGCGAGAAGGTGACAACCTGGTAGACTCGGTTCTGCCCTTCCATCTTTTCATGGATCTACAGACAGACAGCCTTGCCTACAGAGTGAGATTATCTCAAATGGAAAAGAAATGATGGACCTTGAGATACACTGCAAGAAATAACTATATAAAATATGTTGATTATTGTCAATAGTTTTGGCCATTACCTAATACTGTATTTCCTGGAGCAATTTCTTTTGATATCAGGAAAACTGTGAGTCTTTTGATGCGTAATTTTCAGCTTATAGACCATCAGAATGATATTACAAACTAGACCTCTATACACACTGTTGTAAGAATACTTAGAGCCACATTCATGACGCACTAGCCTCATTCCAAATGCTTGCTTTATAGGTAATGACACAAATCTGGGTCACTATTCTGATTTTTTCTTCTAAGTTTTTACTACTTTACTGTTTTGTGAAACTTAAATAAGAAATACTAACTGGGCAACATCTTATTTTTGTGGTTAAAAAATACTTATTCTACTTATAACAAAAATAAAGTTTGTATTCTATATTTCATATAAATACTAATTGCCCCAAATTAATTTATCATGTCCAGTTAATAATTAGTTACAGGAAATGATATTTTTTACTTAAGCCAGTTTTTATATGAGTTCTTTTATGAAATCACAAATGGTTAATATGCCATGGTATAGTTGATGACATTCTGAAGATTACGAATTGCCATCGCCTTTTCCCACATTTTTCATTTTGTAGTGAATTCATGTATGTTTTTCTGTCTTTCAGCTAATATTTGCTGTGGAAAAATCTATGAATAGAAAAAAACTATGGACTGCCACAGAGGAAGAGGTCTCAGAACGAGTGATACTTCACATTTGTTCTTCTACAAAAAAGTATCTTTTATTTAGGTGTTTATGGTTAATGTATGTGGTTCTGGCTGCAGTACTAGTGTTGCTGACTGGCCCACACCATCCACAGTGTACTCCTCTTCTCCCCACAAAATCATATAATATGCAAGTTACATTCCTACAGTTCTTTCCTTAAACATTTATTTAAATCATCCTTTTGTAAAAAGGATGTTTGTTTTTAAAGAGCACATTGTTTTTTTGTTTTTTTTAAAGATGTATTTATTCATTACATATAGAATGTTCTGCCTGCATGTGCACCTGCAGGCCAGAAGAGGGCATCAGATCACATTACAGATTGTTGTGAGCCACCATGTGCTTGCTGGGAATTGAACTCAGGACCATCTGCAAGAGCAGTCTGTGCTCTTAATCTCTGAGCCATCTCTCCAGCCCCTAAAGAGCAATTGCTGCCAGTTGGTTTTGCCTCATGCCTTCAATCCCAATACATAGGAGGCAGAGGCAGGCAGATCTCTTAAGTTCAAGGCCAGCCTGCTCTACAGGTGAGTTCCAGGACAGCCAAGGGTGCACAGAGAAACTCTCCAAAATCCAAAAAAGAAAAAAAAAAGCACATTGTTATGATTAGAGCTGCTACTACTACTACTACTACTACTACTACTAATAATAATAATAATAATAATAACAACAACAACAACAACAACAACAACAATAATAATAATAATAATAATAATAATGGCTATTAATAATGTGCTAAGTTACAGAATTTGATAGAGAAAGGACTTAGGATTCTGAATTCTTTGCCAGCTCTCTAACCATGTATATTTTTGTATTGTAGGCTCTTTTCAGAGATAAGCTTAAACAAATAATGTTTTTGCTATGTTAATATAATTTTCACCTTTATTTCTTAAAGTGTTTGAGAAAGTTTGAAGCACCTATACATTGAGCTGAGCAATGTAGAAATTGTTAAGCCTTTACTATGGTCATGTGACTTCTTCAATCTCTGTGTCCTCTGGAACTCCCCAGGATAGACAGTCATAAAGAAGAGTCACAATTCAAGGACATAAGGACTTGGAGAAGACGAAATTCAAACAGAGGTTTTTCCTGTACCAGATGAGTGTTCAGTGTATTTGACCCTTGCCTAGGAAGTATTTCAACCCAGTCACGTTCTTGGGCTTGATCCCATCCGTTATGCTGTGTAGGGCGTGTTGGAGCAATAACCCAGGTGCTTCCTGTCCACTTACTATGATTAGCAATATTTAGAAGGAAATTTGTGTTGTTTGCTTTTTAAGCAAACTGTAGTCAGCAATTCATATATTTATATAGATAATACATAAACACTCATTTACATAAATGTATAACTATATCTCTATATGTCTTTTAACTATATAAAGTATTCTAATTTGTAAGCACTTGGATATATGTACCAATTTTAGTTTTTGGATTGTATTTCTATTATCAAAAATTCTTTGAGACTCATTTGTATGACCTTAATTAGTAAAGAATATCTTGTCGAACTTATGATGTCCATGATCCAAAGGTAAGATAAACCACTCTTTAAGGAGTTTTCTGTTTTATAAACTGCTTTAAAAAGTCAAAATTCATCTTCATATTTAGTTTTAATAATTTCCAGTGTCATCACTTCTTTTCAATGTTTATGACCTCTTGAAGTTTTTTTGTTTTGTTTGTTAATCTCCTGCTTTATATTTGAGAAGCTAATAGTAAAACCGAGGATTTTGTGTAGCTGGAGTGCCTGGTCAGCGGGCTCCCTGTGTGTGGTAACAGAATCCAGACCAGCATTTGCCTAAAAGCAGCATGAAAACTCAGCAGTGTGGGAAGCTAGGAGAGCACAGCCATGCTGAGGAGCAGCTCAGTGAACGTTTGCAGCAGCCAGAGTCCTTAGAATGGACTGTTGAGGCCAACCACTGAAAGCTACTTCCTAGGGCGCCCTGTAGAAGTCTCCAGAAAGCTTTCTGATCCTTTGTCTACCGACCCCGAGGGTGACCAGCATTGTCTAGAGAGTATGAAAGTACTAACTTTAATACATGATCACTTTTGTACTTCTGTTTCCCTTAAATCGGATAATTTGATCAATAGTACAGGATGTTAGCTTGTTTGGGTTATAGATTTTATACCTTATATTATTTTCTCAATGCATATATTTCACCTAAGCCATATCATGTTTTGTTTTTCCATCTTCTCCCTGATAAAGAGTTCAGCAAGACCCGCAGATTGGAAGTATCAAAGTAGAGTGTCTGCCTCATGGCTGTCTCTAGAGTGTACTGTTCATATTAACATTCACATCCCACTGTCGGCTACTTCTGCCAGTTACACTCTGGAAAAACATACGAAGGTATCAGTATCAAATACATTTTCTTCAGTGATTCCTGAGTGGGCTTCTGCTGTTAGTATGGTTGTGACATTTACAGTCCTCAAAACTTGTACTCTATTTTAAATGATTGCTGTCATAAGCATAAAGAACATGTTACTTTAGCTGGACTAGAATTTTTTTAAGAATGAATAATATCATAATACTAGTATATTTAGCATAGCAGATACATACTAAATATCACTAATTAACATATGTAGAATTTAATTATGTCCATAGATTTAAGACCTTAAGTTTTCTTCTTTAATACTGCTTTATGCTACTCAGGGCTCATTTTCTACTTTGTAAGATAATAGGCACTATTGATTTTATTTCTATTCTCATGTTCTTATTAATAAGGCTTTGGAGTTTATGATATAAGTTTTAGGAAAAGAAAACATACTAAATATGGATAATGTGCTAAAAGATTAGGACTGTGTTTTAATTTACGATACTGGATTTAAACATGGTGTTGTTGACATTCGAGCGTTTTCAAGATTTCAGTGTAGTAGGTGGAGATAGTAGACTCAAGGAAGCTTGATTAAGATAACGTTACATCTGAAGGAGTTTGTCTTGTTTTTAAGAATGGACTCACACGCTGGGCCAAGCAAATAGAAAATGGTGTTTATTTGATTAATGGACAAGTTAAAGGGGAAGATTGTGACCTATTAGAAGGACAGGTGAGTTAAGAAATAATTATCTTAAAGAAAATAGATTTATCTTTAGTCATTGTTCTCATTAAAATAAGTCTCATTTACTCATTTCTAGGATTTTTTGGTTTTGTTTTATTTTTTAATTGATTGATTTTGATGCAGGGTTTCTATGTAGCCCTGGCTGTCCTGGAACTCACGATATAGACCAAACTGGCCTCAGACTCATAAGATCTGCTTGCCTCTGCCTCCAAGTGCTGGGACTAAAGGTGAGCACCACCACCCTGGGCTGTAGTGTCTTTTAAAGTAAAGAGCAATGTTTTTCTCATAAAGTACTAGGAAGAGACTATTTCTGGTGTAATTGAGATACTGAATCCTGGACTTAGGGCTAAGTCTATTTAATCTCCAAATTGTAAAAGCTTATTCAAAACTGAATGTCTTGTATTCTACCATCTATATGTTAGTATGAAAGACTCTATAAGTGTTTCCCAAATACTTTTGACCTAAATAAAGAAGAGCCTAGGTGATCTCTCCAGGGATCTGCAGACTGGGAAGTCCAGATAGGAAACGTGCTAGGCTTTAGGAGACGTGTTACTGTGGTACAACCACTGATCTCCACTGTTGTCCCACTAAGGTGACCTTAGGTGACAGTATGAACAAATGATCTGACTGTCCACACGGTCCTCACTTACAGAGAAAGGTGGCAATGTGAATTTGACCTACAGAAAATAATGTACTAATCTCATATCTAGAAATATTAAAGTAGGAATCATTTTTAAGACAGTGGATATAGAGTATATAATGCAGTGTATCTGTAAGAAAGCAAAATTAAAATTATTAAGATGAATTTTCTCTTTGCTGTTTAGAATCTGGAGAGTAGTTCCTAGGTTGTTCTGTACTGTTCATATGCAATATTAACAGTCTAGCTTTTTACTTTTGTATTTTTTAGAAAAAAACTAGAGGAAATATGCAAGCAACTGCTCAGTCTTTGGATGTCAGAGTGCTAACACAATTGGTAAATATTTTTAAAACCACTTATTTAAAATGAATTATTTCATCAAGCATAATGAAAGTTTTGGAATGTATTTGTATGAATTAAAAAATATAGAGGCCAAAGGCCCCGTGTAGCCCAGATTGATCAGTTCAAGTTATTTTTAACCATTATGTGAAATACATCTCCAGTGGAAATGAAGATTGGAAAAGGCTGTAAATACATTGAGCCAGTGATTTCTTTGTATAAATGAATTATACAATCTTTAAAAAGCACACACATTATAACTCAAAAAGTACTGCAAGATATGAGGCTGTATAAAACATTCAGCTTTAAGAAAGTTATTCCCAAGAAGCACTGCTCTGATTAAACCATTCTTAGCCTTCTTGTCTCAAAGCTATTAAGGCCTTAGCATGTAGATAAACGTTTTTGAAGGCATATACTACACACTCACATATGTATTTAAATTTTGAGCTGTTGATTATTAAAGTTAGAAAAGTTGAAAGCTTAAAAGAAGATATGTATGGATGTACCAAGAGTTGCCATATACTTAATTTGAAGTATATTTCTATCTTATACTCCGATTTGCGGAAAATCACTAAAGGGGGCTGGAACAATGACAGTGTTTCAGAGCATTTGTTGCTTTTGCAGAGAGTGTGGGTTTCATTTCCAGCACCACATGGTGGCTCACAACTGTCCGTAACTCTAGGTTCAGGGAATCCAGTGCCCTTTTCTGACCTCCCTGTGCACTAAGTACACACATGATGCACCGCATACAAAACACTCAGACACAAAAAATAAAATAAACCTAAAATCTTCCCAAAATATTAATTAGCAAGTTTTTTTTTTCTGTATGATGTTTTTAAATTATACACCTATTTGGAAATTGTAAGTTGAAGAAACTGAATAAAATAAAAATAACTTAAACTTAAACTATTAGCTATTTCTAAATGCTGTCCATTTTAATACTGCCTCATGTTACCTGGAGAACAGACCATGATTATAGGAAATTAAAAAACAACAACAAACTTCATTTTCCCGGGCATGGTGATGCACGCCTGTAATCCCAGCACTCAGAGAGGCAGAGGCAGGTGGATCACTGTGAGTTTGAGTCCAGCCTGGTCTACAAAGTGAGTCCATGACAGCCAAGGCTACACAGAGAAACCCTGTCTTGAACCCCCGTCCTCCTAAAAAGAAAAGAAACTTCATTTCAGTGTTATTCTAGACACTGAATCCCAGGATTACTACAAGAACTGCCAGCTTTTAACTAAATTGAGAAAGTGGAGACAATTTGGTTCATGACGATGCTTTGCTGTCTGTCTCTGTGTTTAACTATAAGACGCTGCTAAGGTGGCATGGCTCTAAGCTTCTCCACACAGTTTTTACTGTTTTTTCACAGTAATAGTACTTTTTTTTTTGCCTTATATTTGCTACTTGACTTTGGATTTTAGAGGAGTCTTTAGTAAAGGAATGCTATTTTTTTTTTTATGTAATCACTCTTTATTAGTGAGACTTACTTCTTGATACTACCTAGTTAAAATGTCTTACTTCAATGCTTTTTACAGTATCAGTACATTATTTTCTTTCTTATTATTTTCTAACCTATTCTAGAAGTCTGCTATGGTGTCTTTAACTTCTGTGTTTGTCCTGAACCATGTCTTGTCCATGCCATCTGTGTCCTGCTGCCCATAGTCAGAATCCCACCTATATACATCAAGAACTAGTTCTAAGTTATTAACAACAAAAATAAAACTGTGAAGTATAAAGAAGGCATAAAGTTGATAGGCAGAAGTCACTTGGCGAATTTGGAAGGAGGTCATAAAAAGATGTATTGAAACACAGAAATAAATGTGTGTCTATGCGATTGTTAGAATTTTACAATATTTATGGTGTCCTAATTTATGTAAAAAGTTTGTGTAAAATTTAGGAAAACTTTTGTGGTTTTCCTGTATCTCATAGCTCATATTTTCTACTGTAGCATGTCTTCTTTATGTATCTTTTTTATTTTTATAGTACTTTGCTGAGGAAGTATACAAATAATGTATTTTGGGAGCATATATACTAAGTGTTAGTATTTTAAATATTCAGGTTAGTGAGAAAACATTAAGATGTAGTTGGTTTTCTATCTATATTAAGAATGCCCAGAAATAATATGCAATTTATAAAGAGACATTTAAAGAGCTTTTAATAACTTACGGAGAATATTTTCAAGTACTTAGGCAAAAAAAATCCCTGTTTTGTATAAAATGGCTTCATAATGCTTAAATGTTTCCTGTAGTTAATAATGTTAGGACTGTTAGGACTAAAATGGATTCTGTCTTTCAGCTCCTGAATTCAGACTATAGATCCACGGCCACCGTCCAAATCTGCAGTGGTTCTGTAAACCTGCGAGGGGATGTAAAGTGCAGAGCTTATATCCACAGCAACAGACCTAAGGTCAAAGATGCTGTGCAGGTACAAAAAGGGTAACTGATATAATATTAAAAAATTATAGAAGTTTTCTTTTTTAATCTTAATTTTATGATTATTAATTTGATCTTAATAGAGGTCCAATGTATTTCAAGATTTGTCTGTGTAGACTATCTATGTGGGCTTAATAAGTGTCCTGCCCTTGTAATATCAATACTTTTGAAATAATTCTCTTGAGGGCGGCTTGGTTTCTTAACAGGAGTATTCGTAAGAAGAATTTTTAGGTAATGTTTCAGAGTCCAGAAATTTGAAAGAAGATGACCAACTTGCACATAATAATATGCTTCCCGATTTAGAATATTGGAAAGATTTATTTAGATGCAAAACTTAATTCTTTATTTGGCTTTAACTTAGTATTTAAGTGTGAGCTACATAGATTTATCATTAACTACAAATGTATTGAAAATAATAGTAATGGGTTTGCTGAACAGATGACAACAAATAGACTAATGTGTGGTTTATTGAGTGAACATTGTTACTCTGTAAAGCAAATGATGGGTTTTTGTCATGAATTCAAGTTTGAAATATTTTATTTCTTACTGTATTTCTGCTTGTTTTTTTCCCTATAGGCAGTGAAGAGAGATATTTTGAACACAGTTGCTGATCGCTGTGAAATACTATTTGAGGACCTGCTTTTGAGTGAAATTCCGGAAAAAAGAAGTATGACTATAAAATAAGTACTTTTTTGTGTTTGTTCTGTTTCGTACAGTAGGATGTCAAGATTTAACATGTATGTTATCTTTTGTAGCATGTTTTATAACAGTAAGTTATCTTTTCAGTTGCTCCCTCCTCCACATTGTGTTTTGAACATCTTCTGTTAGCAACGCTGTCAATATTTATTAATTCCAAGGAAGATTTTTGTTAATATTCTGTAACCCTTTTTCTCACTTTTAAAATTAGTTATTTTATTAGTTATTTGTATGGCTTAAGTTTGTCCAGATCTTACGCATGCTAGCACAGTTGCTCTGTGTTCATCTGTGCAACTGCTCTACTGTGTCGGGAAAGCTGTTTGTTTTTTTTCTTACTATTTTTGTAATCATCCACCACCTCTGGCTCTTACAGTCTTTCTGCCCTTTCTTCTGCAATAATCCCAGAGCCTTAAGAGGATGGTGTATAATGTAGATGCCACATATAGGGCTGAGCATTCTGCAGTCTCTCATTTTCTGCACCATGACCGGTTGTGGGTCTCTGTTAGTTGCTATTTACTACAAGGGAGACTTCTTTGATGAGGGCTGAGCGATTCACTAATCTAAGGGTATAACAATAAGCCATTAGGAGTTGGTAATGTGGTGTCAATTTAGCAGCATAACAGAGTAGTCTCTTACCTAGGGCCTGTGACCTAGCCAGCCATAGGTTCTTGGCCCTAACAACACTGCCAGGTATGGGTTTCAAATTTTGGAGCAAGCTTTTAATCCAATCAGAAGCTGTTTGATTACCCACATGACACTCATGCCTATTTCACTAGTAGACAAGTCTTATCAGGCCAGTTGTCACTGTAGCTAGCAGGGTTCACAGCAGGTTAAGATTGATTTTTTTCCCCCCCATCTAGTAGCATGCATAGCACCTTCTAGTACTGTGAAAGCTTGCTTTCAGATGAATACCTGCTTGATCTCTTCATGTTTTAGCACTCAGCAATAGGATTTGACAGTGAGCAAGCAAGGACATTGGCAATAGCCTGTGCTGTGTGGGGATTTATGGAATCTTCTGGTCAATATCTCCAAAAGAGGTAACCCATTCCTGGCACCAGACTTTTTATTTGTTAGCATGTGGTGTCTTAGAGGCATTTTTTCATTTTATAAACTCTATGTAAACCTTTTAGATATGTGCATGTAAATACTTCAGGAAGTTTCTACAGTACTGGGTGTTCATATGACGTCTTTGAAATGTCTTCAGTATTAGTTATCCCTTCCTGTGTCCCCGCCCCTCCCCTGCCCTGCCCTGCCCTTCCATTCCCACCATGTAACACTTGGTGTTCCACTATTCCCTTTTGACTCTTGACAAATAGCTGCATTCTATCGCCTTTCTCAGGGAGAATTTTTAAAACAATTGCTTCTAATTGAACTATTTTTGCTAGAATAGACAGTGTCAGCAGTTTAAGACTTTTTTGTTGAAGTGATAGGTTTTAAGTCACTTCAATGTACTCAAACAGTAATTTATTGGTATTTGTTGTACAGTGGGTTTTTTAAAGATACTGTTTACACACTATTATGTTTCGTAGTTTTTAGCTGTTTCTCTAACAGACTTGATTAGATTCAAGAAATAGTTGATACATCTTTGGAGAAACATAAGCAGTTTATACCATCTTAGCAATTTGTATTAAAATAATTTTGTACTCAAAAATTATATTAAGTATGTTTTTTGAAACTATACCTCACTTACCCATACATATTACAACCATCTTTGAATTTTTAATTTAAGATTTGAGTATGTTTGGTTGAAAATATACATACCAACATCCTAGTTTTGCATGCTGTGGTACAAACTTCAGTTATATAATTCTAACACTAGGAGGCAGTGTGGTCAAAGAGTTAAACTACTCAATTCTACACACACGAGATCACCTACTGAAAGTGGAAGAATCATAGCTTATATCACGTGTTTCCCTATGACACTTAAGGAATACTTTAGTGTCTTCTGTTTGTAATTATATAAAGTGATCCTAGTTTCTTGAGAAGGAAGTGTAGATTGCTAATGGAATGACCCCAATTTTCTGCTTGATCTTTACATTGATAGCTTTTTAATCATACCTGGTACAGACAAAGTGGTTATTCTTTACAAAGATGTGTTAGCCTCTTAAAGCCACATTTTGAGCTTAATAGCAGCTATACTTATGTAGCTAGAAAATGTCTTAGAAATTTGGAGACATAGAGTCTAACTTGCAAGTATCCAACAAAAGGTGAAACGCTGTGGCTGGGGAGATGGCTCATTGGGTAAAAGTGCTTTCCCTCAAGCTCGAGGACCTGAGCTCAGTTCCTGGATTCCATGAAACCCTAGAATAAAGACAGATGTGGTGGTAGAGACTTCTAATCCCAGTGTTGGCGAGGCAGAGACAGAGAAGGCCCTCACTTTGACTTTGAGCATGTATAAATGAAGAAAAAGTTGACAATAAAATTCAGAATACTTCCAAGATTAAAACAAACAAGAAAGGTTTGTTTATTTATAGGAGAGTTAGAAAATTAATCTAGTGTTCCATCATAGGACACAGTGGTTCCTATAAGGACATGCGATTAATAACATCTCTACATTAAAGGCAATGAGGGTGTTCATGCTTCATAGGTGTATTACTTGGGTCCCTTTGAAGAAGCCAGGGGAATTGAGGAAAGAAAGAACTCAATATAAGCAATTTTGTCAATTAGAAAGCACAAAATCAAGCCAGGCGTGGTGGCGCACGCCTTTAATCCCAGCACTCGGGAGGCAGAGGTGGGCAGATCGCTGTGAGTTCGAGGCCAGCCTGGTCTACAAAGTGAGTCCAGGACAGCCAAGGCAACACAGAGAAACCCTGTCGCTGGGAAAAAAAAAAAAAAAAAAAAAAAAAGAAAGCACAAAATCATTGCCATTTCAAACTTCATTTCCAACAGAAGTTTATATATTTTTAAAGTAAATATTATAATATTTCTTTTCAGATTATGAACTTCCTCAGCGAGTTTTTGTTCCCCTTCCTGGGTCCTCTGTAATGTTATGTGATTATAAATTTGGTGATGAATCAGCTGAAGAAATCAGAGACCATTTTTCAGAGATGTTAGACCATGAGATTCAAATAGAAGACTTGGAAATTGCAGAGGAAGTAAACACAGGTAATTACAATCTGTTTAAACCACACCTAAACCCACCATGCCTTCCTGTTTCCTTGAAGTTAATTGTGTTTAACACTTTGAAATATTAACTGACGTCTGTACAAACACACACAGATCTCTACATATAAAGAATACAGTGAATGTTTTCTTTGGACACTACCCAAACCTAAAACACATCCAAGTATTTTTTTTGAATCTAGCAAGTACATCTTCATGAGAAATTTCAGGGTTAAGTATGTGGAAATATGTAGCTTTCAAGTATTTATTTCATTGTGAGAAAAATTGTTCTCACCTGTTTTGTAAACTTCTGTCTATTTGTCATTTTCTGTATGTCCTCGTTGACAAGCAAACTATCATGCATGAAAAGGAAGTTTTTTATTATGTTCATTTCCTTGTCTCTAGTACCTAATGATAATCCTTGAGCCATTCTATAAATGCTAACCTAAATCAGTGGTTCTCAACCTTCCTAATGCTGCGACCCTTTAATACAGCTCTTCATGTTGTGGTAACCCCAACCATAAAATTAATTCATTGCTACTTCATAGCTATAATATTGTTGCTATTATTAATCATAATGTAAATATCTGATATGCAGGATCTCATATGCAACCCCCCCAAAGGGGTCATGACCCACAGTTTGAGAACCACTGGGTTCTAAATGAATCTTAGAAATATTGATGTAATCATTAGATTTTCTATAATTAATCTTTTTTTCCTTTCTTTATTTATTCACTTTACATCCTGGTCATAGCCCTCCTCATCTGTCAGTCTCATCCTCCCTCACTCTCCCTCTTCCTTATTCCTCAGAAAAGGGAGCCTTCCCATTCCCATCCACTTCAGCGCATCAAATCATATCAGGACTGAGTGTGTCCTTTTCCTCTGTGGCCTAGCAAGGCAGTCTCGCCAAGGGGAAGTGATCAAAAAGCTGGCAACAGAATCCTGTCACAGACAGGTCCTGCTCCCCTTACTAGAGGGCCCACATGAAGCCTGAGCTGCCCATTGGCTACATCTGTGTAGGGTGCCCAGGTCCAGTCCATGCATGGTCCTTGCTTGGTACTTCAGTCTCATCAAGCCCTTCTGGGCTCTTTTGGTCTTTGGGTCCTTTTCTACTTCCCCCCACTTTTCTACAAGACTCCCTACACATTGCCCAGTGTTGGACTGTGAGTCTCAGCATCTGTTTTGATCTGCTGTTATGTGGAGACTCTCAGAGGACAACTCTGCTAGGTTCCTGTCTGCAAGTTAATGAGCGTCAGGAGTTGGCTCTCTCCCATGGGGTGGGTCTTGGGTTGGGCCAGGCATTGGTTGGACATTCCCTCAGTCTCTGCTCTATCTATCTGCTCTATCTTTATCCTTGTACATCTTGTAGGCAGAGTACATTTTTGGTTGAAGTTTTTGTGGATGGATTAGTGTTTCTCTACCTCTACTAGGAGTCTTGTCTAATTAGAGGGTGTCCTTCTCAGACTATGGCCCCTGCTACTGGAAACCTGCTAGAGTCCCCATCACATCCTCCCAGGAGCCTGCCCTGACTTAGGTCTCCAGCTTGTTGCAGAAGTGCCCCACCCACAGCTTCTCTTTTTCTGTAGGCTGTAGGTCCTCTGTCCCCTACCCCGCTCTCCCCATGTCAGAGCTACACCCTCATATCTCTCTACTTTCTCTCTTCTGCCTTCTTCCCTCTCTTCAGCCACTCCCTCTGTCTTTCTATTTCCTCTTCTAAGTGAGATTTAAGCATCCTCTCTTGGATCCTCCTTGTTACTTATCTTCTTTGGGTCTATGCATTGTAGTATGTTTATCCTGGACTATAATAGCTAAAATCCACTTATAAGTGGGTATACACCATATGTGTCTTTCTAGGTCTGGATTACCTCACTCAGGATAATCCTTTCTAGTTCCATCCATTTGCCTGCAAATGTCATACTGTGTAGTATTCCATTGTGTAAATGTACCACCGTTTCTTTATCCATTCTTCAGTTGAGGGACGTCTAGGTTGTTTCCAGATTCTGGGTATTACGAATAAGCTGCTATGAACATAATTGAACAAGTATCCTTGTTGGATGGTGGAGAATCTTTTGGGTATAAACCCAGGAGTGGTATATATTTACTGAAAAAAAATGCCAAATTGATTACCAAAGTGCTTGTACAATTTTGTACTCTCACCAACAATGGGGGAGTGTTTTCCTGTCTCCACATCCTCACCAGCATGTGCTGTTACTTGAGATTGTGATCTTAGCCATTCTGAAAGGTGTAAGATGGACTCTTAGGGTCATTTTGATTTGCATTTCCCTGGTGACTAAGAACATTGAGCATTTTAAGTGCTTCCTGGCCATTCAAGTTTCCTCTGTTGAGAATTCTCTGTTTAGCTCTGTGCCCCATTTTTTAATTGGATTATTTTGTTTGTTGGTGTTTAGTTTCTTGAGTTCTTTATATATTTTGAATATTAGTCCCTTGTCAGATGTAGGATTGGTAAAGGTCTTTTCCTCATCTGTAGATTATTTTTTGGTTCTATTGACAATGCCTTTTTCCTTACAGAAGCTTTTTGGGTTTCATGAGGTCTTTTTTGTTTGTTTGTTTTGTTTTTCAAGACAGAGTTTCTCTGTGTAGCCTTGGCTGTCCTAGACTCGCTTTGTAAACCAGGCTGGCCTCGAGCTCACAACAATCCATCTGCCTCTGCCTCCCGAGTGCTGGGACTAAAGGTGTGTGCCACCAAAACCAGTGAGGTCCCATTTATTAATTGTTGACCTTAGAGCCTGTTGATGTTCTGTTTGGGAAGTGTTTTGTATCCCAAGAAGATGAGTAGAGATTCTGTTCTTCCTTATTCTAGTAGCAGTCAGCCTTCCTGTAACCTATAGTTCACTGAAGAGTATGGATCAAAAGCCAGGCAGTGGTGGTGCACACTTTTAATCCTAGCACTCAGGAGGCAGAGGCAGGGGGATCGCTGTGTGTTGGCTCTGTTTCTTAACAATTAAACTTTATTATACAACCCAACTAGCTTACACAAAAGGGAAAAAAGGTTAAAGGGAAACAAGAGTGAACCTTCCGGTATCCGTCCCACAGGACGGGTCCCTAGGTGTCTCTGGCCTGCGCGCTGGTCTGGCCTGTTTGCTGGTCCTCTTCCCGATCCAGAATCCACAAGCGCTGAAGCCCAGTCTGAACCTGCTGCTCCTCTGTCCTCTCCGACTGCCTATCATGTTTAAGGGGTGGTCTCCCTCTCCCATTGAGGGTAGATTAGAAACACAATAGTCCAGGTGGAGTCCCTCCATCCCCTTCCTGAATTCTAGGCCCAGGATGGCTCCACCCAGTCTATCTCCAGGTTAATCTCAGAGAATATCCAAGGTGTGTTCAATGGCAAAGCCCGCCAAGACTGCTTTCACCTGTAACAAAGCTTACAATCCTTCCCACAGCTATGAGTTTGAGCCCAGCCTGGTATACAAAGTGAGTCCAGGACAACCAGGGCTAAAACAGAAAAACCATGTCTCAAAACAAATAAACAAAGGAAGGGAAAAAAAAATATGGATCAATAAAACACTTGCACTGCTTCGTGACTGTATTCAAACTTTAATTTTGAGACTACTTGTTCGAAATAGTTTAGAACCAAGTAGTCCCACATACTTTATTCTCTTTGTTATAGTTTCCAAACAACATTTCCACCCTTTCCACCTCTTTCCTTCCTCTAGACTGGGAATTTCTAATCTGTGATGACCAAAACTTTTAGGGTCTGCATTGGCTTATCTTTTCCTTTAAGTGCATAATGAAGCCATGGTGTGATTTGACTTGAGTCTAGGCCTGCCACTAATAACCTGTCTAAGACCTTTCCAAGCTCCAGATTCCTTTGGGATAGGGAATATATTTTCTAAAAAGAAATACATATGTGGAAGATGGTAGGATACTTTATTAAATAATTTTTCCTCAGTGAACTTCTGCACATTAACAAAAGCATTAATGTTAAAGTGTGGGCATAATATTTTGTAATACACTCAGATTTTCATAAGCATCTAAATTAGGGTTTCTGTATACAATAAACCCGTGAAAATAGTTGAGATTCATAAATGGAAATAAGTTATACATTTAGGATTATTATACCTTTTAAATATCTGGTGTTATTTCTAGGCTTTTGAAATTATTATTTGTTTGATTATTACTACTTTTTCTGTTCTATAATGTGTAGTTGTCAAGTAATTGCTATGTTTAAAAATATATATTTTGCCAAGTGAGTATGTTCAAATAACAAAGTTTTAGATGACTTAAGGGATAAAAAACAATTTGTCAAAGTGACTCACCAATATGAAGGATAACCATGGCTTTAAATTTTCTTGGATGTGTTAGTTATCTCATAGACATTAACTTAATTCAGATATACTTTGTCTATAGTATCAGATAAAAATAAGTTGAAGACATACCTTTAAAATATGCTGAAACTTATCTTTGTCAATTTAGTCTTGGTTTTGGAGCCAGCTATTCTTTGTTACTAAATATTCATTATTTACTTTATTATTTTCCCTGCTGTGTCTGAGCCCATGGCCTGTGCATGGTAGGCAAGCTCTTGACTATTGAGCTATCTCCCCATGTCTTTTGAGACATGTCTTGTTATGTAACTCAGGCAGGTCTTGAATTCCTTCTTCCTGCTCCCATGCATACTCACATGCCTGGGAAGCATTAATAATGTAAAGGAAAAAGAAACAAATCTGACCAGTTATTGTGGTGCTAGAAAGGAAACTCAGGGCCTTGTGCATGGCAGAAAGTTACACTACCATTCAGCTCTATCTCAAGCCCCTTGTGTTCCTGTCTCCCATCCCCTACCACCCCCACCCCTGTTTGTTTAAAGCATGCCCTGTCTCTGTAGTCCAGGTTTTCTTCAAATATGCTACCTTTCTGCGTCACCCTCCTGAGTACTGAAATTGCACACGTGTGACACCGCTGTATCCAATTAATGGTGTATATTTATGAACAAATTGTTGACTGTAGCTGGGCATGATGGCGCACGCCTTTAATCCCAGTACTCGGGAGACAGAGGCGGGCAGATTGCTGTGAGTTCGAGGCCAGCCTGGTCTACAAAGGGAGTCCAGGTGGGCAGTGCTACACAGAGAAACCCTGTCTTGAAATCCCCCTCCCCAAAAATTTATTTACTGTAGTTCTACAGGGTTAGGGAACTCGTCTGTTTAAAGAGTTCAAGCCCTGGTGAGATGGTCATGGCTAGCGAGATGGCTCACCTGGTAATGGCACTTGCTGGTCAATACTGATGACCTCAGTCATAGGAAAATAATGAAGTAGATAAAAGCGCCCCCCCCCTTTTTTCCTTTAACTTTAGTACCATAGATACCTATTTCAATAAGTTTATGTGTTTTCCTTATGCATCTATACTAATATAATGGGATACACACAAGTGTATTTTAAATTAAATTTAAGCAAACATTTCAATATGTCCTATTCTAAGGGTGTGTGTGTGTGTGTGTGTGTGTGTGTGTGTGTGTGTGTGTGTAAATATCTCTTCCCTGTCTGTCTGTCTGTCTGTCTGTCTGTCTCTCTCTCTCTCTCTTCTCTCTGTCATACACACACACTCTGCTATACTATTTGTTGCTGTTAATAAGAGATCAATCTGAAATAGTTATTTTTAAGTATAGTTCTCTAGAATTCTGTAGCAGTTACTGCACTAACACCTGTAGTCCAGAGTGAGACTGGCCAGGTTCCTCCAGGACTCTCTATTCCTACCACATTCCTTAGGTAACTAGAATGCTCAGCTTCACACTTTACCCACTAGATTTTGTAAAATGTGCTGCAGTACTTCCCTTCCTTAACGTCTAGAGGTTTGCAGTGTAAAATTTCTTGTCATATTTTGCTGGTATACATCAAATTTCTGGAATTAAGAGTCAGTAATCTCTTTCTGCATTAGGCCAAGTAGAAAACATTTTCCCTATATTATAGTCTACCTAGGTTCTTTCTTATATTTCCTTCTGTCATCCAGTTTATCTTAAGAACTGAATGAACACAGGAGTCATTTGGTTCAGTTTAGGTCAATAATAAAACCACATCAAGTGTTCTGAAGACTATGTCACTGCTATCTTCCATGAAATTTACTCCCCCTATGTTGAGTAATGAACAAATTCCTGCTGTGTAAAAGATAATCAGGGATCAGTAAAGATGCCTAAGTGGTTAAGAACACTTGCTCCTCTAATAGAGGACACAGGTTCAGTTCCCAGCACCCTGTGGCAGCTCACAAGTATCTGCAGTCAGCTAAAGGGAACTGATGGGCTTCTGACCTCCACAGGCACCAGGCACACATGCAGTGCACAGGCATCCATGCACATACACATAAAAATAAAATATACAGATTTAAAATAAAAATAAACAATCTTTAAAAACAGTAGGTGAGTGGAAGAAAATGCTGTTTGTTGATTGTGTACTCTTTATTGTATTATTTTAAAATGGCAGTTCTCAATTTATGTAGAGTTTGTTCTGATTCCTTGTAGCTTGTATCATTTCCTCAATGAACAGCGAATCTTTACTGACCAACACAAGTGATGAACAACCAGAAGAATCAAATAAAACTACAATAGGAATGAAAATTCAGCAAAACATAGGTATTTGCTTTTTTATAACTTTGAAAGTGAACTGATTTTGAGTTTTCTTTTTATCTTAAGGTTAATTTCATTTCACCAAAATGTTAGATTAAGATAGTATTTACTGAGTATGATGAAAATTGACAATAGCCCCACAAATAAATTTGCATTATAATCATTGAGACACACTACCTACTAGAGCTGTGTTTTAGTGTAATCTAAGTATGAGACAGATGGCATATTGGGTATGTGTGTATATGTGTATGTCCCTGTACTTATATGTATGTGAGCCCATACATACACGTGTGCATTTACAGAAGCTTTTAAAAATATTTGTTCTATTTTCCCTGAGTGTGCATTTGTGTGAGAGAGATACTTTGTCTAACTTTTACAACCTAGGTTTTCAACTTGCTACCATATTTTTCTCTCAGGCTTCACTAGATTTTAGTATGTACATAGCTGTACATATTTGTAGCCTGTGCGTATATGTGTACATCTGTGTGTGTGTGCAGTGTCTTATAGGCCCACCTGTTGCCCACATTTCAGGTCAGTTGAGCCTTTCTTTTGCTCATGCCACTTCCCTTTGGTTTGTGTTTGTTTCCCTTCTAGGTGTGATTACAGCACTGGCCGTTGCGGTGCTTGCTGCGGGCATCTCCTTCCATTACTTCAGTGATTAGGGTGAGACCCAGAGAGCCTCCTGATCACCCAGAAAACATTGATCAGCAGCTATGAAAAATAAAGATGCAAATGTCCCACCTGCATTGAAGCTAGCAACGAGCTCTGCTATGATAATGTCTGTTAGATGTGTTTCTGACTTACACGAAATCACCAGCTGCCTTGTTTAGCCGTGCTTTTATTATCTGGCCAAGATTTCCAAAAGTAAACTATGCATTTAAATGGAATTGCATGTAACAAATGACTATTATATATTTTCAGAAGGGTCAAAATGAACTATTTTAAGAGTTTAGTCCTATTGAACTGGATTGCACATTGATCAGAATACTGAAGCGTTAGGCAGTCAGTAGCAGCCATAGTAGTTATATAGCTTCAGGAATTATCTGGTAGTTCATCCTATAGTACTTTTCTAGTGTGGACCCACTTGCAGTATTTTAAGTTGGAGGCCGTGAATCTTTAAGCATACAGTCTGTAGTTTCCCGGATGGTGGGTGCCAGTAGCAGCGCTGGAGTATGCTGTTTGCCTCAAACCAAAAACAAAGAGAAATGTAAATCCAAGATGCTATCTTAGGTAGGGCAGTTAATGTTCAGTAGCTCGCACCATGTAGTTCTGTGTAGCTCCTGGCAGAAACAAACTAGAAGCACTCCTACCTTAAAATATAGCAGGTGTCTGTGTCTTGATTGATCGCTAGTGGGATATACTGAAGTAATGATAATTATAGACCTGATAATAAACAATAATTAGGTCTTACTGGTAATATAAAAACAACAATTAGAAGACAGGCAGCACTTAATATGACAAGTTTCTCCATACACGTTAGCAAAACAGACCTATAAATTCAATACAATATATCTTAAATACAATAAAAAATAATAAAATATGCTGGGTGTGGTGGAACAAGCCTTTAATCCCAGCATTCAGAAGGTACAGGCAGGCAGATCTCTGAGTTTGAGGCCAGCCTGGTCTACAAAGCGAGTTCCAGGACAGCCAAGACTGGTACACAGAGAAACTCTTATCTCCTAAAACAAACAAACAAACAAACAAATTCCACAAATGAACCACAAGTCTGAAACAAGGCTTTTAAAAAAAACCAAAGGGGCTCTAAAAAAACTCAGCTAAGGCAAGTCAGTCACATACACAGTAGACTCTCATTAGCAACAGTGTGCTCAAGACGGTTAAAAAATATCTTCAGAATTGTGAGAGGAACTGTGAAAACTGGTGCAAAGCAAAACTCAGAAACGACAGAACTTCATTAAAGAAACTGAAAAAGAATGCTCTTCAATAGGGAAAATTACTCTAAAATCAAGATCTGAAATTGAATTGTTAGTGAACAAACAAAATGATCAATATTATAAATTCAAAGTGTTGTTTGTATAAAGAATCATAATGAAGTATTTATAAAAATTGTAAACAAATGTAACATTGAATAAATATTGTTATGCAACATTAATGTGGAATTTTCAAATGAGGATATAACTAGGAAAATCTGGCCAAAAAGATAGAAGGGTGGATGAAATCAAAGTGCTTTGGGGGACTTTGGCTAGGATTCAGGATCCAAGGCAAGTTGATGGTTAAATTCAGTTATTTCAGCTACCTTCTCTAAGAAAAGATAGATGGTGAAAGATCCCAGTGAAAAGGAGTTTAGGAAGGTGGGGACAAAAATAGTAAAGTAGTAATGGAGCTGCACACCTCCCAGATACAAGGCCCCTGGCTGCCTCCTAGCCATGAAACAAAGCCAAGGCAACCTGGTTCAGCAAAGGAAACTCAGTGGCAGAGTATGTAGATCAAACAGACTAAATTCTGTAAAGGAACATTTTAGTTTAATGCAAGTACTAAATAGACCTGTTCAGTAGTGTTGAATAATAAACAAATTAAGTTTTGGTTTGGTTTGGTTTTTTGTCAACACCTGCCTTACCTTTTTACCCCTCTTTTAAAGACAATAATGTTATTCAAACTCTGAACCAAACTTTGGAAGCATATATGATGACGGAAGCTTTTCTAGGTTATTGTATGAGGTGCATGTCACTTGCCCAAAGCAGAGTTAATCAGAGAAAGGAAAGCTACAGGCTAATAACACTTTTTAAAAAAAATATATTTATTTATTATTAACATACAGTGCACCTGCAAGCCAGAAGAGGACACTAGATCTCACTATAGATGGCTGTGAGCCACCATGTGGTTGCTGGGAATTGAACTCAGGACCTCTGGAAGAGCAGTCAGTGCCCTTAACCTCTGAGCCATCTCTCCAGCCCCTAATAACACTTCTTAACACATATGAAAGATGCACAATTTAGTTAACTCAGCACTGAACTAGAAAGATGGATACATTAAATACCAAGAGCACAAGGATACTTACTTTCTGTTCATGATCCTTTAGGAAAGTGAGAAACACACACACACACACACACACACACACACACACACACACACACACACACACACACACACACTCCCCAAGGTGTTTTAAAACCATGATTAGATGTATGAAAAGATTTACCTGTAGAAGAGGTTAGTTAATACAGGATAACCACAATACAATCCACATGCCTGAAGAAGCTAAATAACAAGGAGGACCCTAGGGAGGATGCTTAATTCTCCTTCAGAAGGGCAAATAGAACAGACACCAGAAGTGCTTGAAGGGAGGGAACAGGATGGGAGCCTACTATAGAGGACCACTGAAAGATTTCAACCAGCAGGGAACTGAAGCAGAGTGGAGACTCACACCCAACTTAGGAACAGAGCACAGGGAGACATACGGAAGAGTTGGGAGACAGAAGGACCTGAAGGGGACAGGAGCTCCACAAGAAGAACAACAGAGCCAAAGCCAACAAGCCTGAGTCCAAGGGGACTTGCAGAGACTCATGATGCATCAACCAAGGACCATGCATAGAGGGGACCTTGATCCCCTGCTCAGATGTAGTCAATAGGCAGCTCAGTCTCCATGTGAGTCCCCACAACATGGGGAGTAGGGGTTGCCTCTGACATGGACTCTGATGTCTACATGTTGATTACTTCCCCCTTACAGGACATCTTTGCCACGCCACAGAGGAAGAGGATGCAGGCATTCCAGATGAGACTTGATAGGCTGGGGTCAGATGGTAGTGGGGGAGGGCTGCCCCTTTCTGAGGACTAGAAGAATGGGGGAGGGGGAAACGGGGAAGTAGGGGGGGGGTGGGAAGATACTAAGGAGGGGGCTACTATTGGGTTATAATGTGAATAAATTAAAAATCAATGTCTTTCAAAAAAGAGATTAGTTAAGGCCACAACCAATACCATTTTACATTCACTAGGTTGAAAAGCTAAGATGTGAGCATGCTAATAAAAATAATGTGATTTTAAAAAAATGGTGTGATAAAAGACACTTCACATTGCAGGTGTTGAGAAAGCTTTTGGCCTTAGAGAGTTAAGTAGCTGTATATATATATGTGTGTATGCTGTATCTATGTATGTATGTATGTATGTATGTATGCATGTATGTATGTATGTATACATATATATTTCTAGATAAATTCTTGCATAGATACAACTATAAGTGTATAACAATGTAGCTGTAATTGAAGTATTTATTAATTAAAAAATAAATTATAGAGGATGTAATTTTATTTAGCAGGAGAATGGCCTACATGCAAACACAAAGGTAGAATTTAAGACAGGCTTCATGGCTCATATCTGTAATTTCAGCACTGGAGTTTGACGCAGGAAGGAAGATTTCAAATTCAAAGACAGTCTGAGTTGTCTCAAATAAATAAAATAAAATTAGTTTTATTTAAAAATGATTAAGCAAATACCAACTTTACATACAATATAATATTATTCATAAAGTTAAATAAGTTTAAACTATATTACATGTTTCTGTGGTGAAATTCTTTGTTTTGTTTGGTTTGGTTTGGTTTATTTCAAGACCGGGTTTTTCTGTGTAGCCTTAGCTGTCCGGAACTCATTTTTTAGACCAGGCTGGCCTGGAACTCACAGAGATCTGCCTGTCTCTGCCTCCTGAGTGCTGGGGTTAAAGGCATGCACCACTGCTCCCAGCTGGTGGACTTCTTGTAAGGTACCAAAGTTGAAGATGATGGCAGAACAGAGAAGCAAGGTATAACAAATACATTGAAAACTATATTGCAATGCTGTGCTTTCTAAGAGGTGTCCAGATGTTCATTTTATTTACTTAAGGCATCAGTACATTACACTTGTCTTCTGTTGCTAGCAGACCACCTCCACTCTTCAATAATGGTTTTTTCTTATAGTTCTATGAGTGAAGAGAAGTCACTTCTCTACATTGAGGTTACTGGAACTTCCATTATTTAGGGACCAGATTAGGGTTGAAGCTTATAAGATTGTTCTTTCACCTGGTTAACAATTGATGGTAGCTCTCAACTGGGGACCCAGCTATGACTTCTCAGTTCTATGTTCAGTTGCATCTAGCTTAGAGTTCTTCCATTATAATGGCTGAGTTTCTTCTTCATATTTTATGATGCATAGGGTCAGAGAAGTAACACAAGTGTAAACATTCTAACAAAAGGAATAGTGTCTGAGTCCTCTTAAAACCCTGGCTTGGAAATTCCTGAACATGATATTTACTACATGTACTGGCCAACTTAACTTCCAAGATAAGCCTCAATCAAAGACTGTCCTGGACTCACTTTGTAGTCCAGGCTGGCCTCGAATTTATAGCGATCCACCTGCCTCTGCCTCTCGAGTGCTGGGATTAAAGGCGTGTGCCACCACACCCGGCTCTAAAAATGTTTTTAAATGACTTTCATACTTAGGATCATCAGGTGAAGCTAAGTATTTATGTTGTGTTATGGAACTTCTGAAATAATGATCCTCAAAGAGCCCTATTTAAAAATTCTTAATTAAGGCATGACATTTTAGGAAAGATCCTTCATTTAGTTTGTTCAGTTGAGATATTTTGTTTACGGAATTAGGAAAGGAACTTAATGATCAGAATGGAAATAGTTTAATCAGGTCTTAGATTCTATTTTAGTCCAATCCAATCTGGTTGTAGGTATATCAGATGTCTAACCCCATGATTAACAAAAATAAATTAACTGAGATGCTAGGTTACTATGTTTTTGTCTAGTTAGAAATAACAGGCTTTAAAATAATATTTTTTTTACTTTCAAGTTAATACTATTGAAAATGTATGCTACTGTTAAGTAGCTAATAATAATAATAAATAAATATAAATAGAAATTTGAGTTCTACTACTAGGTCTGACAAAAACTAATCTAGATGAATCAGTTGATTCATTTGAGTTTGGGACAAATTAGCAGCATCAACACTCATTAAATAGTGCTTTTCAGTTTACAAAATATTTTCTATTATACTTTTTTCCTTTTGGGCAATTTAGGATCAGGCCCAAGAAAGTGACTTCCTAAACCTAATGGTTAATGCTGGGGTAATTGTGTTTATTACATATTAATGAGAAAGACACTAATGAAAGGGGGTGGCTGCCAACATAGAGTCAAGAAGGGACAGCTCTATAAAACCTGGAAAACCTGGATCTCAGTTTCCTTGGAAAGTGAGGAAGGTCAACTTTAAAGAAAGAGTAAACACTGGCTTTTAGAGAAGGAATGCTGCCCCTGCGCAGTAGTTCAGAAGAAGGAGAAAGTTGACACGGATGTTTATGGGCTGTTATGCAGGGGAATTTTAATTCAAAACATGGCTGCTCTGGCAAGAGATCACATCCAAAGACCTTCTAGGTCTGTGTGTTATGGCTGGAATAAGACATGCCTTTAATCCCAGGAGACAAAGGTAAGCAGATCTCCTGAGTTCATGGCCAGCCTGGTATAGAGCAAGTTTCAGGTAAAGAAAAGCTTAGGTTCAGGCATGGTGGTCCACACCTTTAATCCCAGCACTCAGGTGGCAGGCTTGCAGATCTCTGAGTTCTAGTCAATTTGGTTCGGTTGAGTTAGTGAGTTGAGAGATGGTTCAGTGGAGTTGAGTTTGTGGCAGTTCAGTTCATGGAATTCAGAGGCAGTTTTACTGGAAGAGTTTTATAGAGACAGGTTGAGGAGAACAAGCTGAACACAGGTAAAGACAAAAATGAGCCATAAAAATGAAAAGGAGCCAGAAGATTAGAACAGATTGTTAGAGTTAATTTGAAGCCGAGCAGAACAATTCAGTCAAAGGCTGAGAGAGAAGCCAGATTGAATCAGTCACCTTAGAGAGGTGTTTGATCCAGAACAGCTGAGTTGAATCAACCTGCAAGAGTTCAGGAAGAACTCAGTTTATTCAGTAGTAAGTCTCAGAGGCTGAAAACATTCTAGGTCTAGATTAGATTGTACAGAGACTTCTAGGACTCGGCCTAGGTTAGCACCTGGAGGCAGTAAACCTCCAAGAAGGTAATTACTTCAGGAGAATAAAAGTTCCTTTTACACTGTTAGGCTTGGGGTTGATAAGTTGAAGGTGATATCACCTGATACCTTCAGATTTCTATGGTGTTGACAAAGTCATCTGAGAATGAAAAAAAGTGGGGAGGGGGAAGGACATTTGCAAAGCTTGTGGCAAGGACTATGTCACCAAGCTGACCATACAAACAGCGGGATTGCCAGATGACACATTTTCTTCTGGGTTATTGATTAGACATGAATGGAATTGTGTGTTTCCCCCAAGAGTCTGTCTTCTTAGATTCAAATGTAGAAATTGGGAATAGTACTGTTTAAAATGTTGGTTGATGGACTATAAATCCACTGTCGCTAAAACAATGATGATGTACATGGCAGTATTTGGGAGCCTTGTTTAATAAATAAAAAACAAACATGTGCTTGAGAATTTAGGGCAATGATAAGCCTAATTCAAGTGAAACAGTAAGAAAAGGAGTGAAGAGGAGGAAGGTATCAGAGGACATACATACACCAATAAATTCTAAGTGTCCTATAAAGGGATAAACGTGGAGGTCTAGAAGAAAGACAAGAACTGAAATTTTGGTACCCCACAAGAAAATAACATTGCGATGATATTTTGGGAAGAAACAGCATATATGTGATAGCCAAGGAAGTCAATGGCTGAGGTAACCCAGATCAGCTTGTGGAGGACCAGCATGTCATTTGTAGATGATGCGTTGTCTGCTGAAATGACGAAACCCAACATAGGGATAGGACATAAGTATAAAGGAAGACTCCAAAGCAAGTGTCCAGCTTTCGGTAATGAGGGAAATGATTAGTGAGCCAATACAAGAATAGGACAAAAGTGCCACACACTAGTAGCATATGTCTAAAAGATAAAGATACTTATAGAAGTCAGTGATAACTAGTCCAAGGCGAGGGAGACTATTAAATAACGATTATGAAACAATAGACAACACCTCAACACAATAGAGGAGAAAGCTACCCTCCAAAGAATGAGGCTGCACATTATAGCAAGTAAGAGAAAGAAATATCTTGATTAAAATGTTAGGTAGAAATAAAGGGAAGTGTATTGATTTTAGAGAGCAAGACAGCACAGGTCGCCAGGATGATGGTACAGGACAACATTAGGATGCATGCATGGGCAGTGAGCACAAGTTTTAGATGTTGACTAATGAATGAATGCTCAGAATCATGGCAGATTTAGCTTCAGGGTCATTGTTTTTTGTTGTTGTTGGTTTTGGGTTTTTTTTTTGTTTTGTTGAATAGGCTGCATTCTAGGCCTAATGGTAAGAAGATTTGGTTTAGTTGGCTAAAGTGAGCAGCCACTGCAGTGGCAGCGAGCTTTGGCAACCACTGATACAGATGAGAGACAGGAAGGGGTCTAGGTAATGATACTAAACTAAAGGTGTTATTAAAGCTAGAGTAGGAGAATAAACTATAGCTATGGCCTTCATATAGTCAGACACATTTCAAGGATAAACCCATCCTGTTTCATATTTTTCATACACTATTAGTCTTGATAGTGCTTTATTTATTTTAAATAATGTATTTATTTTTATTTTATATGCATTGTTGTTTGGCCTGTGTGAGGGTGTGTCAGATCCCTGGAACTGGTGTGACAGTTGTGAGCTGCCATATGGGTGCTGGGAATTGAACTTGGGTCCTCTCTTAATGGCTGAGCCATCTCTGAAGGCCCTATTTCATTTATTTTTATACCTATACTAATAAATATTAAAGGATAATATTACCCTTTAATTTTCTATTCTCTCACTGTCTTATCTGGTTTTGGAATTAATATTATATTACTTTTCATAATTGTTGTGACACATGACTGTAATCTCAGCATTTAGGAGGAGGAAGAAGCAGGAAAACTGGGAGTTATAGGCTAGCCTGGACTACATAGTCAATCCCTGGCCAGTCTGAACTACATTAAGTTTAGGCTATCCAGGGCTGCTACATATTTAAATGTTAGGTTCAGTCTCAAAAATGCCAGGAATATGGAGGGGTCGGGGAAGAAGAAGGAGGAGGAGGAGGAGGAGGAGGAGGAGAACAACAAATATATATACAGAAATAAGTTTCTTTGTTTCTGTTGTCTGGAGACCCTCTATAAAATTATCTGTTTTTTATCAATTTGATAGGAACAACTTGCAACTGCAATTAGACCATCTAGCTATTTGTCAACATTTTGTAGCCATTGTTCTTAATTCTTTGCTACTTATATGATCATCCAGGCTTTCAATTTTCTAAATTTAACCAATTCTTATAAGCCATGATCTCAGGAATTTGTTAGTCCTAAGTGTTTTATAATTTTAATTTTCTTCTATGTGTATGGATGTTTTGCATGCATGTATGTATGTACATCACATGAGTGCAGTGCCTGTGGAGACCAGAAGAGGGTCCTGGGATTGGAGTTACAGACATTTGTGAGGTGCTATAAGGGAGTTGTGAGTCAAACCTAAGTCTTCTGGAAGAGCAGCCAACTCAAGCATTTAACTGCTGAGCCATCTCTCCCATCCCTGTATCTTGAAATACTTGGAGAAAGAAATAAGTTAAAGAAAAACACATGGATAAAAACAATATCTGCAATGTCTATGTCTGTATGTGAGTATGAGCCTGTGAGTACAGGTGCCCAAAGAGACCAGGGGGCCAGTGGATGTGGATCCCTTAGAGCTAGAGTTATAGGTATGGGTTCTGGGAACCAGCACTCCTGACATGGGTGCTCAGAACTGAACTCAGCTCCTATGCAAGAGCAGTTAAGTCACGTAGCTACTGAGCTGTGCCTCTCCAGCCCTTGTTAAGGGAAGCTACAGAAACAGTGCTTGAGGATGTGTGTAGTCAAGGAACTGAAACCATGTCCTGTAGAAGAAAAGTTGAGCCTTTAATGTCTGAAATATCTCTGGAGACCAATATTTGCAATTACAAATTATAAAAACATTTAATTAGAAAAAATTTATATGTATGTGTTTGGCAGCACTTATGTATGTACGTATGAATGTATGTTTGTGCCTGCAGAGACCAGATAAGGGTACCATTTTAATGGATATAGAATTAAGAATGGCTATGAGCCATCAGGTGGATGCTGAGATCCAAACCCAAGGCCTTTGCAAGAGCAACAAGTACTGTTAGTTGGTGAACCATCTCTCCAAAACCTGAAGTTGCTGTTTAGTAAAAGTGAAATATAGTGTGGAGCCATAGCTTTGTTCTCTGCAAATTCTGTGGTGACTTGCACAGAAAACTCTGGAATCCAAGTTCCTCAGTGTGCTTAATTTCACTTGTGATTATCATTAGCTACTAGTAATGAGGCCAGTTTTGCTACGGCAGGAGCCCCATAGGAGTGCTAATTATGTGCTGTCAGTGGTGAATAAATAACATTCCAGTGAATTATCACTTTTGAAAAAACTTAAGCTTCTATGTATTCAAGAATTGAGACCGAGAAATAGATGCTGTATGAAATAATATAGCCTGAATAAATATGCCTGGTTTTATGAAAACTCACTTTCGGAGCATTTTATCACATAGTATAGCAAAACAAATGAACGAACAAACAAAGCCCGAAAGGTAAACAGACTTTTACAATGTGTGCAGCCAAGTCTTAAATATTCATAAAAATTTGTTTCCTTGATACTGTTGCTAGAATAATGAAAATATCTAATTGGAAGCTTGAGCTACCATTTTCTTTTCTGTTTTCTATTTCAGAACTGTACTCACTAGTTAGAGTTCTGGGCTGATGCTTGCTCTTGATTCCAGGTAATTTTGCTTCCTCCTATTCACCCACTCCTCCTCTTCTATACAGAACTGACACAAAGTACTTTAGGTACTAAGGTCCACAAACTGTACCTTAAGACAGATCTCAGAGAAACCTGAATTTGGTTGGTAAGCTATTGTTTGTGTTGGTAATTTTCAGGTAAATTGTATAGCTAACGAGAGACGCATGGGAGCTAAGATTGATAGAGCTAGGGTTAGGATAACGTTTTACATCTTATTAGCTATATGAATGTGAGGAAGCCAGCTAAGACCTAAGTCTTCCATGTCTTCCTGAGCAGGTATATTATAAAGAATATTCTACCACATATGTTTTTGCAAATCATTAAATACAATGCTGAATGTGAAGCTCTGTAGAATATTTCTGCATACTGATGGTTTGGCATTTATTTCCTATCTTGGGTTGTAGTGGCACAGAAATGGCATATATTCACTAGAAATCATGCTTAGAACGCTTAGATTTGATTTTTTTTTCCAACCTTGGCTAGCAGTACACAGCATCACACTCCGGTGGAATGTCACAAAACCATTCTACACTGTATTGTGTTCCTACACTGTGGATTTGATTAGGCTAGATGGACTAAATGCATTTTCAACTTAAGCTATCTGGTGATTTGTATGAGGGTATCCTCCATAGGCGCACATATTTGAGCACTGGGTCTCTCTCTGGTGGTGCTGTTTAGGTAGGTTTGGGAGATGGGGCCTTGGTGGGGCTTTGGAGTACTCACTGGGGTTAGGCCTTGATGTTTCTAAGCCTCCTCCACCCCCTGTTTAATCTCCCCACTTCCTGCTTGCAGATGACGATGTAAAGACTTGTGGGGTGCCAAGACCACAGCCGGCAAGCACTCGGACCTCGGCATAATACATCGAGTGGACTTGGGGCAGGCTGTCTTTTGACCTTTTTCCCTCTTTGCCTCAGGGTACATTCCAGAAGGCTGCCTTGTAACCTCTTCCCCTCCCTCAGGGTACTCTCCAGCTGTTGTCAGTATTCCCGGAATTACAGAGGCCTTCGGAGGACAAGTGGAAGAAAGCCTATTGATAACACCTCGTGGTTCAAAATGCCTAACAATTCCATACAGCCCCAGAACCAGAGGGGCCCTCACCCTGCCAAACTTCCTGTCTTCCTGATATCTTGCAAAAACCACCCACTCAGATCACCCCACTCAGCCTCCTGCTTCAATGGTATATAATTGCCTGTCAGAAAATAAAATTTGTCAGCTTGATCAGACTCCTTGACTTGCTGTCCGTTCTTCGCGTCTCTTGTCCCCCATTCTCTCCCTAGGGATCCGAGGGTCCCAGTTGATTGCCCGGCGGGTCTGGACAAAGATTCAGTTCTTGCCCCAGATGCCATTCCTCTGCTTGGCCATCATGGACTCCTAAACCTCTGGAACTGTACGCTCAAATAAAATCTTTCTTCTATAAGTTGCCTTGGTCTTTGTGTTTTATCACAACAATGGAAAAGTAAGTTGTGATGTGTTTATGTGGAATTATTACGTGGTACGTTCAGGAGCATCTTTCTGACTATGCTATCTTTGGCCTCCAAAGCTACTTCAGGTGCCTTTATACGACTTCCTTATGAATCATGAATTTCATGAAAATCATGAATTCATATAGTACTCAGCTACTATGTTTCAGAAATTTAATATCTTACTTTTCACAAAACGTTTCAGATTCATAACAGAGCAAATGATTGCTTGTGGCAAATGTAACTATTCTTAAGTTCTGATTTTTCTTCTTTAAAGACTCAAGAGTTATTGAAATAGCAGAGAGTTTGAAAACTAACATGATGGTTGCATTTGAGTGTCTATATAACTGTTTTATATACATTAAAATTTGATTATATAAAGTTTTTTCTCAAGTCCAGTGCTATAAAAATAACAAAATTTGGGTTTGTTTTGATTTCTAAAACACACTATCCCTATGTAGCTCAGGTTACATGGTGACCTCATGATCCTCCTGCCTCCGCTACCCACTCTGTTATCTGTTACAGTTATTATTTGGGTACCCCCTACCCCGGCTACCCAAGTTCTGCGCTTATACACACAAACCATCATACCCTTTTGTCATAAAACCTACATGTCTTTATGTTAATATTATTCCATTTAAATTTTATTTATTTATGTTTTTGGGTTTCTTTTTTTGTTTTGTTTTTTTGTTTGTTTGTTTCTGTTTTGGAGACAGGGTTTCTTTGTGTAGGCCTGGCTGTCCTGGACTCACTTTGTAGACCAGGCTGGCCTCGAACTCACAGTGATCCACCTGCCTCAGCTTCTTGAGTGCTGGGACTAAAGGTGTGCACCACCACTGCCCAGCTTACATTTTACTTTTTTATTTAGTTACTTAGCATGTACGGTGCCCCTCTCTCTCTCTCTCTCTCTCTCTCTCTCTCTGGGGGGTATGTGTGTATGTGGTAATGTAGTGTGTGTGTGTGTGTGTGTGTGTGTGTGTGTGTGTGTGTGTGATGGCATGTAAATGCACTTGAATCAACTTTTGGTACTTAGTACTTCGGTACTTGGTTCTCTACTTGAACCTTGTTGAAGCCGGTTCTCTCCTGACAATGCTGCAGTAATGGTGCATATCTCAAGCTAGCTGGCCTGCAAGGGACCAGCCCTACTCTTCCACTAATTCTCTTCCCACCGCAGGTGTTCTGGGATCACACACGTGCACCACTGTGTTAGGCTTTTTAATGTGGATCTGAGAATCACAATCAGATCACTAGGTGTCAGGCTTTCACGTCAAGAGAGTAAAAGTGCACTGATGTATCTTGATGCTTCTCCAGCCCAAGGGTGCCTCAAATACTCTTTTCAGGTTTCAAATGTTTAGTTAAAGACCACAGTCATAAAAATTGTCTACAGGAATGTTGCTATTGAGTTTACATTTAAAAAAAAAAAAGGCTTGTTTCATTAATGGAAGGTACACTATTTATACATAGCTGTTTCGCTTCCAGAAGTTATAGGTGATCAAGAAAGTGTTTATATTTCAATATGTTTCAGAATATAATTTAAGACACCCCACCAATCTAGTTATGTTTCCTTTGCTTAATAGATATCCTGTGAAAACTCTCGGCAGCATGGCTTTGGGATTTGCGTTGCCACATAATCTTTTGTGTAAATTAATAGTTGTGAAGTCCACTTAGGAAACAGTTGCAGTGGTTCTGGTGACAAATTATGGTGAGTTAAATTTCCACCAATGTGGAAGGCAGGAGGCAGAACTTATGTGTTCTATGTCCTGGTAAGTGATTCTCAACTGGGCCTGGTTTTTTGTCTTCCAGAGAGCATTTGACAATGTCCAAAGACAGCTCTTTCTTGTTGCAATTAAAGGAGGAATGCTGCTAGCACCTAATTGGGAAAGGTTAAGGATGCCGCTGACCACCGTTTAGTGCACAGGACAAATCTTCACAGAAATGAGTGCCAATCATAGCGTATTTCAGAAATCTTGACATAGTGGAATCCAAAGAGACAATGGAGGCGTTATCAAGGAAGAAAGGCCAAAAGATAAGACTGAGAAACTATAGTCATGAACACCAGGTAAAGAAAAAAATTTCAACTTGAGTGTGTTCCAAAACACGGAAGATGAGCTATAGAATCTAAGGTGTACAGTGCTTGGGCCATTTTGTTAGACTCACTTATCTGCCATTCACAACTCTGAGATTTAAAGGACTTTCCTCTTTTGACTTAAATATCGTATAAACATGTTCAGTAAGTTCATTTATAAAAGGATGTGAGTGCTGTGTTTGCTATTGGTGCGTTGCATCTGATGTCTTCACGAATTAGCTTCTATGTATCTATGCATGATTTTATGCTTTTAAATCTGTGTAGTTTACGAGTCATTTTATTTCCTGTATGCCTATTAAAAACAACAAGTAACATTTTCGTAGTATTTGTATGTTAGGCACTCTTCTAACTAATTTACATAGTTTACTCATTTTTATCTCATGGCAACTTTGTGAAGATATGCCGTCATTATCTGTATTTGATAGATTTTAAAAAGGTGCAGAGAGATTACTTAGTGGGACCAAGTTCACAAAATGAGTGAGTAGATTCGTATCAAGAAGTTTGCTACTGGTGCCCAATAGAGTCACCACCATCACATTATTTGAGTGGGTATTTGACATATTATAATATAGTATCATAAGTATTATAATATTATATCTTAGACCTTTTAACTTAAAACTCTTCCTTTGCTGAGACAAAAAAAAAATGATTTCTGGGGATGAATCTGGGGGAGTTAAGGAGGGAGTTGGGGGTGAATGTGATCAAAATACATTGTTGAAATTCTCAAGGAATTAATAAGTATAGTTTTAAAATGATCTCTTCCCTATGGAATTAAAAAGCAGGTTAAGTGTTTACATGAAGGTATTTGTAACACAGCATTTTTGCAGCAGCAGACTTCAAGGATTCTAGTCAAATCCTGTCTTTTGTGTGACTCTCTTGATGAGTACTATAGGATCAAAGCTTCACCCTGGTACCCATTAGTCACCTAGTGCTTATTTTGAGAATGGTTGCTATCATCACTCACTCTCTAAGTTGGGTACCACCTAGTTACTTTTGTTTTGACAATGATGGGTTAAATACATTCCTGGGCTTAGTCCTGCTTAAGCTTGCTACCTGTTTATTCTAAATTGAAACAAAGTGGTTTATTTCTTACAGGAGAGGAATTTTCTTTGGACAGGAATGTGTCAAAGCAGTCATTTTTATTGTTTCTGTTTGTTTGGGGTTTTTGTTGTTGTTGTTTTTCTTTTTTCTCTTTTAAATATAGGTAGGTGCTTCCCTTTAATGGTTAGCCTTTCTTTCCTGCCTCTGACCTGCAACCCTGCTTCATTCAGCCACTAAGTATGAATAACTAAATAGCTAATAAGTGAATAGGAATAGAGTAATAGCCGAATCACTAATAACTGAATGTACATCTTGTTCTTAAACTATTGTTGTCTTTTGGGGTATTTGACTGTCCTTTACCATCTTGCCACCATCTTTTAAGTGTTTCTTTTTAGTCCATGGACTTTATCCCAATCTATAGTTATTCTGTTGAGTTTTTAGATTTATAAATAACTCATGTGAAGACCCTTGTCTTTTTTTCACTTTTTTGTTTTTGCTTTTGTTTACATTGTTTCATAGCTAACACTGTCCTTGAACTGCCAACTCCTTTGCCTCAGCCTACTGAGTGCTAAGCATGGCACCACATCTGACTTTTTTTCTATATGTGTAAGATTAGTACCTTCTTAGTAGAGAATTCTATAAGAGATTATACATTTTCAGCAGCCACTTGGGAGAAAATATGTTGAACTCCTTCTAAAAGCTCCTTGGTTATATGTAATCACCACATCTTAGCACTTTTACTCCACATGAGATCCCTGTTGTCTGGAAACCTAAAGGTAGGCCATATGGTGTTTTAAATGCTTTCCCCCAATTTTTAATGACGAATCAATAGTCAAGATTTAGACTCATGAACAAAACTATTCATTTAAGGACAAAACTATGTTAGAGACCAGTCAGCATAATGTACTTAAATCGCTTGTCACAGAGTCTCGATGGAATTTTGTAAAAATGGAAGTGAAGAACTGGGATTACAGGTAGTTTATATACCGGTTAAGATTTTAAAGACCATTAGATATGAGTGGTAGGTTAAAACTTTAAATTGTAGATGGATACACTTTTAATAATGGATAGTTTAAAAATATTTCAAAGCCAATAATAATATACCTAGAGAAAAGGAGCAGACCGTGCAGAGGAAATAGGCATAACCACAGAAGAGAATTTCTGGTGCCTGTGGGAAAGAGTAGAGGTACAGCACAGCCTGATTGGTTGGCTTGAGACACCTACGTGGATTCTTTCTCCATTCTGTCAATAGACCCAGTCTGTGTGTAGTTGTCATTTTAGTTCTGGTGGTAGGAAGATAAGGGATAAAGTTTTCTTACTGAGATATGAACAAGATGAAATGTCTAGAGTCCCTGACAGATGTGACAAAAGTTTAAGGGAAAAAGAAAAGCCATGCACTAGTTATTTAAAAGGCTAGAGATCAAAGCTTCCAACATTCTCTGTTAACCCGTGGGCTGCCAGGTGATAACCTGCTCTGGACACACATCTCACAAGGAGTCTGTATCTGGATGGATCTGCATCTGCACCATTTCTCCCACTGTTCACCACGTTGCTTCAACCCCCCACTCGCTCTGATTTAGTTACCTTCCTTACTCCTCAGCTAACGTACACATTTATACTTTTAATGTTGTATTTAACTTTTGCACTTTCATGTCTATGTGAGGGAGGACAAACTTCCACAATTTTGTTTTGTTTTGTTTCGATTTTTTGAGACAGGGTTTCTCAGTGTAGCCCTGGCTGTCCTAAAACTTACTCAGTAGACTTGGCTGCCCTCAATCTCACAGAGATCCACTGCCTCTGGGTCTAGAGTGCAAGGATTAAAGATATGCTCCACCACTGCCAGGCGTTTTGTTTTGTTGTCGTTGTTGTTGTTGTTGTCGTTGTTGTTGTTGTTGTTTTGATAAACTTTCAAATCTTGTCAAGAAAAGTGAAAGTTAAAACTTTACTTTTTGTTGCATTGTTTTAAAAATGAAAACAATACTTTTCACATGGGGATTTATGGTTATTAGAGACTAGGAAATTAGACCATTCTTGCATTTGAGCTTTATGAAGGTTTTAGGGACTCAATAAAATAATACTCAACTTACAGTAGACTTTACACAGAATATTTGTTTCTTCATAGGCTTTTACTCTTATTATACAAGCCAATTTATAAGTAACAGTCGGTTTCAAAAGCCCAAATAAAAACGCCAAGGGAAAAATGAGGAGTACAAAGCTAACCCATAACTTTTTAAAATGACATAATGTTGACATTATCCACCGCCTCTGTTCACTAATTATTTGCTAAGAACCCCAGTGTTTCCGCAGTAAAATATTATCTCAATTTATACAGCTAGTACTAAAAACGCTATTTACATGATTTTAGTGTATTTCTTCCCCAAATTTGAATAGCCATGGCCACATTTAGTGTTTGCTAAAGGAATATAGATACTACCAAAAGTCAACATTCACTGTGTAAAGGCTAGACCTGAGATGCCGACATAGTGAACGATTACTCAGTGTCTTCGTCTTCCATGTTGGTCTGCTCTAGGTCAAGCACCTCTCTCTCTGGTAGTAATCCATATTCATTTAGGAAAGACTCCACATCCCCAGCAAAAAATTCTTCGGTAAACTGTTCGGCAACACTAATGAAATTGCTTATAAGTTCCCCACCTTTGTATACAAGCAGGGTAGGGAGTACCTCTGAGGAAAAGCGGTCCCCGGCTCCCGTATTAGAAGCTTTTATTTTACAGAACTTAACCATCGGGTACTCTGATGCAAGGCATTCTAAGCTGCTGTTGAGTGCATCGCAGCCCTTGACACCGTCTTCATAAATGTTGACGACGATTGTGGTGACCTTCTGCTCCTTTTCAATGGCCTCCAGGAACTGCTCCCCTGTTTCCAGCTCATACACAAAGCCATATCTAGGCCCGAAGCTCAGCTTCTGATGCATATCCTGCATGCACTGTCTACGGTATTTGCGAAGGCAGTCTTCATCTTCTTTGTCTTGATGAATTAGTTCATATTCCTGAATGCTCATCTGAGAACGCACGAAAAGAAATAACGGAGACAATTCGATCAGAAATGTCTCGTCCTTAGATGCATCAAACTCATTCTC
Source organism: Acomys percivali (assembly GCA_907169655.1). Taxonomy (NCBI): domain Eukaryota; kingdom Metazoa; phylum Chordata; class Mammalia; order Rodentia; family Muridae; genus Acomys; species Acomys percivali. The sequence goes on along the minus strand of OU015747.1, from coordinate 104,277,799 downwards.
AAGTCTAGGCGTTTTTAATCTGTTGTCCTCTCTGTCTAGACTCCATCTTCCCTGCCTCTGACACAGCCTTCTCAAAGGTCGCTTTCAGGACCCCTTGCTCTACACTCCTCTTTTTTAAAATTCTGTTTTTATTTTCATGGCAGTAAGTACTGCTGGGGCTTGTATTATATATTTGATGAACTAGCATTAGTTTTCAGGATAATGCTCAGTGTCAGCGATTAATTTTTTTCTGATTATGGGCACTCCTCAGATCTGCTGACTCAGAACCTGTCAGGGTGAGGCTGCACCATTTGTGTTTTAACAAGCCTTCCAGGTTATTCTTAACTACTGGCTTAGTCAAAAGGGAGAGAACAATGTATCTTCCAAAATAGCCACATTCTATTGTGGTTAGAACATCAAATTATCTTAATACTCTTTCATAATATTGACTCTATTATTAATATATTTGATAGGCAATTAATCACCTCTGCCCCCAACTAATTAAAAAAATAATAGTCATAAAGGAGTGATGCAGCCCAGAGTCATACGGCTCACTGAAAGGTGTGGGACAGCCCCGAGGCTTGGAAGCTGGCGGCTGAGGAGGCACCAGGACATCCTCACCTGTAGCATCCTCTTCATCGTGTAAGCCTTGAACTGCAGTTGCTGTCCCTTTCTTATTACTTGCTTCTGCCTCTTGTGTGTTTTCCTAACAGTCCCAGTTCTTTTCCCCTGCTAATCTACCCTCCCTCCTTCTGTCTTTCTTTGTCTCTCCCCCTCTCCTCTGATGTGGTCTTGCTTTGTAGTTCAGACTAGCCTGGAACTCAAGGTCCCCCTACCTCAACCTCCCAAGTGCTGGTATCACAGACGTGCCACCATGTCCAGGTCCCTTTTCTATTCTAATAGTTTTCCATATGAACATTATTATCGCAATGTAATTTGTTCTAGTCCTAAATTATAAAATGTTTGTGTAATTCTTAAGTTGTCACATAGTTCAATAGCAATAGTTGCTGTCATAGCCCAGTCAACCAAGCCTCATGAATGTTGACTTGAAGATACGTTTGTGCATTCATATCAGAAATTGTTCTGTTCATACATTGAGACAGATATTTAGGCATACAGACACATTTCTGAAGCTGAACCAGCACAAAATGTTTAATAACAACACCTCAGATTTGATAGTATTTTAAAACATTTAAAAATTTTATTTTTCCCTTCCTAATTTACTTAAAACAAATGAAGACATTTTTTCACTTCCTCAGTTTGGAAAATGTGATTTCCTCATCCATGTGGCTACTTCCGTCTTCTGGCCCTCTCCGTGTTAGTCTAAAGATCATGGCCATGGCCTGAAGCCATGGGCCGAGGCATATTTCTGCTCATAGCCTCTTCACTCAGTGTACCATCAGCGTAAACCAATTTAATGGTAAATCATCCTGCAGAGTGAGTTTCCACAAATGAAAGATATCATTATTTCTTTCATTAGCATCATTAATCTTGTTATATACACAATATATGACATTTTTGAAGATTTTAAAATGTCTTGAAGGTATTAAAAAGGAAGTAAAAATACTGATATTCTTCCAAGTTAATATTCGGCTAATGTCCGCTGACATTTTAGAGGGCACCTTTGCCTCTCCCTCTCTGTGACACAGACATGTACGTGTTTAGCTAAGGTTCTTGCAACACTGTCCTTTCACACGCTGAGCTTCTTCTGCTTATCCCATTCCTTCTCTTCCCCGGCGATCTCACGCTTCTGAGCTATGGATATCCTCAACCTAGTGAGCACCTCTGCCTGTCTCTGCACACAGATGCTTCCTGTGCGTATAAACATACAAGGGTGAAAGCACACAGCAGTGTCTGTTGTGGCCCTAGAAAATGGAAGAGCTCGCTGAATTTAAAGGTCCATATTTTGTTTTCTCGTTTTTGCAAATCTTTCTCCATAGCAGTTCATATATTCATAACCTATCCCTTCGGTTGCCACATGTGTTTCCTAGTACAGGAAACCTTTGTCACAGACTCACTCTATACTGCAATGGAGCCGTGCCTAACACTCTGCAGTGAGTGTCTTGAGTGAGTGAGACTAGGACATGCAGAACTCGTGACTGATCTTCGCTCCTCTTACCTTCCTGCTGACTCTGTCTCTGGAGTCTTTGTCATCTCGGCTCTGAGGAGAAGACATTTGTCTGAGGACCTCCTTCTTGCTGGGTGGGATTGAATCACTATCTTCACTTTCTAATTTAAACTTTCTCCAATCATGTATTACTCCTTTGGGTCCTGAAATACAAATTTTAAACGTGTTGTTTACACAATTGAAATTTCTGCAAGTGTGGCCATGAGAGAATTTGTCTTCTCCTGCATCAAGAACAAACACACTTATTAGGCTAAAAAAAATTTTTCTGACTTGATGAAAATAATCTCCAAGATTAACTTTATTAAATGGCAAAAACTGTGCTACATCTGTAATAGTGAGAATATAAATTATGTGCTTTGAGCTATTTACAAAAGTTTAGAAGCAAAATATTTAAAAATTGGAATGTATAAAAGCAACCAGAATTTTAGAAAAACAGCACTCACTATATGAGAAAGAAAGAAGCTTTTGTAGTAACTGAGCATTGGCAGTATACTGTTAAAGGAAATTGGAGTAATTGGAAGAGCAGCAATAACAATGGCACATAAACACAATGTGTGGAAAACAGTGTTTGACTTCAGTTAAAGAAACTGAAGTGATGACTATTGGTACATAACCAGCCAATTTCTTCTAAGAGCCTAATGCTCTCATTGCTGGAATGCAGAAAATAGGATTTTTAGGTTTAAGAAAATCCAAGTAGAGGACCAGGGATATCACTCATTTGTAGAGTGCTTTCCTTATATGCACGAGGAATGGCCACTCTGCACAGAAAATTCAGTGAAATCACCTATTTGGAACTACAGTATTTGGTTCTTGAGAAACAATGGTTTGACAAGGGTCTAAACTTCTTGCAAGCATACAACATTAATAGAGCTATCCGTACTAAGGCAGAGTCTTTAAGCTTTAGCATATTCTGTATTCTATATTAGGGTGTATTCTTTCTCCATCACATTGTATCTCATATTGTATACTAATTTATAATCTAGATTATACACATTAATATAAAGTTATTACAGCTGCTTTCATTAATTATATTCAGGCAACCGCTTTGTTATTTTTCTATGTTCCTTTAGAAGAACAGCAAGTGCTTTTAACCATGGAACCATCTCTCCACCCCACGGGTGGCTACCCCTTCCACCTCCTTTTCTTTTAAATATAGAACACAGTATATTATTATGAATATGTATACAATTCAGTTGTTACTGATAGGTGGTATTGCTTCCTCACTTTTTCTTATACATGTTATGTTGAATTAAGCATCTTATAATCAAAATTTCCCTATTTGTCAAGTATAAGTGAAATTACTTGGTGGAAGGACATGCCTCTCCGGTCCTGGTTGTGATGGTGCTAACCGCCCTTGCAGAGGTTAAACCAGTTTGATTTGTGCTCTTCCCAGTGCTTCATTCAGAACATGTTTTAAATTTATAGTTTGTCTACTACTGCAGAAAGAAAAATGCATCTCACCAAAGTTATGTTTATGTCATTTTAAGCTTATGTTTCTCTGTGAATCTTTTGCCTATGGTGATGGTTAATATTGATCATCAGTTTGATACGATCTAGAATCACTTAAGAGATAAGCCTCTAGGCATGTCTGTGAGGGTTTATTTAGCTAGGTTAATTGAGGTGGGAAGACCAACCTTAACTGTGGGCATCGCTTCTCCATGGTCTGAGGTCCTGGAGAAAGTTAACTAAGCACTAGCATTCATCTGCCTCTGCTGCCTGGCTATGTATGGATACAACGGTCCAGCTGCCTCAAGCACCCAATGCCTTCCCCACCAGGTTGCACTGTGCCTGGAACTGTGCGCAAACACGAAGCCTTCCTTCCTTCCTTAAGTTGTTTTTGTCTGGATATTTTATCACAGCAACATAGAAACATGCCAACTAATACATCCACTACTCTGTTTGGTTGCTGTTTTAATCCTTATTATTTGTAGAAACTCTTAATATATATTAAAACATTAATTTGTTGTCTATTGGATGTGAATGTTTCTCCCAAGTATGCAATTTTTTTCTCTTAATATTTTCTTTTGATAACTTTTACTAGACAATGAGCATTTTCTTTGTTTCTTCCCTTTTACCTTTCTAGGTAATTTATTTTTCTCTTCCTCATCTTTCTTTCCTTACTGCCTTTCCTCCTCCCATAATTTCCTGCTTCCTTCCAGCAAATGTATCTATAATTTCATTGTATAGTGCATACTTACAGTGATACTCTTACCATAGCTATTATTAAATGGATTTTCATATATTTATCCTGGTACTAGTGTGAATTCATTCAAACCTGTGGCTGAATTTAAAGGTTCCAGCCTATGTGTACGGACATGGAAAGTAAAAGTCACAACGATTCTGTAGACTCAAAAGGATTCAGAACTTAAAACCTAAGTCATTGTACTTAACATTAAAGCTTTTGGTTAGTGACATGTAAATAGCTACATACAATTCAAGAAGTTAAGAATAGCCCCTTAATGAAATGATGTTTTGTTTTTCTGGAGGTGGATTGAAATCCACTTGATTCAAGCATCCGTTTTCATCCTTTTACATTCAAAAAACTGTAATTAAGTATTACTTACTTTTGATCTCTCTCTCTCTCTCTCTCTCTCTCTCTCTCTCTCTCGCTCTCTCTCTCTCTCACACACACACACACACACACACACACACACACACACACACACACACGGAAAATCTGTACTGGGTACAGACAGGAGGATGGAGAAAATAGAAAGGGCCTTGCTTCAATTGTACATAGAGGAATCTTAGGATAAATGGGTAGCAGGAAATTACCAAGAATTTACTTTTTTTTGTAACTCTTTGATACTGAAATAGCAAATAACTAATCTTAGGTCCTTCCATTTAAGCTCATTTACTTAGTTAAATATTTTAAAATTTACTCTTCCTGATTAGATGAAGATATTGCTTAAATCCAATAATTCTATAAGAACAGCAGATATTCTAGACTTAATCTTACTTTAAGAATTACGTTTCTCTGCACTTTAGTTACCTGTGTGTGTGGCCTGTCCTTCAAAGTCTTCTTCTATGCTTTGGCTTCTGGCTTCTTCCATTTTGCGGGCTTGGACTTGGTGTAATCTGTATGACGAACATAGAAGTGATGAGGCAGATAAGCTCCGGAACACACGTGCAAGCACATACACATCCTTAAGCACATGCACATGCATTTATAGCCCCTTGATGTCACCTTGTGGGTTAAGGGTTATCACTGTGGGAAAGGGCATTTTAAATAGTTCTGTCTGCATTGTTAGACGACATGAATTTAGCAGGTGCTACTAACGATGTTTGTATAGTTTAGGTTCTTCGTACGGAGGCTTGTGTTACCATGTGGGGTTTTTATACTTGGTGTACACTATTGATGAATAAATTCTTTATTTTTATTACTATTTGTTAAAAGATTTTTTAAATAAAACTCTACAGCAATATCTCATATAATGGAAAATTCTAATTAATTGCATGTTTACTGTCTTAGTTGGTGTTGTATTGCTGTGAGGAGACACCATGACCAAGGCAACACTTACAAAGCAAAATCACTTAATTGGGTGGTAGCTTACAGTGCCAGATGTTTAGTCCATTATCATCCAGGCAGAGAGCATGGCGGCGTGCAGGCAGCTGAGAGCTACATCCTGATCCACAGGCAGAGAGATAAAGAACCTGGGCCTGGCATGGGCTTTTGAAACCTCAAAGCCCACTCCTACTGGCACATTCCTTCCAACAAAGCCACAGGTACTTCAGCAAGGCCACATCTCCTAATTGCTCTGATCTTTCTCAAATAGTGCCCTTCACTCCCTGACAGCTAAGCATTCAAATATAAGAGCATTGGGGGTCATTCTTATTCAAACCACCACACTTACTATTAGCATTTGGTACAGGCCATTCATTTTCCAAGTACCTTATGTGACAAATTCATTTAATGCTCTCATAACCATATGTGGTAGGCCAATTATTAATTACAATTGTGGAAGCTGAAAGATGGAGAACTTCAATTATTTGTCATACAATGTTTGTAAAGGATTTTAACCTTGACTATTTGGCTTTGGAATCTACTGTTATCCATCACACTATTTATTAAAGTAACTAACTTGGGCTTTCCTCCCCACCCTATGATTTGGAAAATACACTGTATGAATTACTATTGAAAAAAAGATGGCCCAAGGAACATTGGTAATCATTATTTAACACTGAAACATCTTTCAGTGCTAAAGAGCAAGTTTTGATGAAATGATTACCCACCAAACAAATGAAAGCAGATAGAAAGTACGAATATATTTTTTCTCCTCTTGTAATTTTGAGAAGGTAAAATTCTATGGGGACCTCATGGCCATTTACTTCTTTACGCTTAGTTCACAGTAAAATTCAATTTGCTTCTTTAATTATCCTTCAATTATCTGGAAAATTTGGTTATTATACACACTAGTTTGTCTCTAAGGAATCCATGTAGTTGTGATTTCCCTGAAACTTCCCTTGGGGAGGCGATATAGCACTGGATAGACCAAATGTCTTTATCTTTTTTCTTTGCCCCTTTCAAAGTCAGTTTTAAACACTGATATTATCCAGTTTGTACTTTAATTCCTTCCTATTTTTTGTTGACCTATACTTCGATTTTAGAGTTGGTTTCTTTAGTGCTTGTCTAGACTCCTTTTGTGCCTTGACTTGTGGTGACAATATTTGGGCTGATCCTAGAATTCTGTTTCTTTTATTATAATCCCTTACAGAATCATCTGGGATCAAAATCATTGCCTCCTAGCTTTCTCATTTGAACAAAAAAAGGCTTTTAAGTAAGCTGTTAAGGGAAAACCAACCCATTCTAGAATACGTATGCAATTATAAGTATAATTAAGAATAGTGAATTTGTAATAATGTATGGAGAAGCTGTTGGTGCACAAGACTCTATAGGCTGTGCAATTTCTGTACATTACAAATACTAAAGATTTATTTAGCTATTTAAAAAAAGAACTGTGAAGGTGAATGTATTTATTAAACAAAAAGAGTAACAGGAAAAGAATAAAAATGAAATGGAAATAAGTCAACACTGCTTTCTTAAGAAAAGAAATTTAATGACTTCAATTATTTAAGACCATTTTTATTTCTAAAGGAACATGAATGGTTTTTGCTTCAAAGTAAAAGCAAAGAACAAAGAACTTGAAACATAGTTGATTATTTCAACAGCCGCTTAATCTCTAGAAAAATGGTAACTTAATTAGCCTTTACTTCTGTAAGAGTAGATTATTAATTTGGCTAGCTACAATTCTAAAGAAATATATATAAAGCTGAGAACATTTAAAATAATTGTCTTTCAAGTGGCGAAGAGACAAAACCATAGTTCCTTTCTTGGTTTATTTTTTAATAGCTTAGTTGTCAGTCTCATAGAGAAAAAAGTTCTATTCATTTTTAGGCAAGCACATAGGCTGATTTTATTACATTTCTTTGTTAAAAAGATAATCCAATTAATTAGGTCATATTTGCCTCTTGATTGCATTAATATATACCTAGAATAGACCGTGTCAGACACTTCTCCTGGCTCTGAAGTTCATTTTAAAAATATGTCAGTAAGGTTCTCATTAATGTGAATTTGATGGCCTCCCTTTGAGTTAAGGTATAAAAATGAACAAAATTTGGTACTGTTTACTGCCAGGAAAAGGAGTAAACAAATTAAAAGAAAAATATTGAAGGGGCTTTAGAGATGGCTCAGATGTTAAGAGCACTGTGTGCTCTTCCAAAGGTTCCAAGTTCAATTCCCAGCAACCACATGGTGACTCACAACCATCTATAATGAGATCAGATGCCTGCTTCTGGTGTGCAAGTGTACATGCAAGCAAAAAACTGTATACTTAATAAATAAATAAATCTTAAAAAAAAGAAAAGAAAAATATTGAAATATGAAAATGTCTCTTACTACATTCACAGTGTCTGTAGTAGACAGTATAAACAGAATATTATTTAATATTGATAGGTTTTTTTATCTACTACAATTTTAGTAATTCCCCCTCTAACTACATTTCTCTGAAACTTGCTGGTTATCCCAAATAATTTATCATAATACATTTACATTAGTATCATATAAGCAATTGCATTAGTACTAAAAAATAATACAGATCTTGGCATACAGAAAATAAATATTTTCTAAACAAGACCTGTGCAGTGGGAAATATCACAAATCTATCTATCTATCTATCTATCTATCTATCTATCTATCTATCTATC